>CAJHNH020000238.1:0-55000 GCA_905116865.2 Candidula unifasciata | reverse complement strand
TATGTATGTATGTATGTATGTATGTATGTATGTATGTATGTATGTATGTATGTATGTATGTATGTATGTATGTATGTATGTATGTATGTATGTATGTATGTATGTATGTATGTATGTATGTATGTATGTATGTATGTATGTATGTATGTATGTATGTATGTATGTATGTATGTATGTATGTATGTATGTATGTATGTATGTATGTATGTATGTATGTATGTATGTATGTGTATGTATGTATGTATGTATGTATGTATGTATGTATGTATGTATGTATGTATGTATGTATGTATGTATGTATGTATGTATGTATGTATGTATGTATGTATGTATGTATGTATGTATGTATGTATGTATGTATGTATGTATGTATGTATGTATTGTAATGTAATGTACGTGATGTAATGTATGTAATGTAATGTATGTATGTAATGTATGTAATGTAATATTACGTAGTGTAATGTATGTAATGTATGTAATGTAATATTATGTAATGTAATGTATGTAATGTATGTAATGTAATATTATGTAGTGTAATGTAATGTAATGCTATGTAATATAATGTTATGTAATATAATGTTATGTTATGTAATGTAATGTAATGTATGTAATGTAATGTTATGTATGCAATGTAATGTAATGTTATGTTATGTTTGTAATGTAATGTATGTATGTAATGTAATGTATGTATGTAATGTATTATATGCATGTAATGTTATGCATGTAATGTAATGTATGTGATGTAATGTATGTATGTATGTAATGTATGTATGTAATGTATGTATGTATGTAATGTATGTATGTATGTAATGTAATATATGCATGTAATGTTTTGTATGTAATGTAATGTATGTATGTAATGTATGTAGTGTATGTATGTAATGTATGTAATGTGTGTATGTAATGTATGTATGTAGTGTATGTAATGTATGTATGTAGTGTATGTAATGTATGTATGTAGTGTATGTAATGTATGTATGTAGTGTATGTAATGTGTGTATGTAATGTATGTCTGTAATGTTTGTAATGTATGTATGTATGTAATGTATGTAACGTAATGTAATGCATGTATTGTAATGTAATGTAATGTATGTAACGTAATGTACTGTAATGTACTGTACTGTCATGTAATGTACTGTAATGTACTGTACTGTCATGTAATGTAATGTACTGTACTGTAATGTAATGCACTGTAATGTTATGTATGTAATGTAATGTATGTAATGTAATAGATGTAATGTAATGCGATGTATGTAATATAATGTGATGTATGTAATGTAATGCGGTATAATATAATGTATGTAATGTAATGTATGTAATGTATGTAATGTATGTAATGTATGTGATGTAATGTAATGTTTGTAATGTTATATATGTATGTAGTGTTTTATATATATATAAAAAGAGATGATGGTCAACAATTTCGTAGGGGTAGTTACATATCTGGCACTCTGGGGAGTGTTGTTGCTGTATTCTGTTTAGGTGTCCATTGAGTGGAGTATGTTGTGTTCTGAGTCTGATGATGGTGGCCTGGTCCCTTCTTGTTAAATCGTCAATGCTGTGGTTAGGATCAGGGCCAGCCATGTGTCTATAAACCTTTCTTTCAGTATCTTCCATGGCCCACCTGTTCAACCAAGTCTCTTTGTTTATATCTTTTATAAGTGTTTTTGCTGTCTGTAGGGCTGTCGCTGTAGGTGGTTGTTCTTGTGTTGCTCCTTTCTTTGCCAGTTTGTCAGCTCTGTCATTACCTGGTGTGCCGGTGTGGCCTGAAATCCACTGCATCACTATTCTGATGTTATATGAGGTAATGAGATGATGAGCATCTAGAATTATCCTGGCTATGTCAGTTCTGCAGCGTTCAATGAGCTTGAAGAGCAGACATTGAATCGGTAAAGATGACAATTTTTTGGGCATTTGAAGGAAAAACCTCCATTAAGGTTTTTAGGTGATATAATGCGGTTTTCAGTGCAGTTATTTTAGCTTCATAATTTGAGCAGAATTCCCCGATGGATGAAAAATCTCTTCAACAGATCCATCAGGAAAGCCTATGTATATTCCGTAACCTGCTTTAATAGTAGCTTTGAATGCAGATCCATCAGTAAAAACATGTATCCATTCTTCGGGGTAAGAATCAGTGGTCTTTAGTGATGAGTTCACAAGGGTGATTGGGTCGGATTGTTTAGTTTCTTCGTCTACCAATTTCAACCGGACTTCTGGAGCTTTAAAACAAGCATGTGGTGGTAAGTTTCTTGCAACCTTCTGAATACCTTGACGTCTTTCTGGGAGGTGGCATCTGTCCTATGTTTCATATACACAGTGTAAAACCAATTTGTGCTTTATTCTTTGTTTGTCTTCCCAATTTTCTATAAGGTGTCTATTAGGATGGTTACAGTTCTTTTTAATCTTCTAAAGTGGCTTTTTCTCTCCGCAACCCGAGGGGCTCCACATTTGTATGGATTTCACAGGCAGCAGGTGGAGTAGACCGCATAGCTCCGCTGATCAATTGGAGAGCATTATTTTGTATTCTGAGGTCTCCATTAAGTCTTTGGGCTCCACTTTCTATATTTTCATGACTCTACCATATTGCTGGATCATCAGCGTAAAAGTCTGTCTCGGCCTTGGTTTGTTCTGGCAAGTTGTTGATAAAAATTAGAAACAGTGTAGAGCTCAATGATGAACTTTGTGGCAAGCCCTCCTTCAAGAATTCTTTAGATGAGATTGCGTTGTGTAATTTAGTCTGGATTGTTCTATCAGATAATATTTAACCCAGTTATACAACCTGCCATGTATTCCTATGCTCATCATCATTATCATGTGGCCTTTCCTCCATACTCTCTCATTGGTCTGCTGAAGGTCGACATAGACGGCCACTGTGTGTTTCTTATTCTGGAAGCCATCATGTATTTTTTGTGTCAGTCTGAACAGCTGGTCTTCTGTAGAGCTGTTGGTTGTGAAGCCTGCCTGTTCATGGCATAGAACACCAGAACTCTCTAGGAACCAATACAAGCGCCTGTATTTTGCCTAAGCATGATGTTAAGGATATCGGGCGGTAGCTTTCCGGGTCATCTGGAGGCTTATTGATTTTTTAAGTATGGGCGAAGTATGCATTCCTCAGTGAATTTGGAAGTTTGCCTGATCTCCATGGCTTATTAATCAGCATGAGAACCACTTCTCTGCCAGACAGGCTAAGATGTAGCAGCATTTCGTTGTGAATTTTATCTGGACCTGGGGGTTTTCTAGGTTTTAATTTCTTCAGGGCTTGTTCTAATTCATCCATGCTAAACTCGTCTTCAAAAAGGGAGTCGCTGGCTGTTGGAGCTCTCTCTTGTTTCTTTATCTGAGATAGCTATATTGTGTCCCATTCTGTGCGTTTGCCTGCTCTGTTAATAGAGGCAAAATAATGATTGAAATGTATGGCTTTCTTCTTGTCTTCAGTGATTGTCTTACTCCCATCTGTCACTGATTTTGGGTTCACCCTTCTACTTTCTCCGGAGAGGTTTTTAATTAAAGTCCATGCTTTATTTCCATCCTGTTTAATGTCTAAGTGGGAGCAAGTTTCTGTCCATCTATCTCTTTTAGCCCTCTTAACTGCAAGGCATTACTCTGGCACAGGCTTTATTGTATTGGATCTTTGCTTCTGGTGAACGTGCAGTTTCGACTAAAATTCTTGCTTTATTCCTTACAAATATATTATTTTGAATTTCTTTTTTTTCCAGAAAGGTTTATATGCCTTCCGGCAGCCCCTTGGGATGGCTTTCAACTCTGCATTCAAAACGGCTTCTCTTAAATCTTCAAAAAACGTTCCAAACAGCTGTTGTCAATTCTTTCCAGGAGACAGTCAGATAGTTCCTGAAACAGTTTCCAGTTTGCCGAGTACAGCTAGCATATATATATATATTGGAAGATATGCATATATGTATGTATCTATATCTACACACACATTATTTATATCGACAGGACGATCGCCAAGTCTTGCTTGCTGATGTTTGTCGTGCTCCCAATGACAGCTGAGACACAAAGTGCTTTGACAACAACAGAGAAAACAACCCAGTGCTCCACCACTGGATCCACTGCCACAAGTACGACAGGGACTACACCGAGATCAACGGGGTCCACAACACCCCCACCCATTATATGTGGGGCCAAAGCTCCATCGACTTTACCACCAACGACAGAATCACCCACTACAGAATCACCTACTACAAATTCACCTACTACAGAATCACCCTCTACAGAAACACCAACTACAGAATCACCCACTACAGAATCACCCACTACAGAATCACCCACTACAGAATCACCCACTACAGAATCACCCACTACAGAATTACCCACTACAGAATCACACACTACAGAATCACCCACTACAGAATTACCCACTACAGAATCACTCACTACAGAATCACCAACTACAGAATTGCCCACTACAGAATCACCCATTAAAGAATCGCCTACTACAGAATCACCAACTACAGAATCACCCACTAGGGAATCACCAACTACAGAATCACCCACTACAGAATCACCTACTTCAGAATCACCAAATACAGAATCACCCACTACAGAATCACTCACTACAGAATCACCAACAACAGAATCGTCAACTACAGAATCTCCAACAACAGAATCACCAACTACAGAATCACTTATTACAGAATTACCAACCACAGAATTCTTAACAACTGAATCTGTAACTTCTGAATCGCCATATACAGAATCCGTTACTACAGAAACAGCAGAAGAGAATCATACAGACTCCACAACGCCACTCTCGCCCCTGACTAGACAGGACAGTGGAAATGAAGGTATGTGGAAGTTCATTTAATCAGCAATCAAAGAAACGAAACAAACTAAATCATAAAGTAAAAGTTAGCTTCCTGGGGATATTTTCGTCAGTGTTTCCGGTGTGTGGGAAATGAACAGGCAGATAGATTGACTGGTTCTGCATCACTTGGTGTGTTAACGTGATGTATGACAAGATAGATGTTGTAAGCTTCCTTTGGGAGCGAGTAAACAGTGCAGAGGTACACATAGATCATCATGGTCTGAAGAGAATGGTGATGCAAGGAGTCCCCATGGGATCTCGCTAGCGCTAAAGCTTAAGGGAGGGGCAAGATGGACAGTCAGACTGTTACTGTGCCATTTAAATTGGAACTCGGCGAAGAAGATGGGGATGGGGTGTTTATGTTAATGTCCCGAGTGCTATGATGTCATTCTTAACGACTAACTTACAGCATAAAGTGTGAGTGATAAAATTAGTAAAAAAGATGATAGTTTATAGTCTAGTTTTGGCTGCATAACATAATGTTCATTTGTATCTCCGCAGTGTTCAGCTACATCCATTTGGACCGCATGCCTAACGAATGCTACGTTGGCGCGCTCAAGTCAACCCTGTATGAGATCATGTACATGACCCTCTGTGGCGCCCACTGTCTGGACGACCTTTCGTGTGCCGGGGTCAACTTCTGGCCCAGAACCCGCAAGTGTGACTTGATATTTGAGGATACAGCCAGGAGCCCTCAGACAGTCAAGATGTCGCCGAGTGTGAATATTATAAAGTTGTTATGTAGTTAGTATAATATTGGCGTTGTTGTATTCTGGAGGCCAAAGAATCTATAAGCCAGGCCACACGTACAAATTAACATTTCCTATTGTAACCATTAACATTGTCTATACCCCTCCAAGTATGATCTTGTAGAATGGTCTTGTAGTGAGATCAGTCGCTTTATTGTGGACGAACACATTGCGACAAAGATGAACTGGTGATCAATGGCTCACTGTCAAGTCTTTTACTGCCTTCCAATTACTCACATTGACCCTCTCTCCAGACATGGACAATACACCCCAGCGAAATTTGTACAAGGATTACTCACACCCGATCGCGCAGACACCCCTATGTGATAGTCAGTGATAGTTTTCTGACAGTTCTTCTCCTAAAAGATCCTGCTTTATGCAGGACATGGTGAACATAATCTAGACCTCCAGTCCGCGACTCCAGCCAGTCACTGAAGTATCCATCTCGTTAACCAGCCTCCAGTACCTCCCTATCACAACTCAACTTTTGTCAACAAACATAAAGTTCCCCAGCACTTTCTGTGCACTTAAGGATACCCCGTCAACCAACGCGCCACATAGCCGTCACAGTGCCACCACACACATACACACACATGGTCGACACAAGTCTATTCTAGAAAATCACTGACAGAATCCCAAAATCCTACTCATGATCCATCACAATCATCCGGACAGTTCACATGAACTTCACACAATAAAACATTGGTAAAACTGCGCTACGACACAGTCCATAGGTCCAATTTGCGCACAGGTCCACACATGTAGACTGACTGAAAGCTAAACTGACTCAAACTACGATAGGACTTTTCCAACCCAAGGTCAATTTCCCATTAATCTCACTTACTCGCCAACACTCGGGGATCACAACCCACGCCTGCTGTCGACCCACACGGATTCTACAATATCTGTGAAGTCCGGAAATATGTTTCAAATTCTAATGTTTCTCCAGTGGCCCATGCTCCACTCTCTTTCGGTGACCCCCACATGTTTGCATTCCCAACCTGTTGACACAACACGAATGCCTGTGTGTAACAACGCTTTACACATCCCTGGCTTCATAAACTCTTTATACCCCCAAGCGATTTTGCACACAACACATAAATGGTGTGATCTATTTTTATGGACCAGACATATGAATTGTGTAGCAATAACTTGAGCAGAGAGTGGCCAGCGGGTGCTACGGAGGTGGAAGTCTAACAGTTCTCGACCAGATAATCTGAATATCTATACAGATGGTTCGGTTTTGAGAGGAAAGAGAAGTGCCTGGGCTTTCGTAGTGAAAGCTAATGAAAAATATTTAGTGCAGGCCCACCTAGTGTACGATACCACAACATCTAGCATGTGAACAGAGGTGGAGGCAGTCTCTGCAGCTCTCCGGTGGCTAGATAACTAGATGCATTCACATGTCATAATTATAGGAGACTCTGAAAACATGGTGAGAAAGGTTAAGACAGTGATGCTTCGAGCAGAGTGGCAAGCTTCACTAGGAACGTCACGTGTAGTGAGCATAATTTTATCAATGCCATGCTGGCGTGTTGGGGAATGAACAGGCAGACAGAATGGCTGGATCTGCATCACTGGATGGTCCATTGATACACGACAAGGCAGATTTCTTCAGATCTCTTTGGAAACAAGCAACGGGGTCAGTAGCGAAACAAGATTATTATAACCTGGAGAGAATGAGGCAGCTGGGTGTAACCAGAGGGTCTGGCCGGCCCACTACACTCGGGGGAAAGGCAAGACGGACATATAACCAGATTATGACAGGTACCATTAGTATGGGAACTCTGCGCTGGCTGCTGAATATGAGGATGGAGCAGCCATTTAAATTCTCCGAGTGCTGTGATGTCAATTCCTGACTTACCTCAACTCAATTACTTGTTATTTTATTATTACTGTTATGATTAATTCTAATACTGTTAATCTCAAGTATTATTCAGAGTTTTTATGTGAGTCAAGCTGATCCCACTAGGACCGTACAATGAGTGACTATCATCTGGTGACGTAAAGTGCAAGGTGTCACTATTAGGATAAAAATGCCCCAGATGGATATCCCAGAAACCTTGATCAACCGTAAGGTTATATTAGTGCTCTTGAAAAATACAAAGCAGTCTGAAGTTCTGACAGGGAAGGGCGGTAAAATTACCAGAGCTGATAAGGGTATAATCTTTGTAAATCTTTCATCCTTCCTCCTTCGCTCCATTGTCTGATTTTTTATTTTTATTTTTAATAGCATTAGATAACCTTGCATTAAAATTATATGTTTTGTAACAAAAGGAAACAGTTCCAAAATGTGAAAAATACAGAAACAAACACTTTCCTCACGCGAAACAATTTATGCTTTTGTTGTAAATAATAATCCGTGTTGTCGTGACTGTAAACATTGATATAGAATACATGAACATATGTACGAGGCGGGAGTGTTTGACTGGTCCCACATGAATAACCCTGCGATCGCTTGAAAGCTTTTTGTTAAGGCTTTATGGGCAGGTTCCAGGGCCTAGGGTGGATATAGAAGGGAAAAAAAGGGGGGGGGGGGGGTAAAGGAAACAAATTGAGGGGTTGTGGGCTACAGCCCCTTAACTCTCATGTCGTTAAAGGTGACCAATTAAGTGCTTTGTTTAATCAGAGCTAATGAGCTGAAAGTCGCAGATGTCGCAACGTAACTGTAAATGAACACACAGGGCGGAAGAAGAAGAAGATGATGAAGAAGAAGATGATGATGATGAAAAAGAAGAAGAAAAAGAAGAAGAAGAAGAAAATGATGATGAGTCACAAACTAGGCACGCAGCCCTGTCTCACATTTTGCCCTCTTAAACACCCATATTTCAAACTCCTAGTGTAATTTTATCAAGAAGATAGTTGTGTTTTGCAGATTCTGCTACGATTACTAGACAATCGGAGGAAGAACTGCAACCTATACTAACTGATGTTTGTTGTGATTTTCTCAGAAAAAAAAGAAGACATAGATTATTGTGCAAGGCAACATTAATATACATGAAATTGATACTGATGGCGAAGTGTTGAAGACAGTTAACCAATTTACACATGTGGGATCCAGGAGCAATAACAAACTATCACTGGATGAAGAAATCAACATCGGGGTGTGTACTGTAGCAACAACAAACAGCAGATTAACAAAACAGAAGTTAGAAGAACATGAAGCTCCCATTTGTAACAAAAGCTGTTGTCTATCAAGATAGTAATCTCAGCACTCTTCCTTACCGCAAGGAATCTTTGTTGTCCCGTTCTCACTAGGAGAAACGGCTAAACAGCTTTTACATGTGATATTTGCGAAGGATCAGTCAATGAGCATGTTTTTTTTTTACAGAACGTCGCTCTCTCCATGGCACGCCCGCCTATCTTTTCTCTCTTCCATTATCCATTTCTCCAGCCCGAGAAAGAGAATGCATGTGACACAGTTTGCAGCTTAATCTATTAGGGTTGTGTGTTAGACCCAGATTATCCATGCTTTTGGAGTGCTAAAAGCGCATGCGTGCTGAAATATATAAAACACGATATCAACGGCATTGCGGAACACCCCCGTAACCTTTTGTGAAGCCACGTGGCTCAAGGTAGACAAATCAGAAGTGAGCTAGGGTGATGGTTGGCCAATCAGAAGTGAGGTAGTGTGTAAATGGGGGCACTAATTTTACTTTCACCATATTTTGAGCTTAAAACGAGACATCCCATGGAAGTTAGCAAATAACCCTTCACTCCCCGGTCCTAATCGGCCCATTGTTTTCTAGGTCACAACGGTAGAAGGGTCAATTATTCGCTCGACAATATCCGTATACCACGATCTATTATGTCAAAAAATAAACAAAGCGGTATGCCCTTTAAGTGCACCGAGAAACAAAATTCTGCAATGAAAATTGCCATGAATACATTTCTCACATTAAGAGTATTCTAAGCACTAAAAAATTTAATTATGTTCACAGATACAGACAATTGTATAGTTTTTTTTTTTCTGGAAATAAATCCTATTTTTTTTAACAAGGGACAATTGATGCTTTTGGAGCACCAAGAGGACGGCGGGGACATACTTATAAACCGGGGCTGTCCCAGTGAAAACGGGACACGTAAGGTTGCCCTACCAACGGGTCAAAAATCAGACACCCGTTGAACCTCTAGAGAAGTTATAATTAGGGCTTCTGTAAGGGCTTCACCAGTCTGGCGACACCTGCTGTCCGGTGCAAGCAAGAGAAGGACATAAAAGGGTACCACGGTTCTTTTGCGGAGTGGTCTGTTTATTTACCCCTGTCACAAGGCGCATTAATATCTTACAATGAAAGTAGTGCGTCGAGGCGTTTCTCTGTCAACGTATGGGAACACTTTTGGTGTTCATAATACAGGCCCCGACTAGATAGGCACCGATTCGTTTTGTTTAGTAGTTATGTTCACTTCCAAGCTGAGAACTAAATTCAGATTGTTCAGGTAATACACATCTTTAAACTTTAAAATTTAGTATACTAGTGCTTTCCTAGTTTATGGATTTGTCCAGTTGCCTCTGTATATTGTGGTCCAGATTTAGTCCTAAGTATAAGCACAATTATTTTTTCTGACCACTCTATAGTGAGCAGCTGTAGGCCCACTCCTTCCTAATAAGCATGTCGTAAAAGGCTAAAGATAGTTTGCTGAAATCAGATGTGTTAGACCAAAAATATCACAGCCTAGCTGTAGACAACAACACAAGTGCAAGCCGCTTTTTTTAGGGACGAATTAACAGAAGAATAATAAGAAGAAATGAAGAAAACGAAGAACAAGAAGAAGAAGGATAAGAAGAAGAAAGAAGAAGAAGAAAAAGAAGAAGAAGAAGAAGAAGAAGAAGAAGAAGAAGAAGAAGAAGAAGAAGAAGAAGAAGAAGGAAAAAAAAAGAAGAAGAAGAAGAAGAAGAAGAAGAAGAAGAAGAAGAAGAAGAAGAAGAAGAAGAAGAAGAAGAAGAAGAAGAAGAAGAAGAAGAAGAAGAAGAAGAAGAAGAAGAAGAAGAAGAAGAAGAAGAAGAAGAAGAAGAAGAAGAAGAAGAAGAAGAAGAAGAAGAAGAAGAAGAAGAAGAAGAAGAAGAAGAAGAAATGCCAGATTTTTTTTAAAATGACCTTTGCTCCCACGTTTACCCAGCCTTAAATGAGTACCATGTAAATTCATTGGAAGGGAAGACGGTCGGCATGTTGTTGACTACATTACTCGCTGAGCGCCGATTAGTATATAAAACATATATTCGTCTTCGTATGACCAAATCGTCCCTAGACGTGGAAAAGGGTCTTCTACTTTTGTTTTGTGCTATTGAGTAACATCACTCTTTACGGCAGGCTAGAGGCACACGCATTCCGTGCTAACATTCAAGTCCAGGGTGTGCTCGGTATACCGTGTTATGCAGGTTGTTCCTTGTCTTGTTTTACATACTTTTTATCGCTTCCCCCCCCCCCCCACTCCCTCCACCCCCAACATACACACACAATATACCTAGTTTTTGCCCCTGCCATTTATCCTACAGTGGCCCTCAACCAGCTTCAGTAAATCAATCAATCAGGTGCCGTCTCCACAGTGAAGGCTGGCTGCAATGGATCTCCAACAAGCTATGTCCCATGTCCTAGTTTTACACGCTCTCAGACTGCTACCCGTCCATCTCCTGATGTTATCCTCCCACTTTTTTGGCTGCCTACCTCTTGCTCTATTGCCTTAGATCTTTTCCTTCAGTGTTTTTTTTTAAAAGTGTGTTATGTCTCTTAATTATTTCCTTAGTAATTCTCTTTACATTTGTAATCTTCCCAGAACCTCTGTATTAGGTGTGAAACAAGCCTCTTACGACACGTCTTCCTGTTCTTTGCTATCGCACGCAGCTCCCTCCGTGTCTTTCCCACCCTTTCAACTTCACCCTTCAAAACTCACCACGTTATCATTTTTCTATTAGAAGAGCGAAAGGGATGAAAGCAGCCTGACGAAACCAAAAACACCTTCCCCCAAGCTACAGCCAGTGGGAAACACGCCAAAGGACTAGACAGTACAGGAGAGGCTGATGTAGTTCTTATCAGAAATAGACCCTTTTCGGTGTATCGCCAAAGAAGGTAATTTCCGACAGACCCTTCCATCGTCGGGAAACAGAGAAAAGACCCACTGCTTTCCCAACAAGCATGTTGTAGGAGTCGACTAATTGAGGGTTTCCTTCAAAGTTAGAGTGCATATGCCTGAGAGGAAAGAAACGAATAGCCTGCATACACATGAGAAATATGTAAAACAGATGGGCACGCAACACTCAACTTCTGGAACAAGTCTACTTCATTATGAATTTACAGCTTTTGAGCACGAAGAAGAAGAAAGAGATTTTTATGCAGACTGTTGGCGCTTGCCACTCTGACAGAAGCAGTCTGACTTCGAAAAAAGCTACTAATAAGTCGACTTTTACGACATAATTGTTAGTGAGACAGATCTTGCTTTCCCCATAACGGAGATGCGGAACTCAAACACGAAAAAATTTGTCCACCTTACAATACACATTTAAAATTTTTTTTTTTGTTGTTCTTAACAGCATGATGATTAAGTATGGCTTGTTGTTGTTCGCCATCGTCTTGGTGGTGGCTGAAGACGGCGATGATGGTGAGGGGAGTTATGTCCCTAGAACATCCCCGTGCTCTACCACTGGTACAACAACCCGAAGAACCTCAGCGTCAACGCCAAGATCCACTACACCTCCACCCGTCATATGTGGGGCCAATGCTCTGACCACATTACAAGCGACAACACCAGCGGTGACCACCCTACCGCCTACCACAGAATCACAGACCACAGAATCACCAACTACAGAATCCCCAACTACAGAATCACCAACTACTGAATCACCAACTACAGAATCACCAACTACAGAATCACCAACCACAGCATCGCCAACTACAGAATTTCCCACTACAGAATTACCAACTACAGAATCACTAACTACAGAATCACCAACTACAGAATCACCTACAGAATCACTAACTACAGATTCACCAGATACAGACTTACCCATTACAGAATCACCAACTACAGAAGCACCAACAACAGAATTGCCCACTACAAAATCACCAACTACAGAATCACCAACTACAGAATCAACAATTACAGAATCAACAATTACAGAATCACCAGCTACAGAATTACCCATTACAGAATCACCAACCACAGAATCACCAACTACAGAATCTCTAACTACAGAGTCACTAACTACAGAATCACCAACTACAGAATCACCAACTAGAGAACCACCAACTAGAGAATCACCAACTACAGAATTACCAACTACAGAATCACCAACTAAAGATTCACCAATTACAGAATCATCCACTACTAATTCACCCACTACGGATTTGCCAACTTCTACAATTCCGTTTGCAGTTACAAGAGATCGTACAGAAAAGAATTCTACTTCGGACATTGGAACAGACACTTACACCCTTTCAGCGGTTTTACTTACAACTTCAGCAACGTCGACTAAGTATCCATTAACATCAGCGGACAAGAATCATACCGCACCAACAATGCCAGTCCCACATTTGCCTAGAAAGTACAATACAGATGAAGGTATGCGTTTTTGTCTATTGAATTTTTTGTATCTTCTTCTTCTTCTTCTTCTTCTTCTTCTTCTTCTTCTTCTTCTTCTTCTTCTTCTTCTTCTTCTTCTTCTTCTTCTTCTTCTTCTTCTTTTCCTTCTTCTTCATCTGCTCCTTTCTTCTGCAGTTCTTCTTCTTCTTCTTCTTCTTCACTTCCTCTTTTACCGCTGTGGGTGTCGAGGGAGATATAAGGTTCTGTTTCTAGCTCTTCTGGCTGCCTCGACCATAGGCACATCGTGCTGTTGTAGAGTTTCTCTGATGTTATCCTTCCATATGGTTCTTGGTCTACCTCGTGCTCTACGTCCTTCTTCTCTTTCCATGTATGCTTTGTATGGTATGGTGTCACAAGGCATTTTCTGCAGTTGCTGCTGCAAATTTCGTTTATCTTGCAATAGTTCATAGACTGTCAGCGCTCACACAAAAACCACTTTTTTACCGCGACACGCCGGTGTGTTGGGAAATTAACAGGCGGACAGACTGTATAGCTCTGCACAACTTTGTGGAATACTGGTGCATGATAAGGCAGACGTGGTTTGTGTCTTGTGTACAGTTCGGAGAAGCCGATGGATCACTACTTTCTTTTGAGATTGATGCAGTGGGAAATGACGAGAGGTTCCGGCAGATGCTCGAGGCTCAGAAGAAATGCAAGACGGACCTTTATTCAGAATGCTACTGGACTCATTGCTATCGGAACTCTTCGCTGGCTGCTAAAGATGACGACGAAGCGCCTATGGGAATGCTGAGATGTCGGCTCTTGAATTAACTCAACTCAGCTCAAAAACAAACCACGCTCCGTTTCTCCAGCAGGGCATTAGGATCTGCTGTAGGTCCATCGTAAACTAAGACACATGAGCGCAGGTAAAGACAACAACCATTTTCCCTTCACCGGCACAGTGAGCATAGATTGTTTCGACGAAATGACCACAATTTTTTTTTTCTGGTTTGTTGTGGGTGTCCATGCGGGATGAATATACTCTGTGTAAGATGTTTCTTTGTCTTTGGCTGTTTAAAATAAGAAGTGTGGGGTGGGAGGGTGTGTGGTGGGGTGGGAGGGGGAGGGAAGTCTAGCTGTCCCAAAGCTTGTTAATTTCTTCATGATGGTAAATATGTAAAAAAAAAATAAAAAGAAAAAAAAAATGAAAAAAGAAAAAGAAAGTAAAGGACTCTTTTTTACACCCTTAGGCGTATGTATAGGGCATATAGGGCTAGACCTATATTCTATAGACCAACGGCACAAGATGGGTGATATGGTCAAGATCACGTTGACTGGTAATTATGCACGTAACATTAATATATTTGAAATTAAGTGGCAAGACAATATCACAAAGAACAGTTTCATCTATGTTTAGTCTTCGAAGAATCAAATCACTAGGTTCTACTGGAGGATAGAGACTGGCACCTCACCAAGGACACATAAAATGTAAAATCAAGGTCCAAGTCGGCCTTAACTTCGATATAAAGTTGTGTGCAATATGGACATGAATGAAACAAGTTGTGATATCGTTTCATGGTAACATAATGCAGAGAGAGGAAATCAGAAAGAGGATATGGGTAAAAGAAGAAATGACTGCAGATAGGTTGGGAGCTGGGCGTCTGAGGCGTACGTCAAATACAGGTTACTGACTGACTGACTGAATGACTGACACAAAGTGACTCCATGCAGATGGGGATCACCCCTAGAGAGGTCCCAGAAACCTCATTCAGCCGTTAGACCATATGTGTGACTAGGCCACATCTATGCCCCAGCTATATTCAGGTCCCCCGGCAGAAGCCAGACTGGGGCTTCAGAAAACAAAACAAAAATTGCTTCGCACATGCGGACGACTTAAAACAGATTACTGTGGCGATGGACCTGAAATCCCATGCTCTAATACTGAAGAAATAAAAAGGCTTTTCTCACCACGAGTGGGTCTTGCTAGTCACACTTGCCAAAGCCATAGGCGGTTATTCCCTTGCCCCCAGTCTCCTCCGCCCCCAACACCTCACCCCGATATAACAGTATAGTCGTGAAGGAGGGACATGTACCAACAATGAATTGTCATTGCAATTGACATTACTACACGTATTAGTCAATTTTGAGGTGTAGACAGGGGTGTCTTTGAGCCTGATAATTTGGGGCTGCATGGGTAGTGCTGTCGCCACGAACTGTGCATGTTCTAGTTTTTTGTTGTTGTTTTTGCTCCTGAAAGAATAAAATTTGCAACCTTAACATAGATTTGAACAAGGGTCTCCTTCATGAGAGGCCAGCGTTCTTAACCGTTTGGTCATCTGCACCTCACAACATACCATTTTAAAAAAAAGATACTTTATGTCTTCCTTTTCTTCATCTTCTTCTTCTCGTTCACCGACTGTGAACTCAGGCGGAAAGTTCTAATTGCTCGTCCACTTGTAGACACTAGTCTTATTCCAAAAAAATGAGTTTCTAACTAATTTGCATGCAGTTTGCCTGGTTCCTTGCCTCTCAGGCAGATATACTGTAATAGGCTGGAAACTTACTGTTTAGCAGCTTAACGATTTTATTTAATCTGGTTTTAAAATGACCAAGGGGCCACAGGAATAGCTTTTAGTCTTAGACAGTAAAATGGGGGAAAATCTGGCCATATGGTATATAAGACTTTGTTTAGTCTTTCAGCGAGCAATTTGACTTTCTGGCGGACCCTGTGGAGACCTACCCGGCTGTTGTAACCTTGCACTTGAGGCTGGGCAGCGTGGGTATGGCGACTGCAGGGGAAGGTCGATTGTATGGCTGATTTCCCTGGATGATCTCGCGGTACGTTTCAGTTGGTTAGGTGGTGGTAGATTTGATTTCCATATTGTATTCTCGCTAGGAGGTATTTTAATGGCAGGTCTCTATAAGTGATTTGTTAGCACATTGAAGCGTAACGTACATGTTAAAAATGTTTCGGTTTTTGCCATTGTTGAGGTAATCTCGCTGAGCGTATGGTGTCATTATCATAGTTACTTGTTAGCTGGAGATAGTCAGTACTTTAGATTCTGGTCGAGCACGTTGGTTGTTGTTAATGTTATTTGTGGACCACGCTGATGTTATGTTAAGTAAAATAAGCAGCTGTTTAATGTGATTATAATTCATGTGCTTGATTTTATTCAGGATCTGTAGTCCGTGGTTCGTCTAGGTGTGTGTAGCCATGTAGTTAGGTCGTCGTCATGTAACTCACGATAGAGATATTCATTGTTTGGGTACTGGTGAAATATTCTAGGATCTCTGCGCAGAAGAACTCCTGTCTTTTTTTTACTTTCCTGTTTTTGCTGTTCAGTGGGCAACTATTACTTTTGTTCTAGTCACAGTTTTCCTCATTATCTCCCCTTCTTCTGTTTCTCCTCCTTGTTTCTTCCCGTTAGCACAGTACTCCGACTTCGAAAGAAGCTCCCAGTTAGTCGACTCCCACGACATGTCTTTGGGCAGGCAGTGGATTTATTCTTATTCTCCCCACAACGGGGCCCCAGAACCCACACAGGGAATATTTATATGATATAGCTACACACAATTCAAAGCCGTTGTCACGTAACGGCAAGAGGCTTACTGTGTATTTGAAGGCCCCGCAGCCTCAAATGGTTACCAGTTACAGTCGTTAGAAGTAAAGACTACCGGCGTGATGTCAAACACATCAACCTAGTGCTCACTGGTCTACAAAATATAGGTCTTTCACTATATGCCTATTGCGGGGTCCGTTGCTTAGGTATTGCGAGTCCAAAGTACCGTGATCGAAACCCCTTGCTGGCTGCGTGGATTTTTATCATGGTATGGGACGTCGCAGGTCGACCTAGCCTTAAATGGGTACCACAATGTATGTCCTGGGGAATAAAGACAGCCTGCATAATACTGTCCACATTCCCCACCTAGTAGCGATCTGTCTGTTAAAATAGGGGCGCTTTTCCCACATGCGCGATGCGCCTGAAGGCGTGAAAAGGGATCTTTACTTTACTTACTACGTGCCCAACACGGCTGAAAACATAGAAAAAAGTCGTTTAGATTAGTAACATAATCCCCATTTGTATCTCTGCAGGGTTCAGCTACATCCATTTGGACCGCATGCCCAAAGAATGTTATGTTGGCGCCCTAAAGTCAACCCTGTCTGAGATCATGTTCATGACCCTCTGTGGCGCTCACTGTCTGGACGACCTTTCGTGTGCCGGGGTCAACTTCTGGCGCAGAACCCGGAAGTGTGACCTGATATTTGAGGATACAGCCATGAGCCCTCAGACAGTCAAAGATGTTGCCGAGTGTGAATATTATAAAGCTGTTACGTAATTCAGTGATGGTATTGTTGTATTCTGGAGACCAGACATGTCATGTGTGCTAAAGACATGCCGAATCTGGTCACAGGGTCATTGCACTTTTCGGTTGCGGACTGGAGGTCAGCCAGCCAGCCAGATGGCTGCTTATCCAGTCAGTCCATTGGTCTGTCAGTTAATCGTATAGTCAGTCAGCTAGTCGTATAATCAGTCAGTCATCCAGTCAGCAATTCGGCTATTTTTTCAGTCAACCAGTTAGTCATCCAGTCAGTCAGTCAGCAAGTTAGTCATCCAGTCAGTCAGCCATTTATTTATCTAGTCAGTCAGTCAGTCACACAGCCAGTAAATCATTTAGTCACCCAGTAAGTCAGTCAGCAAGCCAGTTAGTCAGTCAGCGACCTAGTAAGTCAGCCAGCCAGTCAGCTGCTCAGCTAATCAGCCAGTAGGTCAGTCAGCTAGCCAGTAGGTCAGTCAGACATTCAGCTGCTCAGCAAATCAGCCAATAAGTCAGTTAGCTAGCCAGTAAGTCAGTCAGACGTTCAACCAGCCAGTAGGTCAGTCAGCCAGCCAGTAGGTCAGTCAGACATTCAGCTGCTCAGCCAATCAGCCAATAAGTCAGTTAGCTAGCCAGTAAGTCAGTCAGACGTTCAACCAGCCAGTAGGTCAGTCAGCCAGCCAGTAGGTCAGTCAGACATTCAGCCGCTCAGCCAATCAGCCAGTCAGTTGGCTGTCTAAAAGTCCAGATTTGTCTAAGAGAACGATAATGGTAAACTAATTATTTTGAAATATGCAACTACTTTAAAGACAGTACAATATTTACTTTGGTACATGTAATGGCGGCATTGTGAGAAAACCTTGGATCCCAAAAAAAAAAAAAATACCTACACTTTACGAGATCTGAACATTGAAGAAAATTGCTTTAAGCTGGCATTGTGTTTTAGAATCTAAAGAAAAAAAATTATAATTCTGGAAAAATCTGTAATGGAAGGGGGGACAAAGCCAGAGGAAGACAACCCGAGAAGATTCTTGACAACCTTTTGTCATGACTTGGCGTGATATCAGCACGTGAACTGATAAGTGTTGAAGATCGCAGACTGTGGAAAGGTATAATCGCCTTCGCCAGTAGGACAGCACTTTATGATGATGATCTTAAGCTGTATAACTGAATGAGCTATATTGTTTTCAGAAAATTTAACGTAATTTGAATTCTGAAGTGTTACATATAGATCTTAACATTTGGATTAAAATAATTATTGGTGAGACTTTTCTACAGCTTTTCTGTGGTCACGTGTAAGGCTACTCCAACTCAACCCATCAGTTATCCTATAAGTCGTCCCCTTGTGGGATCCAATTTTTCGGTTTTTTGAAAACCCACCCTGGCTGTTGCCGTAGGTCCTTATATAACCTAACGGTTCAACAAGGTTCAGGGACCTTTCCTCGTGTTAGCCTCATCCGCATGGTGACACTTTGTGTCAGCGTATGTTTATAGCTCTATGTGATGTCCTGTTGAGGTAAAATGTATTTACTTACTTACTAATTCCACCCATTTGTTAAATCTGGACATAACTTTACTGTCAGCTGTGTTTTTCATGCGGAGTACCTTTCCATTTTCGCAGCGGTTGAGTGGTGTATTTTGAATATGGTCGGTTGTCGGTTTACGTGTGAACTAGCGAAATATCTTAGTAATTTTACGTGTGTATAGCCAACATAACGTGACCTACTGTTGGCTTTGGTGCCCGGCAGCTGCCTCATGCATTTCCTGCGTGGACAAATTTCTGAATTGTCCCGGACTAATTGTCTGTTTACAAGTTTTTCAAATTGGACAGTCAGGGACATTTCTTTAATTTTGGCTGGCATAGGAACGGAGCAAGTATGGGATGAGCCGGTTGCAGTGAAGTTGAAAACTCTACTAAGACCAAGACTCATTTGTTAAAAAAAAACAGTTGCTCAAATGTCAACATTACCCAGGAATATAATGTGAACTGAAATAAAAAGTAAAAAAAAAGTAAAGATTCCTTTTCACGTCTTTAGGCGTATCTGGTGTATGTGAAAAGCGCTTATGTTTTTTTTTTTTACAAACCATCGGTACTAGGTGGGTAATGTGGTTAGCATTACGCTGGCATTACTTCAACAGGACATACAATCTGGTACCCATTTTAGGCTAGGTCGACCTACAACGCCCATAAAAAAGTAAAAAAAGTAAAGATCCCTTTCCACGCCGTTAGGCGTATCGGGCATATGGGAAGAGCGCCCATATTTTTACAGACCATCAGCACTCGGTGGGTAATGTGGCATGATAAAACTTCACGCAGCCAGCAGTGGGTTTCAATCACGGTACGTTGAAATTACGAGTCAGACTCGCAACGCCTAAACCACGGAGCTGCGTAAACTGAAATACTTTATTGAAATCCGCCACCTCACCTGGATAAGTTCTGTTACAGGTTAATTATTTATTCATATATGGGCTGCATGTTACACCAGGCCCGTCCGGCCGTTACATGTGCCTTAACTATAATGTCCTTGAAGGTTAAACTGGGTTTTTAGTCATGCCCTGTTGAACTTCCATCATCACTGAGATTCTCTGGTCTCACGGTGTCAAACCTTCATGTCCTGTGGGGCTGCCATCCACACTGAGATATTGTAATCTCTGGGCTTTAAACTTCTAACGCAGAAGCCAGGAGAAGAAAAACAGCGCTCACGCTCGCATGGATCAAATAACTCAGAGTGTGTCAAGGGTTACTGCACATCTCAACCATGGTAGTCTAAGCCTAAACCTAACCGGATTGTACGTTCTAATTGCTACTGCTTCGGCTAATTTTAATAATCGCCTATTCGGTGTGTAATAAACATCATAAGGATCACATAGTTATTCTTAGACTTCCGAGATAAACATCTGGTTAATCTTAGACTTTCGTTGGTGCGACAGTAATATAATAAGAGGCAATTTAACTTGCGTATTCATGGTTTGGGCTTCAGTATATGTTGATGTTTACTCTGTAGTAATGGACAACGAGATACAGCGAAATAAGAAAAGGACATAGCAAAAAAAGTATGTCAATAAATTGTGTAATACATTGTCTATGCTTTCGTTATTTCAATCCGCAAGCGAAAACATTGTTTTCAAGTTAAAATTTAAAAACACACACACACACACACACATATATATATATATATATTGACGCGGGAGATACCAAAGGATCTGATCGACACAAAATGCGTAAAGGAAAGGCATGAGAACACATAGTAAAACGACAAATGTAGCCATTAGTAGTGATAGTCAACACTGGCTGCTGCAGATATGGGGGAATGACTTTGGGAACACACCAGTTGCCGCGATTTCGGTAATTAATCAGCTCTCGGTCATAAACTATGTTTACCCCCACATAGTTGCTGTGCCGACGTGCTTTTTAAGCGTATGCCGATTGATCCGAACACAGATGTAGGTGTTGCTGTGGATTACGTGGATAGATCAGTCGTTCGAGGGCAAGCGAAGTACACGTGCGTTTTTACTGTCAGCCTAAAGGGGAACACAAACCATTAAGTACTTGAGTAATACTGTGACATTCAAAACGAGCAGCATCACAATGGAAACCATGACTGCAATAAGTGCATTGACATGATCGAGTACTCGGGCATTTACACAAGCGTGCAAATTGAGTGACTCGATGAATGTTCATCCCGGCTTCATCAGAAAAGAAAGGATTCTCTCATGAATTACATTGCGAATAACCATTATCTCTGAGCAGGCATGACAATCAGGGTGACCGAGGCAACGAGTGTGCAGATTTAATGACGGACTAGGCAGTACTATGACTGGCCCGGCACGGACAGGGGAGATGATGTTAATGACTTGAAAGATGCATATCACGAAGAAGATCGCAACAAACAGGGCTCAGCATCCTTGCCATCTTGGTGGATGTGAGAGTACAAACTGGAGCCTTCAGAAATGAATTTTTCGCCAAAGACACAAGATTTCAGATTAACAAACACAGAGCAGTGGAGATCAGTCGTTCTACGATTGTGGAGCTATCCAGAAGGAACACGAGCATCTACTGGTGTGTCCGGAGTGCTCTGGTGACAGTTCTTACTACTCACTAACGAAACTGTCTAGCTACAGAAATAGGGAAATCATGATCAGTTTCCTGTATGTAAAGTTACGAGCTAAGAAAGTCTTTTAAGCAATGCAGTGACCTATTGCTTGGTGGTATTTACAAGATGAATCGCCTTTGCCAGTTGGCGGAGCACATGATGATGATGATGATGATAAACCGGCTTTTCAATGCTTGTCATCGTTTACCCATTTCCAACAAGCGGTTTATCGTCTTCGACTACTTTGTTATACACAACGAGGTATATTCTCTCAGCTTTATACTATTTTTCCTTGCCTTTGTCGAAAATGGATAAATAAGTAGAAGCGTTGTCAGAATAAACTATCTCCAGGAAGAATGCCCTTCCGCAAACCGTGCGCAAACATAGGCATCGATTTCTGAATTTTCTGCATTATCATTAGCAGTTCTTGAGTTCGGGTTAATGAACGTTCACTTATGCCCAGGCACTCTGTTGCAGGGTTGCCAGATTTTAAAAAAAATCTTTATTTTATGCCAAACCATTACCAAAAATATGCCAGAAAAATGCCAGATAAAGTACAACATTGGACCCACTTCACATCAAAAGATTTTTCCAGATCTGATATGCTACTCATTCTTGGTGCAACAAAGCACTGACAGTTTACAGTATGCTGCCTCTGATCCGTTTGAAGATCTTTTGAGCCACGAGTATGTTTTCTTCCAGTGACTATTATACTTTCGATGTCATAAAAGGCTTTCCGATTTTTTTAAATAATAACCTGGCCATTGATAAAATTATAAAATCTATCACAGATAGATCTAGGTCTATATCCTCTCTATTTTCAGTCATGGAGTAGTGTATGAACAGTCTGAATCACTTGGTATCAGTGGTGTGTTTTGGTTTTAAATCCCGCATTCTTCTTCTTCTTCTTCACTTCCTCTTTTACCACTGTGGGTGTCGGGGGAGATATAAGGTTCTGTTTCTTGCTCTTCTGGCTGCCTCGACCATAGGCACACCATGCTCTTGTAGAGTTTCTCTGATATTATCATTCCATGTGGTTCTTGGTCTACCTCTTGCTCTAAGTCCTTCTTCTCTTTTTATGTATGCTTTGTATGGTATGGCGTCACAAGGCATTCACTCCAAGTAGGCAAACTATTTCACTTGCTGTCTTGCAAATTTATTCAGTAAATTAACATAAATTACAGAGAGCCTTCGTTTATCGAAGTCATGATCCGTTTAGGAAGACAACAAATACAATATGAAATGGCGCGAATCTCCCTTAGTCTGTACCAGGACATCACAACAAAGTCAAACTGAAAAAAAAATGTTAACTGCAGGTCTACATTGCTTTTAGTAAATCTGCGTGTTTCTAACGGAGAAAACAAGAAGAAAATTGAGCACATCTTGATAAGAAAAGCCATGAAAACCCCAAATATGCCAAAATATGCCAGTTCATTATATTATGCTAGTTAAATTTAAAATATGCTAAATTGTGGTATCTGGCATAAAAAATGCCAATACAGCAACCCTGCTCTGTTGCCACTGGAGGTACTGAGCAAATTTAACACAGTGAAGACGTGCAAGATATTATGTTTATCAGTGGGTCTCAACGTGTGTGTAAGGTGGGTACTGACATAAGGACAATCATTCAGTCATGTACCATCATCACAATGGAGGTTAACTCTAATGGCCTTCACCGAAATCTTTCAAATAGATAATCGCTATAAGTTAATCAGTCATTCAATCAGTCATATGTTGTCCTCACAATGACCACATCTGTCTCCAACACGTTCTACTTATCTATTTGGGTATCAACGTGTTAGTTTGATATAAGGACTAACTGTCAGTGAGTCAGGCAGGCAGGCAGGCAGTCAGTCAGTCATTCAGTCAGTCAATCGGTCGTATTACTTTCACTGATCTTACCAAGGTATTCTGTTTGGTTAGTCACAATGAATTGTTCAAAGCCCTCAAGAAAGTTGGCTGACCGTCTACCTCCCCGCGCATCACTGAGTTATCCCACAATTATTGTGTTGGTATGTCGACGGATTTTCATATCAAATATGGAGTAAGTTACGGCCGTGTACTTGTTCCTACCCTCTTTCAAACATGTTAAGCTCTCTGTTCCAAGATTACGGAGATTATCATCTTAGTCCGCTTCGTTTATCGTCTGTAAAATCCGGCTTTACAGTCGGGTTGTTCATCCACTTCTATAATTTTGTCTTGCTCCAGAACTTGAGTGATGCCTGCACATCCGTTTTACAGATTAGGCTTATTTGTATACAAACTGTGGAATCTGGCTTCTCAGACAGATGCACTCCGACTTTGAAAGAAACAGCCCTAATTAGTCGACTTTTACGACATGCTTGTTAGCAGCCAGATTGTCTTTTCTCCTCTCCCCCCCCCCCCCAATTATGGGATCTCTGAACCCATACCGGGAAAAGGATTCCCAGTCAGCAACAAACCATTACTGGGCCATGAAATCAACATCTGGATAGTTAAGGCAGCAACAGCAATGAGCAGACTGGAAAAAAAAAAGATTTTGGAAGAATAGAGGAATCATTAGTTCTTTATTAATATCCTACCCTAGATGACGTCACAAGACAGTCCAACATTTTAGAAAGTAGTAAGACTGGGTTTCCCTGCTTTCTGATGCCTTTAATGGCCCCTAAACATCTAGAACTGGCCCTAAACCCAACCCACCTATATCCCACGAGAGAGGGCAGCCTAGGTCCCAAGAATGCATGCAGCCAGGGTCCCACGACTGCATGCAGCCTATCTACCAGCCCCCGTGACCTGTGGAATTCTCCTGTTTGGAAAAGGATATTAATAAAGTACCGGATCATGTTGAAAGATTCAACCTTGTCTGTCAAGCTTGTGTATTTATGATTTTATTGTTCGGCAGTGAAACTTGGTCAGCTCAATAATACCACGAGAAACTGTTAAATATCTTTGGCGTGCCATGTCTGTGAAGAATACTTGGCTGTTGCATGTATATGCTTCTGGTTCTACTAAGTCACCACGCGAGATTTAGGGAAATCCCATAATATAGGGGGATTAGGGTTAGGGCTAGGTTAAATGAATAGCAACGACTACTAACCTTTACCCTAACCCCCTTATACTTTGGGATTTCCCTAAATCTCTCGTTATGTGGTGACAACAGAAAAGAGCTCTTCTTCTTCATTTATCGTTTCACTGAAACCAGGTTGCAGCCCAGCGTCGCGGTTTTCTGTATTTGTTTTGTTTGTACTTCTCGGGTGATTTGAATGGTGGATTTGTTCATGTTTTTCTTCTTCTTAACAGGTTTCAAATGCGCCATTTATCCATATCTTTCTTGTCCTTCCCCTCACCTTCTTCCCGGGTATTCTGCTGTAAAACGTCGCATATACAGTTTGTTCTGGCCGCAGTCTCCAGTGCAAGCATTAGTTTTCTGAATTATGTATCTTCAGATGCTTAGATGGCTAGGAACCCTCGGAGGATGGGCAATGGTAGTCCGCAAAGGGTATTCTCTATGGTGGGGGTAAAATGAGTTTGAATACAGAGATAACAGTTCTTCATGCGTATCGGTCCCCCCCCCCCTCCCTGGGCTTCTATCTGTCAGTATACCACCCTGAGAATCCAATGGGTCAAGACTCAGATAACCCATTTTCATAATTAGGGCACCTGTAAATTCTTCACCGGTCTGGTAATACCTGTATTTTGTTCCCCCAAGTTAACCATATCAATTTATTGAAAACAACAACATGGTCTCAACAACAAGCATGTCGTAAGATTGGACTAACTGGGCACCTCCTCAAAAGTCGGAGAGCCTCTGCCTAATACTCAAGAAACCAACAGTCTGCATACAAATACTTCAAACCTGTAAACCGGATGTTCAGTCAACACTCAGGTGCTGGAACACGACCAAAGTTCAGAGGTGGGCGAACAACCGGATCTTTCAGCCGGAGTTCACCTACTGTAAACACAACGAGTAATAAGAATAAATAATTATTACTTGTGCATACTGTCACTAAAACAGTCAAACGGTAAGACATCATAAGCCGAGGTTAGTCAAGATTTGTAAATTTAAAAAAAAACAACAACATGGTCTCAACAACAAGCATGTCGTAAGATTGGATTAACTGGGCACCTCCTCAAAAGTCGGAGAGCCTCTGCCTAATACTCAAGAAACCAACAGTCTGCATACAAATACTTCAAACCTGTAAACCGGATGTTCAGTCAACACTCAGGTGCTGGAACACGACCAAAGTTCAGAGGTGGGCGAACAACCAGATCTTTCAGCCGGAGTTCACCTACTGTAAACACAACGAGTAATAAGAATAAATAATTATTACTTGTGCATGCTGTCACTAAAACAGTCAAACGGTAAGACATCATAAGCCGAGGATTAGTCAAGATTTGTAAATTTAATGTCATTTACATGTGCCTGAGGCAACGTCTGCAGATGTTAAGGCCATACTCCCTAGCTAAAAGAAGAAATTGAACAAACGAACTTTCTTTTTAACGGTTTACAAGTAAAGCAAAGGTCCCTTTTCCACTCCTTTGGACATATAGGGCAAATAGGGCTAGACCTATATTTTTACAGACCAATCGACTCAATACATTGGGACAGCACCTGGAACACACTCAAGGCTCGGTCGACCTGGAAATCAAGGTCATTTAAAAAAAAAAAAGGCCGGCTCTGCCAGGGAGCGACCCCATGACTTTCCGATCCGCACGCGAACGTCTAACCGCTACGCCTCGGCAACTCATGAGGGTTACAAAAGACGCAAAATGAATAACATGAAAGGTCACAACAGCTCAGTTGCAGAGTTGGATAATTACTCGCCCAGAGGAGTATGGATCTTTTGTGAGTAACGTGGGGCATCGCTGCCATTTTTTGTCTTGTCAATATTTGGTGACGATTGTATACGAGCCTCAGTTGAATAGCTACATATTCGTGTTATTTAGTGCCTTTATTTTCTACCCAAGTGGAAACTAACTTTGGATTTGTTCACAATAAAGTTTTCTGATTCTAGTCAGGAGTTTGCTTGAAAAAAAAAAAAAAAAATTTAGTCAAATTCTCCTGCCGTGGTGTAGCGATTCGGGTGGCTGCTGAAGAAAATTGTGGGCCGGGTTTAATCCTCAAGTACAATGATAATTATTTTGGTCCTGACCACTTCTCTTCTTATGGGAGCCACTGCTTTTTAACAAGCATGTCGTAAAAAGCGACATATAAGGGCTTGCTAAATTCATATGTGTTGGACGGAAAGGCTGAGGTATCGCAGCCTAGCTGCAAACCGGAAAAAAGAACGCGCCAACCGCTCTTTCAATTAAGAAAAAGAAGACATGGGATTAAGTTCTGTTTACACTAGACGTGCTATACGCACATGACCACGAGTTATACGAGGCTCGTAAAGCCATTATGGTGGTCCTGTTATATCATCTTTGTTGGTTGAACCTGGGTATATATGATCTTCACCCTGGGTCTGCCATCCAGATTAAAGTTTTCACGGGTGATTAATCGAAAAACTGGGGATTGGGGGGGGGGGGGGGGTAGATAGAATTAAGGATTCTTTACATATTTGCGATCTGTGGAAATATTTTTTTTATTTAAAACTACACATCATTTCAGCCATTGAATACGGTATCTTACGTCATGCCTGCAAGGTATACGCATACGAAAATCATCATCAGATAGCAAGCCCTTTGAAGAACCTTGCTCTCATCACGGCACTTATCACTTTTGTCACTCTCTTGCTGGTCTATCCCTGTCCTGTCTTCTATACCTTCTTGACTTTTTTATTTTATTTTCAAATTCTTCTACAGTTTCGCCCTGCTTTACATAAAGCCGCCGTAGTGAAGCGGCTAGACGCTCGCCTGTGGATCGGAAGGTCAAGGATTCGGGTCTGGAGAGGTTCTCAGAAATGACCTCGGCTCCCAGGTCGACCCAGCCTTGAAGAGGTACCAAGTATAGTCCTGGGAAGTAAAGGCAGCCTGTGTGATTATGACCGCATCAGCACCGACTGCCAATCGGTCTATAAAATATAGGTCTAGCCCTATATGCCCAAAACGCCTACAGGCGTTGAACAGTGACGTGTACCACTCAGTGAAGCTTAGGCCCCTCACTAACTTACGCCAAGTGTTTTTCAACTTTTCGCTATCGCTCACAGCTCACCCCTCCTCCCCTCCTCATGTCGTCCTCATCTTTCTAACTTCACTCCTGAAAGCACACCGCGGCATCATTCTTCTATGAGAAGAGCTGCCCTTCCTTACAGTTTTCCTTCCACGTCTCGCTTAGTTGAGCATTCCATTAATTGTGTCTCTTTCAGCCATTTCCATGGTGAGTTGCTTTTTTGTGTTTGTGACAATTGCTTTTTCCCCAGATGTGGTAGCCAACCACAAGCTGGTAGAGTGCTGTATTACAATTTGTCGCTTCCTTTGTGGCATCGGTAACATACAGGCGTTTTTCCAAACCATTTTGGCTTTCAAATGGCCGAAGTATTACAGTGTCCAGGTAACAACATTTTTTATGAGCAAGCCCTTCCGCTGCTCAGATAGCCAAGACTCTCGATGGTTGTTTCTTGGTCTAAGGTGCTCTGAAAAAAGAAAAAGCTTTCATCTTTATTTGTAATGTTTCTGTTCCAAAGTTAACTATTTTAAATCAGTAAAACGAACGAAGCAGCAAACGAACAAACCTTTTTTTAAAGGGCAAGACATTAGGCACACAGGCCGCTAGTATTTGCAAAACAGCCCAAAACTTATGATTTCTATTATTATTATTATTGGTATTTTTACTCACAAAAATGGGGTTTGTAATCATTTGTTATGTAAAAACATTTGTAATGCGATCAATAGGCACCTTGTTCCTCCCCCCCCCCCCCCACCCACAAACTAATGTTGTGTGTGTCAGTGACCGGTGGCTGAACTGCAACAAACACGTCTAGAGAGAAAGAACAAGCCAAGAGAGGAAGATCAAGACTAGAGAGGAAGAACAAGACTAGAGGGGAAGAACAAGATTAGAGAGGAAGAACAAGTCTAGAGAGTAAGAACAAGACTAGAGAGGAAGAACAAGACTAGATAGGAAGTACAAGAATAGATAGGAAGAACAATAATAAAGAGTACGAACAAGTCTAGAGAGGAAGAACAAGACAAGATAGGAAGAACAAGACTAGATAGGAAGAGCAAGACTAGAAAGGACAAACAAGTCGAGAGAGGAAGAACACGACTAGAGAGGAAGAACAGGACTAGAGAGGAAGAACAATACTAGAGAGGACGCGCAAGTCTAGAGAGTACGAACATGTCTAGAAAGGAAGAACAAGTCTAAAGAGGAAGAACAAAACTAGAGAAGAAGTACAAGACTTTATTGGAAGAACAATAATAGAGAGTACGAACAAGTCTAGAGAGAAAGAACAAGATTAGAGAGGAAATACAAGACTAGAGAGAACAAACAATATGGGAGAGGAAGAACAAGGATAGTGAGGAAGAACAAGACTAGAGAGGACGAACAAGTCTAGACATGAAGAACAAGACTAGAGAGGAAGAACACGACTAGAGAGGACAAACAAGACTAGAAAGGAAGAACAAGAGAGGAAGAACATGACTCGAGAGGAAGAATAAGACGAGAGGAAAAATAAGGCTAGAGAGGAAAAATAAGATTAGAGTGGAAAAACAAGACTAGAGAAGAAAACAAGACCCTGAAAGATTTACCCGGTATTCAGTTTGTCACAAAGGCTACTTATTGACATTCTATGTCAACCACAACATCGCCAAACAAATCTTGCTAATGACCAGAAATTTTGACTATGTCAAATACTGTACAATTTTGAATATATATATATATATCAACAGCATGATCATCAAATGTGTGCTGTTGTTGTACGCCATCATCGTGGTGGTGGCTGACGATGATGACGATAGTGAAGAGTATGATTATGTTGCAAAGACATCCCCTAGAACATCGACGACAAGGAAGACATCAACACGAGCCGTGACAACCAAACTGCCTACTACAGATCCGCCGACTACAGAATCGTCGACTTTAGAATCATCGACTACCGATTCAAAAACAACAGAATCACCAACAACAGAAACACTAACGACAGAATCACACACGACAGAATCACCCACTATAGAAACACTAACGAAAGAACCACCCACTACAGAAATACCAGTGACACAATCACCAACTACAAAAACACCAACAACAGAATCACTCACTACAGAAACAATAACGACAGAATTACCGATTACAGAAATACCAACGACAGAATCACCGACTACAGAAACACCAACGACAGAATCACGGATGACAAAATCACCGACTACAGAAACACCAACGACAGAATTACCAACTGCAGAAACACCAACTACAGAACCACGAACAGCAGAAACACTGACGACAGAATCACCAACTGCAGAAATACCGACTACAGAAACTCCAACGACAGAATCACGGACGACAAAATCACTGACTACGGAAACACCAACGACAGAATCGCCGACTACAAAAACACCAGCGACAGAATTACCAACTGCAGAAACACCAACTACAGAACCACGAAATGCAGAAACACTGACGACAGAATCACCAACTGCAGAAACACAAACTACAGAATCACCAACTGCAGAAACACCAACTACAGAATCACCAACTGCAGAAACACCAACTACAGGATCACCAACTGCAGAAACACCAACGACAGAATCACCGAAAGCAGAAACACCAACGACAGAATCAACTACTGCAGAAACACCAACTACAGAATCACCAACTGCAGAAACACCAACGACAGAATCACCAACTGGAAAAACGCCAACTACAGAATCACCAACTGCAGAAACAAAAGCAAAAGAATCACTAAATACAGAATCACCAACTAAAGTGTTGCTGACTACAGAATCAACACCTACAGAATCGCCCATTAAAGAATTGCTGACAAGAAAATCAACAAATACAGAGTCAGCAACTGTAGAATCACAGACCACAGAATCACCAGCTATTGAACTACCAACTATACAGCCAGCAACTACAGCGTTAACAATTACAGAGTCGGCAATTGAAGAATCACCTACGATAATACCACAAAAAACAGAATCACCAACTACAGAATCCCCAACAAGAGAATCACTGACTTTAGAATCACCAACTGCCGAATCACTGACCACAGAATCACTAACTACAGAATCACCACCTAAAAACTCACCGGCTACAGGGTCAAAAGCAGCAAAATCACAAACTACAGAATCACACACTAAGGAGTCACTAATTACAAAATCAGACTCTAATGAATTGCTGAATACAGAATCACCAGAACCACTAACTACTGACTCAGCAACTACAGGATCATCCAGGACAGAATCTGGGACTACAGAATCACCAGATACAGGGTCACCTACTAAAGAATTGCAGACTACAGAATCACCAACTATAGAATCACCAACTACAGAATCACCAACTACAGAATCACCAACTCCAAAATCACATACTACAGAATTGCTGACTACAAAATTACCAACTACAGAATCACCAACTACAGAATCACCAACTACAGAATCACCAACTACAGAATCACCAACTACAGAATCACCAACTACAGAATCACCAACTACAGAATCACCAACTCCAAAATCACGTACTACAGAATTTCTGACTACAAAATCACCAACTACAGAATTACAAAAGAAAGACTCACCAACTACAAAATCCCCAGATACAGAGTCACCCACTACAGAATTACAAGCTGTTAAATCACCAACTAAAGACTCCTCAACTATAGAATCACAAGCTACAGAATTACCAACTACAGAAGCACATACTAAGGAGTCAGCAGTTATAGAATATCACACTGAAGAATTGCTGACTACAGAATCACTAATTACAGAATCACAAACTATAGAATTACTAACTACACAGTCAGCAAGTACAGAATCGCCAGCTACAGAATCACCAACTACTGAATCATCAACTGTAGAATCACCCATGAGAGAATCACTGACTACAGAATCGCTAGATACACAATCACCCACAATAGTATTTTCGGCTACAGATTTACCCACTATAGAATTGCTGACTACAGAATCACCGACAACACAACCACCGACTAGAGAATCACCGACTAGAGAATCACCGACTAGAGAATCACCGACCAGAGAATCACAGACTACAAAATCACGGACTATACAATCACCGACTATAGAATCGCCGTCTACAGAATCACAGACTGCAGAATCACCCATTACAGAATCACCGACTACAGAATCACCAGCTTGGGAATCACCTAGAGAATCCCAGACTAAGGAATCACTTACTTCAGAATTGTCAACTAAGGAATCACCTAAAGAATCACCAATCAATGAAATACCTACTTTTACCTTTCCGCTTGCATCTACAACTGATCCTACGGAGGAGCTTTTATGCTCTGACATTAGAACCGATACCAATACAATTACAGCGGTACCAGAAACTGTGATGTCCTGCAGTAGAGACTTGAGTACTGGACCTTCTGTAACCCTCACGAACGCGAGCACACAGTCGGAGGAGCTGTCGACACCAACAAATAAGAACCATAGGGTATTCACGACTCCAGTCTCGCCAATCCCTAGAAAGGACAATGGTAATGAGGGTACGTATATGTTTGTACGGTTGTGCCTCGCTTTAGAACTCTATTGAAACGGAATTTTTTAAGTACAATTTTCCCTGAAACTCGATCGCTGCCTTTGAAAGCGAACGCTTGGCACGACAGCCAAGGTCCACCACATAGCCACGACTAAGCTTCGGGTTGTTTTCGACGCTGTGGTCAACGTGTGGCGTTTAGCTGGTCATCTTGAATCCTTTTGCAGCTAATGTTATGTTTGTGTGCTTATTCGTTTGTTCTATTTTGTTTTATAAAACACTTAGTGACTTAGTTTTCTTCTTCTTCTTTATCATTCCGAGCCCCTGAGGTTCATTGCTGCAGATATCAGCCACCTCCATTCATCTCTCTGTTTGGCCTTTTCTTTCCAGTTGGTGACATCAAGTGTCTGTCATGGATTTTATCTCTTTATCGTCTTCTTGGTCTCCCTCGTGGTCTACGACCATTAATCTTCCTTGTGTATACAAATTTTACTTCTCTGTCATCTGGCATTCTTTCAATATGCCCCAATTGCAGTCTATTAGCTCTCATGATGCCGGTGATCAATGGGGATTTGAACAGATTATGAATTTTGTTGTTGCTTCTCACTCTCCATTCCCAGCTGTTTGCATCTTTGAAGGGTCCAAAGATTCGTCGTAAGACCTATAATGGGGCTTCATCTTTTTTAGTTGTGCTCCAAGTTTCAAAGCCTTCAGTGACTTAGTTATGGTTGCTAACAATTGTAATGGTAATTTTTTTTTTTAATTTTTTCAAAACTAAGTAAGGCAAACGTTGTAGGAGCAACAGTTGCCGTAAAAAGAGATCTTATTGGGGGCATGAAAGTGATAGGCTTGTATGCGAACTTGCTACCATGTTAGATTTGCCCGAATCTACTGCTTGTACAGTTATGATAAATAAAGCAGCTGTCACTGCAGCTGGGTAATAGTAGCGACCTACGATGGTCAGGACAATGCTAATGTGGAAGAGACTGAACAATTCTAATTAGTTTAGCTCAATGGACTTAAATTCGCGCCCCCTTGAGTATATGGCAATACCCCTGTGCTCCCTTGAGTATATGGCCAGACCCGCCCTCCCTTCACCTTTGAGTACATGGCAAGATTCCAACGGCCCCACTCTCTCTGAGTATATGGCAAGACCCCCCCTCCCCCTTTTCATTTGAGTCTCACTCTTTCTGAGTATAGGCAAAACACACCCCTCCCCTCACTTTTGAGTATTTGGCAAGACTCCAAAGGCCCCACCCTCCCTCTGAGTTTATGGCAAGATCCCCCTTCCCTCCCCCCAAACCTAAAAAAATAGGATTAAAAAGAGGATAACAGTGGAATCCGCAACAATGGACACAAAGTATAAAATGTTTTTGGCCAGAATGTGTTCTTAAACTATAATTAAATGCGCGTGTTGTCATAAATTAATTATATTTTTGAACTAGAATAACGAATAAGACCGACTGTAGAGCCATTACTGAGCTCGCATCATTTCGGATTTAGAAAGGGACCTGGGTGCACGGGTACGATATTCACCCCATGTCAAATCAGTGAAGAGACAAATAACGACAACACCCTCACGAATCTGACTACAGAATCACCACCAATAGAATTACCAACTACAAAATCAGCGACTACAAAATGATCGAATAAAATAACACACTTCTCGTCCTTTTTAGGATACAATTTTTCGTTTTTTAAGCCATACTCTAGCTTTTGCCAGGAGCCGCAATATAGCCTGGTCATAAATATGGCCTAAAGGCTGAACGCAGTTTCTGGGACCTCTCCACGGTGATTCCCACCCACATGGTGGCACATTGTGTAATCGGGTGTTTATCTCTTGTGTGATGTTCTCGTGGTGTAGAAAGTCAGTCAGTCACCGAATATAGAATCACCGCTATGGACTCACCAGTCTACATAATCACAGACTGTATTTTCATAGATCAAGAAAAAGTATTTGATAAAGTTAGCTGGGATATACTTTGGAGTGTTCTTGAAAAATATAGGAGTACAAGTTACATTGTTAGATTGCATAAGAGGCAGATATCGTGGAAGTGAAAATGCAATAAGTAACATCCGGAGTGAGACAAGGATGTGTTCTATGACCTTTGCTCTTCATTATTTATACAGAGTTTATCACCAAAATGGAAGGAACAGCACCAACTAACGACCAACCGAACTACTTAAGCCAGCTCGATCAATGCATTTTCAGCAGTAAGGCTTCAGGACCACATCAATGGACTCCACAATTGCTGCTGTCTCAGGAACAACGTGAAGATCAACACCGAAACAACAAAAATCATTAACATAAACAGGAAACATAAAAAGTCACAAACATTCATTAAAACAGGTGGGCGAATTCAAATATCTTGAAAACATCGTCACTCAAAAGGGCAGAGGGGACAGGGAAATGGAGTTTAGCGACCATAAACTAAATGAAGAAGATATCATCATCATCATCATCATCAGGTGCATTGCCGACTGGCGTGGGCGATCATGCCTCTCCACAATCTGCGATCTCCTGCAGCATGTATCAGTTCGTGTGCCGACACACCTCCATGCCATGCAACAAGACTGTCAATCATCTTCTCTCGTTGTCTTCCTCTATCTCTCCTTCCACATATCTTTCCAGTGGTCACAACATGTTCTATTTTCCCTCTTCTCATAACATAGCCGAAAAATGATGACTGTCTCCTTCTGATGTCTGTGATAAGTTGTGTTCGGGCTCTTTCAAAACCTCTTGGTTGCTCTTTTTGGCTGTCCAATGTATTCTAAGCATTCTTCTGTAAAACCACATCTCCGAGGCCTCAAGAATTGTTTCGCCTGCCTACCGATTGTCCAGGATTCACAGGAAGAAGATATCAGAAAGGTGAAAACAACAACTGTAATTAGATTTATTTAAAAAAAAAACTGAATTGGTTTAGCCACCTGGTCAGAATGAACTCAGCGTCACCGCTTGCAACACGTAACGTAATCTGAGCAGCAGATTACAGAATCAACATGAGAAAAAAAAACACACACCAAGAGACAGAAGAAGACCACGTAGAACATGGATAGATGGAGTTAACAACTTGCTTAAACTCACCAATATCACCATGCAGCAAGCTAACAAGCGCGCACTATCCTGGAAACCGATCATTAATCGTGCCAACGATGCCTAGCGACATTAAGCAGAGAAATACAGTAGATAGACGTACAAACAACACATGAACAGAAAAACACGTTTAATACATTAAAAAAAAATTTATTAGTAGTTAAAGATACGACTCAAAAAGAGGAATTTAAAGCCAAGAGTTCGTTTGATAATTTCAACTGCTATACATTGTAAAGCTGCCAAATCAAATGCAGAAGGAGCAGAAAAGATCCTAAAGAGTTTGTAAAAATGTAAGGGCTATGTTTCCAACTAAAAGGGAACCCTAGTACTCACAGAGGCACCATTTCACAGTGTAACAACAGTATGTCTGACAGTATCTGTTACCACGCTGTCTGATATTGTTACTTTAAGACCGAGATCATTTCCTCGCAGCCACTCAGGTTGGGTTTGCCTGGAAGCTTGGTCAATTATTTATAAAACTCAACTTGATACCGAATCGAACTAAGATATTCACGCCGGCAGAGAAGTGTCTAACCACTCAGCTATATAGGTATGATCAGCACCAGCCGGTACGGAATTATTAATAAATATTTCTAAACCATAAAATAGAAATCTTAAATTTACTTTAAAAAAAAAGTTTGCAATTAGATTTAGCTTTATAATAAAGGGTAGTCGTCGTGGCGCTGGCGGCTAGACGCCCGCCTGCGGATCGGAAGGTCGTGGGCTCGAGTCCAAATGGAGTCTGACTTTATTTTTCAAAAATGATCTCGACTACGAAGTCGTTCCAGCTTTCTTGGACCTGTCTATCTTTAACCTCATCTGCACTCATCTGTTTCTAATTTAACATTTGTTAGCTCAAATTATCATTATTAGCACAATTGTACCCTACTACTGCCTGGGAAGTAAATGCGGCCGGCTTGATGCTGACCACATCACCCACCAAGTGACGATTTTCTATAAAAATTTAAGTCTAGCCCTATATTCTCAACACACCTAGAGGCGTGGAAAAGGGACCTTCACTTACTTTACTTCGTGATAAAAAATGAGCCACCTTTCCCAAAAAAAAAAAAAAAATTAACACAATAATCACCCAACGATGAAATGTATCTACGTGTACGATATTGTAGGTTTTTGAACACATTAAGGTGACCGTGGAGTTTTTATAACAGCAACACGTATTTTATTTTTTTTCAAGTATCTAGAAACCATGAGTTGTTCACCCTTTGGCTCAGTACTATGGATATCGCAACCCTTCGGCCTTGATTCCATGATAGGTGCCGTGAATCTGGGAGAAATGTGGCTTTTCTGCCTACCCCCGGGAGTGAACCAGGACCACAAGGAGTTTGTCACCCGGTCACCGCGATGTCAGGTTTAACCAACTACGCTAGACAGCCTGGTAAATAAATATAAACATATTGATACTAAATTTATTCAGACACGAAGAGATGCATACAAGTTATGTATGAAGTTACGTGACTCGACGTAATTCCTATTAGATTCCAGACACTAATTAGCTGGTCTGATTATCTAAAGTTTCCAGTGTTTTCGTCATCTTTTTTATAACCATCTTACAACACATGGCTACCATAATTCAATCTAAATATGGCGGAATGTGTCACCTAAAGATATAATTTTTAAACAAGTTGCCTCTATGAAACTTTTTATGCTTTCACTGATGGACGATTCCTAAGTATACATATTTTTGGCTACCTCTTTATAATCCCCATTTTTAATTTCACAGTGTTCAGCTACATCCATTTGGACCGCATGCCCAACGAATGTTATGTTGGCGAGCTCAAGTCTACCCTGTCTGAGATCATGTACATGACCCTCTGTGGCGCTCACTGTCTGGACGACCTTTCGTGTGTCGGGGTCAACTTCTGGCGCAGAACCCGCAAGTGTGACCTGATATTTGAGGATACCGCCAGGAGCCCTCAGACAGTCAAAGATGTCGCCGAGTGTGAATATTATAAAGTTGTTATGTAATACAGTATTGGTATTGTTTGATTTTGAAGGCCGTAAAATCTGTGAAAGAGTCCTGTATTAAGTTTTTAGTTTGTCATGTCTTCCAAATGTCACTGCACATTGGGCATTCCGATGCGTGCTCAGTCCTCCGATGCAGCAGCTACTTCAATGTACTACCACTGATTGTTCCATTGAGAAAGTGATTATGTCTCCTATCTCGGACTCGAGGGCAGTAGACGTGTTTCACGATGCTTTACTACCATGTCACGCAATCGTGTTAATGCTGGAGATTCGTAGTTAGGTCACCTACCTAGTCTGTACAGAGTTGATGACTTCTGCTCTGTCCATGCCTCTTCCCACGTGCATTGATGCTTTGCTTGATATTTGGTCTGCTTCTTTGTGACCTTGCACGCCAACATGGCAAGATTCTTGCGAGAGCGACCAAGTGTGACTTTTGAATGCTTTCTACCCCCCCCCCCCCCTTTCCACCCCTCTTTCCCTCAGAGCGCATGCTAACTCTTGCGAAATTCTAAAGCATGTTCTACGAGTCTGATACGTGTGACTGTTTCATCTGCTGCCAATGCTAATGCTGTGCAACCAACGGTTATCTCCATGGTCATGCTTGAGGTAGTTGCCTGGTAGGTGCCACCATACTGCTTAAATGTTTTCCCCTCCTATGTGCTGTGCACGTCCATGATGACATTGACCTATATGCCTTGACGTTTCCGTCGTTATTGCAAACATAATTGTAACAAGTTCTCGTGGCAACGTTGTCGCGGCATTTGCCTCTCTCTATAAAGGTCGTGTATTTCTTGCACGTACTGTGTCTTCGTTTCACAAGTGCAATTTTCTTGAATATCGTCCATGGAGCTACGGAGTTCCTGCGTTCTGCAGTATTCTCCGAAGACAGCTAGCCTTTCTGTGGAGATAGGTCGGGCTATGGCTATGCGGGGTAAACCCCGATGCAATAAGTCAAAACCTTTGACAAAAATTTAGATATCTATTTTGTTCAGTCTTTCAGCAAAAATTTTAATTTAACCTAAGCGTTGATCAATTATCAATTATTACTCACTAATCTCCGAAAGTCCTACAACGATTGTTTTCAAATTTTGAAACAAGGTTGCATTTGAATCCGCGCTTGTTTTTTTTAATGAAAATGTCGCCCAAAGCACGAACTACACAGCACCAGCGACGATCATAACGGCATCTTAGTTTTGATTTTCGACAATCCCATTTTATTTTCTTGCCGCGTTCCGACGCGGGTTTTTATTGATAGGCAAACTTTGTTGACCAGGGAAATATGCATGAAGGTGTATGCCGGCAGTTCTTCATCGACTGCTTTGAAGTGTTGACACAACGTTGCATTAGAATAAGCACGTGTTTTTATACATGTGTTGTACACAACACGAATTACGTAGTTCCAGGGACGAACTCATCGGCACCTTGGTTTTGTTTTTCCACTATTTGATTTCCTTTTCGTAGCTGAGTTAGCGAGCTTTGTGATCCAATAAATTATTTTAATTGTTAAAAGACTGTTTTGAATTGTAAAGATGCGGGAATAACAAGTTCCTATTAAAAGTTGTGTGAATAAAATAAGCTGTTAAAAGACTGTATGGGAATAAAAAGGTTACTGATTAATGAGAACTGTCATTACAGCATTCCGGACAGATCCATAGGTTATCGAATCTTTGCCTTGATGGCTCCACAAGCGGAAAAACAAAATAATAACGCCCGTTTTTGGTGATTAATCAGAGGACTCTTGTCCTTGGTGCTGCAGACAGCATCCTTATATCCACCATCCTCCACACGATCTTTTTCGCCAAATGCCTGTTACTGGACATCAATGACATCACTACTGCCCATATCCGAGAAGTTACTGTAACCGCCTTGCCACAATATTAATCTGATCATAGTAGCAGCAGTGGTAGTGGTAACAGAATAGTTGTGGTTGTTGCTGTGGTTGACCGGGTGGTTACAACGTCGGGCTGTCAAGCGAGAGACCCGGGTTCCTCTCCCAGTAAGGTGATGGAGTTTATCTGTCGGGGGCAAAATCAAACATCCTGAACAGTCTGCGGCGACAGCACTAGAAATGCGGCTTTCATGGCTCACTACCCCCTGTCTACATCGACCTAGAAAGGTGATAAAACTCATAGTAGTGACTGTTTGTGTGTGTGAAGTTATTGTGGTGTTGGTGGTAGTAGTACTGGTACTCGATGGGTGATATAGTAAATATTCCACTGGCCGCATTTGCTTCTAATCAGAATTCCTGTTACCCATTTTAGTCTGGGTGGACACGGATGTCAGTGTCTATTAAAAAAAAACGTTTGATAAATTTCAAGTGCTTTGGAGACGGAGAGAGGAGTAGTCGAAGGATTAAGGAGGGTGGGGGGGGGGGGGAGAGTCAGAAACTGTTAACTGAGAAAGCTTAAAACATGATTTTACAGTTTTAATTTTCTAACGCTGACTCATCTATTCTCATTTTCCATTATTTATTTTTTTAAACGTGTTGGATTTTTTTAAAGAGGTACAGTAGTAAACTTTACTTTGACCTCTCTAGAAAATACAGAAATACATGTGACATTTTTTATTTTATTTTTAATAATACACTTTAAACGACCACTAATATAAGGATACAGGACACGTGCACTTTCTGTTTTCTTTCTTTTTCAGTTAGCTAAACTGGGCCACAGCAACGCGTGGCCGAGTATAGCTAGTTTTGTGGAATCTGGATGTGGCGATTGCGAGCTTACTGAGGTCTTCATTACAAAAATCTGTAAGCGATATAACAAGAGTTACACTAGCAACTGTCTACAATACACACAGGTATAAATTACTAATGCAGAGAGGTATGTATCCATTACAGTAGTACTTGGAAATTCCAAAATAAACGGTTCCAAAAAAGGCATTAGTTCCAAGGCAATGTGCCCCACTGAAAGAAGAAACAAACTAAATGTTTTTGTCCCAGGGTTCTACAACCGGAAATTTCCTAAGTACAGTATATTGTGAATGCAGTGATGTAAGATCATATTTGAATACAAACATAGATAAAGAACTGTATCTTGATGAAAATGCTGACAGCGCACATAGAAGCAGAAAGAGGAAGAGAGAATGATTTAAGGAGATTATTGTGTGGAAGGTGAGTCACCTGCGATGACAACGTCGTGAATCGTTTCTTATGTTTCGTAGTCGTTCATCACGTGTAGGGGTATTGAGGTCACTTTGTTGACAGCCAGTGCTCCAAAGTGCTGGGACGCTGGCGACCATTGTAAATGTTTTCAAGATGTTTGATGATACTATAATTTTTAACAGTTAACACACCTGTTGACCGGGTTCTACCATGGTGCCACCTCTCAACAACTTCTTGCGTTTTCAGCTACATGTTCTAAAGATCTTGAATTTCAGACTGCCTATTCTTCCAACTTAAATTCTTCTGTCCAGAAGAAATTTCTTCTGCAGTTTCTTTCTTCTGCTGTCGGTGAAAAAAATAAAGCTTTTGCGTCGTCAGCTCAGAGATGTCATTGGCACGTGCCAGGTTTTCATATCCAACTCAACGTTTGACTTCCGTGACAATATTTACTTGAAAATTTTGTTTGTATTCCAAGTTGTTCAAATTCTGAGGCATTTCAGTTTCGAGTTAGCACAATGTTTAATAAACCTGGCAACGAAGTCATTATCCTAAAAGACATAGTTAACTGATCATCTTTTCTTTCCACGTCAGGCAAACATTGTCCCTATAAAGTTATAGGCTCTGCAAACAAGATGATGAAACTATTCAGCTCGCACATTGCCATGTGATTCAGAAATGTGCAATGCAAACATCAATTATGGTTGCACTCAAAGCTGTGGTCGATTTCAGAATGAAAACATTTAGATGCCCAACAAATAAGGAGTTTGTAAATATGCATTTGCTGATTTCAGAACATTAAACAAAATTAAAAGTCGATGGTTAGGCACCAGCAAGTCAGTCTGTCTCCTTATCTTCTTCATTTCGTTACTGACACAAAAGGCATTCACAGTCTGTCTCTACTGCTGTCTGTCGGTCTGCTGCTTTTATAATTTTTAAAGTGAGAGATTATCCTCATACACATCTGACAAGTCCATAAGCGCTCGGATCCCATCTTCAGCATATCCCTCAGCGTGTGGCGACTGATAACACCAGTTCGTCGTTGACACTATTCTTCATATGCTGCTGCCTGTATAGTGTTCATGTTTGGTGACACCTCTTTTGACCTGATTTATTTTAGTCTTTTGTCGTATTTTGAGTGTTGCCACCTCATCGTCGTCTCCTGAATCATCTTCTGGTGCTGCTTCCTTGAGTGCAGTGAGAATATCCCTTGTATCACCCCATAAAAGGGGGTGTGTTTGATTTGATCCCTTTTTGATTTACATTCCAGGTGTGTTGCTGCCAAATATACCTATACCAACCGACTTTCATTCTAAATCGGCGCCTGTGGCTTGGGCGTTTCAAACGCGCCTGGTAATGTCTGAGTGCCTGGTTCAGTCCCAGCTGCAGGCAATTTGGCAGCAGTCCGTCTTGTATTGGTTTCAGCAGAAGTACCAAGGGCTGACAGTGCAGCAGCAATGGCAAATTACTGAAAGTAAAATTTACATTAAAAAACCACAACAGACTGAAACTGCTGGGGTTGGTTCTGCAACATCTTGTGAAGGATACTCGACTCTTGTGTTCTTCTCATTCTAACAGATACATTAACTATGTATTAAACGAATATAATGTATTCACCTGACCATATCATCAGCATTGTTTTCCCATCACACAATTCAATGTCAAACACCCAAATGCAATCCGGATTCTAGATCATTGTGTAAAGTAAAAGAATCATGGGATAGCTGGTGTCATGGTAACAGCTGCAGACGATGGATTGTGTCAGAGGTCACTTGGCTGGCTGTGCTAGGGTATAAGAAACACACTGACCAATAGTGGCCGACGTTTATAAAAATAAGTAAATCAACTTCTTCTATCTTTCTACTTCTTTCTAATAGTACCATTCAATACATTTTCTGGTACTTTATTAATATATATATATATATATATATATATATATATATATATATATATATATATATATATATATAATATGTAACGGCCTCAAGGGTTTCCCCTCTGTTTATTTATTTGAATGACGTACACACACTGGAACCTACCAATGAAATACCTTTCTTAAATGTTTGTGTATTCTAAACAAAGCATTAAAGTCTACTGTGTTCGTAAATTGTTTCTGTGCTTATTATTCGACCTATGCTTCGTTAATATAAACCTATGGTGCCATTTAAATGGTTTGAAATAAATTCTATCCGTATTCCATAGTTGTGAATTTCAAGCTGTACGATAAATATGGCCAATTAGACACCTTTTTTGGGGTGCCCAGTTGACCATGTTCTTAGTACACTTGTTTCCATAGCGAGCACACGTCGTCTGGAGGTGAAAGGAATCAAACATGTCAACTCCAAATGAAAGCAACATAGGATACCAGAACTAACAGTTCGCATATAAGTAAGCTAGAACTGTAAAACGTGTGTGCATGAAAAATATCAGATTCTAGAACAAGAACCAAAGTGGACGAACAACTAGAACCCTCCGCCGGAGTTTACAGCCGGTGAACGCTAAGAAGAAGATCGAAAAGAAGATATATGCCCCAGCCTTGCTATTCAAATCAGAGAGTCTACAAGAATCTCGAGAACCATTTTACCTGTCCAAAGGGCCCTCTCTAACCTCAAAGCCTCAAAGTCCTCACGGCTGTTTCTTTAAAATAAAATAAAAATAGCGTTACGGCCCTTGCCGTAATCTGCCAATTCTACCTCTGTCGTTCCTCTTGTTCTTGGCATCTACCGGTTTTAAACTCTGTCGGAGATATCCGGTTGTTTAAAGATACAATCGGGAGATGTGAACCAGCGTCATTGCACACGGTTATAAACAATAAATGCTTTGCCACCAGTACGGACATTTGATAAGAAACTGTCCGCCTGTGTCTCCGTCCGCACGCAACTCCGTAGCTACAGCGACGTTCCTTTATTTACCCTAGTGTTTACTCTCTTACCCATTAGATAGAGGCTGGGCGAGCCACAGAAACCGCCCGCTATTGAACACCGACCGGTTGTTTGTCCATCTCTGGACTTTAGTCTTGTTCCAGAACCTAAGTGTTGCGTGCACTTCTGTTTGACAGATCTGACTTAATTGTATGCAGACTTGGGGTTCCTTGCCTTTCAGACAGGAGCACTACAACTTCGAAGGATGCCCCCAATTAGTCAACTCTTAAACTTACGAGATGCCTATTTGGGAGGCAGTAGATCTATTCTTGTTTTCCCCATAATAGGGCCCACACAGGGATACGGCTGTTCTTAACCAGTATCTTCTTCCTGCATCACACGTGGTTTGGAGTTTCTACTATCCAGAAGAGTTGTTGGCCTTTCTAGGAGATACCTCACCTAACGGATAAGTGATTTTGTGTAGTACTTGTGTAATTGCATCAACTAATTTCCAGTGTCTAAGCTGATGAATGCTTTCTGGCCCCAACTGTTATTTCTCGTTCGCGCAGTGGGGAGGAGTGATCAAATCGCATTTGTAAGCGTTAGCAGGTAAGCATTGCTAACTGATCGCTTCCACAGGTTACACCAAGTCAGCGGTCTGACATGCAGTGAACGTTCTTTTCACTATGGTGGACACGTAAACAGAGTAGTGTATTTGCAGTCAACAGTTAACAGTAATAACAAGTAAAACATTTCCTTGTTCACCCGTTAATTGAAAGTGTAAGCGACAATTCCAACGTTTACATGGGCGTTTGGTCCCTGCGTTCCTGCTCCAAGGATTGTCTCTTGGATGGCTCCCGCCCCCCCCCCCCCCTTTTTTTAACCGCCCATTCTTTCTAGACCAAAATGCGCAACTGATGGATACACATTCCGTCATGTATATTTCCTTGAGTATACATTACTTAATAATAATATACATACAAAATAATTAGTGATACTCATAAAAAGAAGTAGAAGAATGGAAGAACACACTAGATAACATAGAGAATTGAAAGCTGCAGTTACTGTGCCGGGAGTCGAACCTGTCACCTCCAAAGGGCATATGCGCCTCGCTATGGAAACAAGTGCACTAAGAACACAGTCAACCAGGCACCTCCAAAAATGTGACTTAATTAGCCATCTCTATGGTAAAGCTTGAAATCCGTACGTTACTCTCTTTCTACTTTTTTGTGTGTGAGTGCCAATCAATACATTGTCTGTTTATTACATTTAGTATTTATAAGGTCTGAAAAGTTCCCCTCTGTTTATTTATGTGAATGACGTATACAAAATGTAACCTACCAGTCAGATACCTGTCTTAAATGTTTGTGTATTCTAGACAAAGCATTACGGTCTATTGTATTTGTAAATTTTTGCTGTGTTTATTATTCAATCTATTCTTCTTTAAAATAAATTTATGTACCCTATGGTGCCATTTCAATGGTTTGAGATGAATTCTGTCCTTATTCCATAGTTGTGGATTTCAAGCTGTGCGATAGACATGTCCAATGAAGACACTTTTTTGGGGGGTGTCCAGTTGACTATGTTATTACTATCCGTGTTTCCACAGCGAGGCACAAACGCCATTTGGAGGTGACAGGTTCGCTTTCCAGCGCAGTAACTATAGCTTTTGATTTTTATACTGTCTAATGTGTTCTTCTGTCTTTCTACTTCCTTCTATGAGTGCCAGTCAATCCATGGTCTGCTTGTTTATTAAATTCTTCGCGTTTGGGATGATTTACCCTACCTCTTTGATGACAGCCATATTGAACTTCTATAACCTCTGTTGTGAGTTTGTAAACTTTAGAGTATCCCCTTTCTCTTACATGCATATTTTTAATATGTAATGCATATTCAAGGAAGTTTAAATGAATGAAAGTGTATCCATCTATTTGAATAACCCTGTATAATCGCTCATTATTTATTTTTCAGCGTCTTGGCAAACAAAGTGTGTTAATAATTTATTACCAGTATTACATTTAAAAAAGGGCAATGCCTTAACAATAGACATCAATTGTATCATTGAACAACACAGAAACAAACATTTGCCTCCCGCGAAACAATCTACGCATTTGTTCCGTTTTTTTTTCTACATTTAAACAAGATAAAATAATTCTGGTGCAGATGAGCGAGTGGCTGACCTGCCCAATAAACATGCCCTTGAGATTAAGTAAATTACAAGTAAAGGAGAAAGTTGCTGTGGTATAGCTGATAGGTACTAGCCTGCAAATTTGAAGGTCGTTGGTTTAAATCCGCTTGGTAATTGATTTATTTTAAAGTAATACCTTGGTTCTCAGGTCTACCCAACCTTCAGGGGGTACCACGTGATATCCTAGGAAGTCAAGGCGGTCGGCGGGATATTGACCATATAGCCTTTAGAGGGCCATTTGGTCTACAAAGATATGAGCCTAGCCCCATATGCTCCGATGCCCCACTGGCCTGAGAAGGGACCTTATAATTAAAGGGAGAGCGCCCAGGACAAAGGGTCGTTCAATGGTCGTTCATACAAGGTCCGACAATTAAGTAGTGAGACTGATTTTATTATGGCCAAGAGAAAAAGGCCATCTATAAAAGCAAAGCATGGAATCTAAAGAGGCATCATTTATCTATGATCTGGCAACTTTTTTCGCCGCTTGATAGGAAGACAACAAACAAGCAGCCATTTTGTTGACCTAGTCAGAGGTGCATTGTTACGTAATCAGCACGTAGTAAAAAGCGAACATTGTTCTATTTAAAACTCAGAAAAAGCGCCATTAAAACAGTTGAATTGATGCAACAAGTTTATAGAGATAATTTTTTATCAAGTGCACACATTTCAGGTGGTATTCACGAATAAAAAAGGTGAGGAAATGATCACTAATGCACCTAGACCTAGGGGCCAAATTTATGTTCGTAAAAATGAACTCCTTGCAAAAGTCAGAGAACTGATACAAGAAGATCATAGTTTTTCTGTGAGGATGATGGCAGATGAATCTGGTGTTGATAGAGAGACCATTTATAACATTTTAGTGCAAGTTTTTAGGAACACAAAAGTTGCTTGCCTGTTTGTACAACATTCGTTGTTTGATGACCAAAAACATCAGCGGATTAATTACCCAAGAGACATCATCAAAACAAGCATTTTTGGCCCCAAAACAGGAGTGTGTTCTCAGCTTTCCACCCTATCCCCCAGATTTGTCTCCCTTTGATTATTTTTTTTATTTCAAAAAATAAAGTTACAATCGTAAGGACGCTTCTCAAACAATATTGATGACATACAGAGAGACGTAACATCGACTTTAAGGGTCATACCATCAGAGGTACTAGAGAAGCCGTTCCAGTTTTTGTTAGATCATGCCACTTGCTGTATCAATGCCCAAGGGACTTACTTTGAATAAAATACAGGTTATGTCTTCAACTGTTCATTATTTTAATTTTTATGGAATTAGTCTATTACCTAATTTTCGGACCTTGTATATTCTTCTTTCTTCTTCTTCTGCCTTTCTATCCCCCAATGGAGCATAGGCCCTCAACCAACTCACGCCAAGTCGTCCTATCCTTCGCCATTGCATAGAGTTCTCCCCATGTCCTCCCAATCTTTCTAACCTCATTCTCCAGCTGTCTTCTCCATGTGTTTTTTGGCCTTCCTTTATTCCCATACCCCTGTGGGTTCCAATGCAAAAACATTCTAGTTATGCTGTTCTCCTGTTTTCTCAGTGTGTGCCCTATCCAACGCCAGCGTCTTTTCCTCACCTCCTGATGCACTGGAGCCTGTTTAGTTCTCTCCCAAAGTTCTACATTAGTTTTTCTATCATACCATTTTATTCCCTCTATTCTGCGCAGGCACCAGTTAATGAAAGTCTGTAATTTGTTAGTAATTGCCTTGGTTGTTCTCCATGTTTCTGCCCCATACAATAGTACTGATTTGACATTAAAATTAAAAATTTTTAGTTAAGTATTTCTTTTAATTTCTTTTGACCTCCACAAATTCCCTAGTGCTATGAAAGCCCCTCTTACCTTTTGTATTCTTATTTTAATATCTCTATCAGTTCCTCCATCTTTATCTACATTACTGCCTAAATAGGTGTACGACTCCAAGTCTTGGAGTGGGGCGCCATTAAGTGAAACCACATTACTATTTGCCTGATTTATTCTCATTATCTTTATCTTTCCCTTATGGATTTTCAGACCAAGCTGCTGTGATCTCGCATTAACTCTTTTAGAACGGTTTTTTTTTCTGGGGTTTAGACAGCATTAATATTAAGCGGAATATTTTTAGTGCAACACGACAAAGCTAAAACCTTCCTGAAGAAAAAGTATAGGCTGTATTGGGACTTATCTATATATATAAAAATCAATGTTTGTGTGTTTGTTTCACCCCTATAGACTCGGAAACTACTGAACCGATTTAGCTAAAATTTTCAGGATATGTTTGTTGTGATACCGGATTTTGAACTGTCGTGGTTTGAAATTCAACCTGTCACTGTTAGAGATAGATGACCACATTTTATGCCAAAATATACGCAACTAATATTTATAACTTTAGTGATTTCTAATTATAGCCACGTTAGTAATTGGGCATGCGCCGTATTTACCATTCGCCGGCGAGTTACGTGCAGCCAACGCCTTCTCTAATACATAGAGTAGGTCTAGGTACAGCAACAAGACTATCTCTATATTTGCCACAATAACCATATTAAACACGATTTCTATTTTCTGTTTTTTTTTCAAACAACCTTCGATGGGGGGGGGGGGGGGGGGGGGGGGGGAGGGGGCAATCAAGGACTATCTCGACGTCGGCGCAGACAGTGACTGCGACATTAACTTCATTAACCGTGTTAGACACGTGCGATTTCTATTTCATTAATATATCTGGAGTATCTGTCTACCAGAAAACAATTGCCTGCGGTTTTGAATTTTGTTTTCATCGCGACACAGTAGTAGGGACTCACATGTCTAATAGTTGATTTCTCTTTTCGTTGTTCCGATTAAGTGGCTGCTTGGTCGAATGGTTAGAACACTGGGTTCATGTGCGGTGGACCTGGGTTCGAATCTGCAGTCGTTAAATTTTTTTACCCCGGACTAAAATAATATCCTCATCTGCTCTGCCGTGGTGACAGCACTAGCCATGTTGCCTTAATATTAAAAAAAAAAAAAAAAAAAAAAAAAAAAAAACAACACAAGTAAATGGGTAAACCATTTGATAATTAAATTTTACCATTTCGCATACTCATGATTGCATTGTTAAACTTTCCGATTGCATGGTTACGCTGAAATTTTATAGATTTTCATTTATTTTCATTTAGATTTAGTTATTTCATCTGTGTTGGAATTTTAAGCTGTGCTGTTTACAATGGCGTTCATTTCCTAATTATGGTGTTTTTTTTTTCCTGTGTTCGTTTGCTTTTCAAGTGTTTTTTTTTTTTCTCCCAACTACTTCAATGAGGGAAAGAGTTGTCGGTGAATTTGGGGGGAGGGGGGGGGGGGCAAACTATTAACTGAGAGAGCTTTAAGTCACAGTAACTGCTTTACCCACTTAAAGTAGCAGCAGCAGTAATAGTTGTTACACCAGGGCTGTTACACCATAGTGATCTCATGTGAAGACCGCCGGTAAGGTTATGGCGTTCTTCTGTCGGCAAGTGAAATTATACATCCTAACCTAACCAGTCTGTGGCGACAGCACTAGCCATGCGGAACCAAATCTTCTGGCTCACGACTCTCTGTCTACTCCGATGGTAACACAGATAGCAGTGACATTATTTTAGTAGTTGTACTGGTACTTGAAGGATGATGTGGTAAATATTACACTAGCCCTATTCACTACTTTTTACAATTCCTGCTCCCTATTTTAGTCCAGATGGACAGGGATGTCAATGTCAGTTACAGCAACAACAAAATATCGCCAGTTAGTGATTTTCAAATCCTTCGAAGAGGGAGAGAGCAGTAGTCGGTGGAAGAGGGGAGGGGGTAATGACTTAAATTTAAGAGAAATTAAAGAGCTTTACACTTGATTTTCAAGTTCTCATTGCCTAATTTGTTTATATTTTACTAACGCTACCTCCGCTTTTTCTATTTTTTACGACTTACTTTGTTATTCACAAGTACAGTTTGTAGCTTTACTTCCGTCCCCTATAAAAAATACAAACAGCTTTAGCATGTGATAACCAAATAACCATTTTTGTTACTGTGCTAATAACACCATTTAAACGACCACTAATATAAAAACACAATTATAAGGTGCGTGTTCTAAAGTTGGAAAACCAGACTATCGCTATATCCGTGCAGAGAATGATTGCGACATTAACTGTATTAGACACGTGCGATTTCCATTGTCTTTCTTTTCCAAAAACCTTTGATGAGGGAGATAGGTAGTAGGTGGATTTAGTTGTGGTGGTGGGCAGGAATCAAAGACTATCTCTATATCTAAGCAGACAATGATTGTATTAGACACGTGCGTTTTCTATTTTCTTTCATTTCCATTTAGCCAAACTATGCCACAGCAACGCGTGGCCGGGTACAGCTAGTAATATATAAAATTTAAGATAAATGAGTGCAGAATAAATCTAAACTACTTAAATGTCAGTATACCATCAAAATATTATTAAAATCACACTACATTCAAGGATGTTAGACACATATGAAAATTTTCAACATTGAAAATTGTGTGCTAACCTTATTTTTTACTGGTTCAACAACACTGCTATCCAATTCTAAGAATACACATGCCTTCTCTGTTCAATTATGTATTAGCTAGTCTTTATTTGAAACAATTAATTTAAATACTTTGGATATTATAATCATTTTTGTATGACATGTCAATTTTCACAATAACCGAAAATAGGAAAAATAGCTGATCGAAACATTGATCTAATTGAAATATTTTATGAAATGTTCATATCCTAAACTAAATTATCGTTAGTAGATTTGTCCCTTAGATATCAATCATAATATCAAGACTGTTGTCACCTTCTGGCAGGGATTCATCAACGATAGAGCAGTATAAACAGTTCTATACCTGTTCCCTTATCATTTAGTATAGAAAAATCACGTGAAAATTGTATCCAATCTAAATAATTTTTTTTTTTAAATCACAAAATAATGCACCGACCACGATGAACATCGCAAATGAAAGTACATCCTGTTGTTAATCCTAATTGTTAAAAAAACCTGTTCATAAAAGTTCGTTTACCCTACAAACGGAACAAGATTAGAGTGTCTCTATCATGAGCCAGTAAACTGGCTTTACGTCTTTAAGGGATAGACTTAATCGCCAGTATACTGGCTAAACCTCCGTAAAGAGTTAAGTATATTTAATTTATCTTGCATCTGATTCCGTGATTGGGACAGAAGAGCAATATCATCAGCGAAGTCCAGATCATCAAGCTGTTTTGTAGGGGTCCACTGAATTCCATTCTTGGTGTTAGCAGTTACTGTTTTCATAGTCCAGTCTATAGCCAGTAAAAATAAGAGAGGCGACAAAAGACATCCCTGTCGCACACCTGTTTTTATTTCAAATGCATCTGTTAGCTTTCCCTCATGAAGAACTCGACATTTCATGTCTTTATATGTTGCCTTTACTAAGTTGATAATTTTCTGTAAGATTCCATAGTGCCCCATCAATTTCCAGAGAGATTCCCTATCAATGCTGTCAAATGCTTTTTCATAGTCTATAAATCCAGTGTAAAGTGGTGAGTTCACTTCAATGCTTTGCTCTATTATAATACGTAATGTGGCTATCTGATCAGTACAGGATCTGTTTGACCGAAAACCTGCCTGCTCATCTCTTAGCATTTTATCAATAGCATCTTTTAATCTTTCCAAAATAATTCTACTTAATATTTTTTCCAGAAACTGACAGCAACATAATTCCTCTATAGTTTTCCCTTTCCTGTAGATCACCTTTTTTGGGCAGTCACAAGATATCCTTCTCTCCAGTCTGCTGGTATTTCTTCGGTCTCCCAGACTTTACTGAATAATCTATGTAGCAATTCTGTTGATGTGTTTATGTTGGTCCTGGTGGCTTCAGCTGAGTTACTATCTGGGCCTGTCGCCTTTCCTTCCTTGAGAAGATATATAGCTTTTCTAATTTCCTCTTTGGATAGTATCTCATAGTTGATATCCAGTTCCATTTCTAAAGGCTGGATATCTGGGGGAACCTCTGGGCCTTGTCTATTTAGAAGCATTTCAAAATATTCAACCCATCTGTCCATTTGATCTTTAGTGTTAGTAAGTACCTTTCCTTGACTATTTTTGATTGATCCAGTTGGCTGACTATATTTACCTACTAATTTTCCTTTGTTACTGTAAAGTTCTCTGAAGTTTCCTTTTGCTGCTGCTGTCTCCGCTTCTTGTGCTAGATCATTTAGATATTTCACCTTATCTGCCCTTATATGCCTCCTAACTTCCTTGTTGGCTTCTGTGTATTTCCCCTGAGCTCTAGCTTTAGCAGCTCTAGTTTTGCTATTGTTTAATTATGCCCCTTCACTTTTCCTATCTTTAATCAGTTTAATGGTTTCTGATGTTATCCATGCTTTATGTTTCCTTTCTTTCTTGCCAAGAACTTCTGCGCAAGATTCATTCCAGATTCCTTTGATCTGATCTCAGCAGACTTCTGTGTTGACATCCTCAGCTAACTGCTGCAACACCTGGTACTTATTAGAGACCCTAACTGAGAACTGTTCCTTAATTTCTTTATCTCTGAGAAAGCCTACATTATATTGGTTTCTATGATTATAAGATGTTATATAAATTTTTAGTTTCAACTTGATTTTACTTACCACCAGGAAATGGTCAGTAAATACATCGGCACCTCTGAAAGCCCTAACATCGTAAAGGGATGATCTAAACATTTTGTTAATACATATGTGGTCAATTTGATTAGTTGTCTTATGGTCTGGTGATTCCTATGTTGCCTTGTGTATTCTTTTATGGGGAAAAATACTTCCACCAATAACATACTGGTTACCTGCACAAAAATTTGTGAAGAATTCTCCATTTTCATTCATTACTCCTAGACCATGTCTTCCCATAATTTCTTCATAACCTGTGTTGTCTGATCCTATCTTAGCATTCAAGTCACCCATCAAAATTTTTAAGTTGCCCTTTCTTTCATTATTTATAATATTTTGAAGCTGCATGTAAAATTCTTTCTTAACAGATGCATTTTTATCATTTGTTGGTGCATAACACTGTATTACCAACATGTTCACCTTCTGTTTTACTGTTCTAAAAGATGCTCTTATTATTCTGGGACTCACAGCTTCCCATTCTATTAGTGCCCTGTCTGCTTCTTTTGATAGCATCAGGGCCACTCCTTCACTGTGCTGCGAATTTTCCTCTGTGTGTCCTGAGAACAAAATAGTTTCTCCTGAATTTAGAATACTTTTCCCTGCCCCAGGCCATCTGGTTTCACATAACCCTAAAATACTAATTCTATAATGTTTCATTTCCTTTGCTACTTCCATTGTTCTCCCTATATCATAGAGAGTTCTAACATTCTAGGTGCCAATTCTGGAGGTTTTCCTAACTGAGAGGAGGTACGTCAACGATCCGGACTCCTTACGGCTTTCTCCACACCGTGTCATACTTCTTCTATTTGAAGAGCCTCCCCTCATCTTGGTTGGCTGGATTTTATTTGCTTCTCTTTTTGACTTATCCATGGTTGGTTGGTTTTTGTGGCTATCGTTTTTACAGGATGAGGTAGCCAACCTCAAGCCCAACCCTACCCTTAGTCGCCTCTTACGACATGCCTGGTAGGGTGCAGTGTCACTATTCTTTGCTTCCCGTGAGGGCCACGGTGACACACGGGCGGGACGTTGCATATGCCAACACATTATTCAGCTGCCGTGGGCAAGGCTGGGCCCTGGTATACTACACAGTTAACCCAGGTGAGGTGTGCAAGATCTCTGTTTATCAATGGTGCTAACGGTGTGGGTGATGTGGTTACTCACTGTCGGTCAGTCTTCACAACAAGACGGTTGAATACAGTAGATCTCTCTACTTTATCACTGCTTCATACGTTACTACGGCTCTCTTCGCTATTGGGGCTTTCTAATCTATTGAAGCTATGTTATTACGGCTCCCAACGCAATTGAGAATTCCTACGCTATTACAACTGTCTACGCTACCACAGCTCTCTACGCTATTGAGGTTTCCTACGCTATTGAGGCTTTCTAAGCTATTGAAGCTCTCTATGCTATCACGGCTACCTACGCTATTGAGGATTCCTACGCTATTGCAAGTGTCTATGCTAACACAGCTCTCTGCGCTATTGAGGTTTCCCACGCTATTGAAGCACTCTTTGCTACCACTTGTACCTACGCTATTGAGGATTCCGAAGCTATTGATGCTGTCTACGCTACTGAGGCTCTCTGCTCTATAGAAGCTCCCTGATCAACAATGGCTCTTTACATTACCACGGCACAATATGTGAAAATGAATTGCCTGTTATCTTTGAGGCTTTTGCATTCTGAAATTATAAATCATCCTCAGTATTACCCACAATCAATCCAAATTATTTAAATGTGTCAGCTGCTTTGACTGGACTGGGGAGAATGACTAGTCTCTAGTACTAACTCGATTACGTGACTTTCAAGTAAATTAGGGGCCAAGCGTGTCTATGCCGTCTTCGGCGTCAAATCAGTTTTGTTTTTTTTTAAACCAAAATTCCAATGGGAACAACCAGCAGAGATACCTTGGGTGGCAACTGAACCGATGGACTAGTCCAGCCAGCGGACTAAGAGTGAGTGTTCAGAATGCAATGCCGTTGTGCCTTTTCAGTCTCGAAGGCTTTTTGTTTTTTGCACAACGCTCTGAAAGGTCTTGGTTCGTTTTACTAACTGTAGTTCGTTGCAGATGGATTAGAAGAGCTACAGAGATAGACAGTGTCAAATGGATTGAAGCCACCAATACTGGACTAGATGTTACTTGGTAATCCTTCATTTCACCTGACTTTGAGGTCAGTAGACTAAGGCCGCCTTATGAATGTTTGGAAAATCTCTTTGAAAGTACGTGTCTATTAATTTCATATTATTTCGAATGAATTGTATGGGTTTATCAATTGGCACACTATTATTAATTTAACAATTATTATTGTGCTCTTAAACTATACGTTTTTCCCCTTGAGCGCCTTCTTTTCCAAGAAAATATGTATGGCCTGGGGGGTATGCTCTCCAACACATTACGACTTGTTTGTTGGGAACAGTTGGTCTAATCTGCATCCCCCCACCCCCCTCCCCCCTCTCACCTCCTAAAAAAATGTGGACCCGGAATCCATACGTGTACTTTTAAAATTTAAAACGTATAAAAGCCTGGAATGAAATAACACGTAACATAACAACCAAGGTCCCTTTCCAAACTGGCAAATTAAATACCAAGCTCCTTTTGTTACATGTAACAAATATGTGAAGAGAGAGGTCTATCGTGTAAGAACAAAGCAAAACCTGTCTTCATTCATTACGTAATCTTCGAGGGTCTGTTAAGGTACAATAACTCGGTTATGGCATCTTGTGTACATCAGCGTAGAAACATTGGGAGCATGTTAGATCAAAGCAAGGCATATCGTTTACAGTGTGTAAATTTGTTAATACCTGCTTGGTAGATGGAAGAGATATTTGTTTTTACCTGTAATAGTAATCGTTATTGTTATTTCAAGTTATTTTTTGAATATGTGTTTACTGAAATCAATGCTTTACCGTTGTGAATTTAAATAATCTTGCACATTTCATTGCTTGGCTTTTTCGTTATTATTTTTTTCATAAACAATTGTTCGCTACTACTTTTTTTTCAAAATAACAGTATTATAGCTTTAAAATTTCATAACAGTTCTGAGGTTTAGTTATTCCTATTTTGTTGAAATAAAAGTTTCAT
>CAJHNH020000237.1:198969-303113 GCA_905116865.2 Candidula unifasciata | reverse complement strand
ACGAGTGTGTATATAAATGTGTGTGTTTGTGTATACAGACACAGAGGCGCGACTACATGTCAAACAGAACAGAACAGCGAGACTGATTAAGAGAAAGGCGACTGCAGGAGATCCCCTCCCTGGCACAACACTCATTCCCTGTCCTCACTGTCCAAGAACTTTGCGGGCCCGCATCGGCCTCATCAGTCTTCTTCGTACTCATACTTGATGAAACAGAGTGGTCATCGTCATCTTGATGGACAACACACACACACACACACACACACACACACACACACACACACACACACACACACATATATATATATATATATATATATATATATATATATATATATATATATATATATAAACAGGCGTAAACGCCGATGTAAATTACACGTTTGTGCCCTATATCATGAACACCAAGTACCTTGCCGACTGGCGTAGACGATCATACCTCTCCACAATCTGCGATCCGAAACTGCGTGTATCAGTTCGTGTGTTAACATCCCTCCATGGCATGGCTGTCAAGAATCTTCTCGCCTTGTCTTTCTCTGCCTCTCTTTCCGCAGATTTTTGCAGTGGTCACATGTTCTAATTTCCCTCTTTCTAATAACCACGGCCGGCTCCAGCTGAAATTCTGCCGGAGGTCTCGCTAACATGATCACAACAATTATGACTGTCTCTTTCTGATGTTTACTGATAAGTTGTCTTTTGGCCCACGCCTTTTTCAACACATCTGGGTTTCTTTTTTTTTTTTTCTGTCCAAGGAATTCTAAGGATTCCTCGGGAAAACCACATCTCCAAGGCCTCAAGAAATTGTTGTACCATGTATGCATGTCATGAATCATTTATTTGCTTATATTTCTATATGCAGCAGGATTTTATATTATTGATACGCGTGTATGTGCGCGTACGTATAAGTGTATGTGTGTGTATGCGGTCTAGTTTAATCAGTTATCTTGAAAGAAAAAATGATGTTCATGTACATGACAGTCCCACATTCTCCTCGTCGACGGCACCACTCTCTGTCTCTTTCTCTTTCTCTGTCTCTCTCTGCCTGCCTCTCTGTCTCTCTCTGTCTTTCTCTGTCTCTCTCTCTCTCTCTCTTTCTCTGCCTCTCTCTCTCTCTCTCTCGTCTCCCGGATACTGTCCTCTGTAAAGAGCAAGTTGATAGACACGGTTGCCATGGAGTGTCATGAGTTTTAATGTTTGCAGATGAAGGATCGAAGTTTGCTCCAGTAAAATCACTCCACTGAGAAATATCTATAGCATCTACCCACTTTTCCCGTCTTTATCTACTTAGATTTTTGTACAGGTTCTGTCATTCGTAGATAATGGTAACCGTTGTAGCTTTTTCGCTGTCATCGTCGTGGTCTCATGTAGCAGGTCCTTCACAGAACATCGTCGTATTCTCGTGTTGCAGGTCCTCCACAGAACGTCGTCGTCATGGTCTCATGTAGCAGATCCTTCACAGAACGTCACTATCATCGTCATAGTCTCGTGTAGCGGTCCTTCACAGAACGTCACTATCATCGTCATAGTCTCGTGTAGCGGTCCTTCACAGAACGTCACTATCATCGTCATAGTCTCGTGTAGCGGTCCTTCACAGAACGTCACTATTATCGTCATGGTCTCGTGTAGCGGACCTTCACAGAAGTTCGTCGTCGTGGTCTCGTGTAGCAGTTCCTTCACAGAACGTCGTCGTCATAGTCTCGTGTAGAAGGTCTTTTACAGAACGTCGTCGTCTGGTCTCGTGTAGCAGGTCCTTTACAGAACGTCGCTGTCATCACGACACGTCGGAAGCTCACCTGGTCCCTGACAAATGCCCCGCTTCATGAACTTTCATGCTCGTATCCACGGTCTGTCTAATCGATCTCTGCCTTGTCTTCATTGAACAATACGCTGTTTTATTGCTTTTTACATACACTGTTATTAACGCTCAGTATTCCCGAAGTATTTCAGTTCCGAGAACGGGATAGCGTCTATAAGCCAACCATCGGTTTGTTCACATTGTAAAGAACGTCAATATTTATCCTGTCCCCCATCTGTGATATCCTAAGACTCTTCTTATAACTTTCAGATCCTCCGCCTCCTTCTCCTTCTTCTCCTTCTTCTTCTTCTTCTTCTCCTCCTTCTTCTTCTTCTTCTTCTTCTTCTTCTTCTTCTTCTTCTTCTTCTTCTTCTTCTTCTTCTTCTTCTTCTTCTTCTTCTTCTTCTTCTTCTTCTTCTTCTTCTTCTTCTTCTTCTGCTTCTTCTTCTTCTCCTCCTCATCCTCCTTCTTCTCCTCCTTCTTCTTCTTCTTCTTCTTCTTTTTCTTCTTCTTCTTTGTCTTCTTCTTCTTCTTCTTCTTCTTCTTCTTCTTCTTCTTCTTCTTCTTCTTCTTCTTCTTCTTCTTCTTCTTCTTCTTCTTCTGCAGCTGCTGCTAAGCTTAGGTGAAAAGTCCTGGTTGTTTGTCTTTTTGAACTTGTTCTTTGTGCCAGGGCCCGAGTTTTTATTGGTGTATTTGTGTGCAGTTGGTTGTTCCTTGCCGCTCGGGCAGATGCACTCTAGTTAGTCGACTCTTACAACATGCTTGTTGGGGAGGCAATGGGTCTGTTCTTGTTTTCTGCACAGTGGGGTCCAAGAACACACAAAGGAGAGATTCAGTTCAAGAGCCCTGATTGTTAAAGTGATTGCGACATAGTCAGTGGCTCACAAGTTCTCATGAACTGTCTGACCTACTTAGTCGCTCCTATTCTACCTTAGGGGTGTAGAGGTTTGCCAGAGAGATCGCTAAACGTTTCTATCAGCAGTTTTCTTTCTAACTGTGTTTCATTCCAGTCCTCTGTCAGTTAGGGACTGTCCGGTGTTGCTTCCCAGCGGACCCTGGGTCACCCAGGAGGTCTGGTTCCCTGGTTCTTAGCCTCCCATGCCAGCGATTGTGGTCGATTTTCTCCCATTCTGCATACATGTCCAACCCATCGTAACTGTGACTGATCCACTCGGGTTTGTAAGGACTGGGTATCAAGATCTTGACGTATTGTCTGATTGTGGACTTTGTCCCTTCTTGTCACTTGGACCACCTTTGGATATCTTAAGATTTGTACTTGAAGTTATCTACTGCTGTTGTGTCGTAGTTTCTTCATGCTATCTACCCTCACATTATTACACAGATTCAGATAATTACCTACCCTCTTAATGTGTTTAATTGAAATAAATATGGCTCGTTTGAATACATTGTCAACGAACGGAAGAGTTCACAAAAGGTGTGCAGGGATTTAGAACAGAAAGTGTAAATACGCATATTTTGTTTTCTTTCAGCGCCTGACCGGTGTCAAGAGGGGACACATGTCTACTACATCGGCATATAGACTGTTCTGTTTCCGCTGGGACTGGTAATGAGTTTTCTCGCTTGACTTTGACCTGTATTGCCATAGCATAGCACGCAAGGCCTGCCTCTTGTTCCATGAAGTTTTACTGATAGTTTCAACTTTAACATCATAGCATTGATTAGATTGTCACTTACCCTTCCTCTCTTTTTCCGCACCTTGCATTCTGCCATTATAAAATGTATCCTCTATTCATAGCATGTTAAATTCTAATAAACGTCTAGTTTTATTGCTATGAGGATGGTATTCTAACAAAAATATAGTTTTATTTCTATGAGGATGGCATTCTAACTAACATATAGTTTCATTGCTATGAGGATGGCATTCTAACAAACGTATAGATCAAACTCACCACATTAAAATACTAAAACCATCTAGTTTACAAACCAGAACTTGTTAATTTGCATGGTTTTATTGATTTCTTTTGCATAGACAATTTCTTCTATCGTGTTTGTCTTTGATAACACCTTGCACTAAATTTATGCTATAAATATACACACAAGGTACTGGAAGTCTCCATTGCCAAGTGATCAAGCACTTTACCTCGCGTTCTGAAGGGCGTGGGTTCGCTTCACTAACAAGTAGTTCAGTTGAGAACGGCAGCTTTTACGGAGACCGGTGGGGGTCGTCGCAAAAGCTACGGAGTTCGCGCTATGTGCAATACTCTCGGCAGGCGGCTATCCGTTCTGCGGAGAGAGCTCGGGGTACATGGGATGAAAGCCAGCCCAGTGAAGTCGGTCGTGCCGACTTCAACACAAGATACAACCACTAACATGCCACGGGAGACGTAGGCTAGATAAAAGCTGTTGCCTGACAATGCTTTACGCATGAATTAATCAAGTAACAGAAAGTATTGTGAACGGCACTCATAGAAAGAAGTAGAAAGATAGAAGAACACACTAGACAACATAAAAATCGAAAGCTATAGTTACCGTGCCGGGAATTGAACCTGTCACCTCCAGACGGCGTCTGCGCCTCGCCATGAATACAAGTGCACTAAGATACATGGTCAACTCGGCACCCCCAAAAAAAAGGTGTCTCATTGGCCATGTCTATCGTACAGCTTGAAATCCACGACTATGGAATACGGACAGAATTCATTTCAACCCATTGAAATGGCACCATAGGTTACAGAAATTTATATTAACGAAGCAAATGTCGAATAACAATCACAGCAACAATTTACGAACACAGTAAGACCTTATTGCTTTGTCTAGAATACACAAACATTTAAGAAAGGTATTTGATTGGTACGCATGAATGACCACCAACTGAATATTCTTTTCAGATATAGAAAAATCCACGTTCTGCGTGAGAAGGTAAACTTAAGTTATTTCGTGACAAGAAGGAAGATCACATCTGCCGAGAAACGGGATATAAAGCAACAAACCGGCAGTCAGCACAAGATTGCTTTACTGACTTGGATTAAGTGTGGTTTAGTCATGCTTCATTGGCAAACGTGATGTTTGACGAAGTATGTCCCTCCCTATCTAGTGTTGCTCATCTGGCTGCTCTAGTCGGAGGCTTCACCTGATGGCTGTGTTTGGTTGCATGGTGGCCTGGCTGGGCCTGTGCTTCCTCGCTAGAGTAGCTCGTGCCTGTTCAACCTGACAGCGACTCTCAGACTATCCTCCACCCTAATTCGCCATACTGTCTCACTCTTACTATCTCCAATTCTCTTTCTTATACTTCCATTCAGACTCTTAGTTAAACTCTCTGGGTTCAGTCGTACTCCCCTCCCCCTTTTTTTTTGTCTCTCTTTCTCCAAATCTTTCTGCTTGCAACTGCCTAGTAAATCGTTGACTAGTTGACTGTTTGCATACATATATACACATATAATCACACATACGCACACACACCCACACGCACATGTGTGATTATTAATAAAATGTTTTAAACTGGTAGTCAGAAAGGAAGGGAGTGGTGGATGTGGTTGTGAAGGGTGTGGAGACACACTAAAATTAGCCGACATAAGCTGCCCAAGAAGTCGGTTTCTTCTGACCACGCCTTTGATATGTGTATTCAGATCATGCCCACTATACAATCAGCTCTTTCTGTGTGTATGTATTTTTCTCTCTTCCCGCGCCCCTTTCTTCTCACCCGCTTCTGTGTCACTGTCCCTGTGTATGTCTCCGTCTGTCTTCATGTCTGTCGTTGTCTCGTCATCTCTCTGTGTCTCCCAGTCTTTCCGTCTAGTATACAGTCGGCGTCTGTGGTTTAGGCGCTTGCGAACGCGCTGCGTAATACCTGGGTGAAAGGTTCGATCCTAGCTGCTGATGATTTGTCTTGCGTCGGTTTCGAAAGTGCTACTGAAAGATGACCGTTCAGCAGTAGTGGCAAACTACTGAGCGTACAATTTGCCTAGAGAAATCACAGCAGCCAAAGTATCCTGGGGTTGTTCCGCAAAGTCCTGCAAAGGATATGCGACTAACTTTATAACTGTATATACCTATCTCTCTTCCTCTGTGTTTCTCCCTTTGTCTGCGTAACACCCCTCCCCGACTCCCCATCCCCGCCCCCCCCCCTCGCCTGTTTCTGTATTATTTTCTACTGCCCCCGAACGCTTCTTGTATATTTTTATTTGAAATGTGTATCTTATTATTTTTTAAAAACAAATGCAGTTTTGGGGGTTTTTGTGAAGAGACCTTGGAAATATTAGACATTAATTGAAAAGTTCAGCTGACTAACCTGGACGTATACCCGCCTGGACGTATACCCGCCTGGATGTATACCCGCCTGGATGTATACCCGCCTGGATGTATACCCGTCTGGATGGATCTATACCCGCCTGGACGGATGTATACCCGCCTGGATGTATACCTGCCTGGATGTATACCCGCCTGGATGGATCTATACCCGCCTGGATGGATGTATACCCGCCTGGGTGTATACCCGCCTGGATGTATACCCGCCTGGATGTATACCCGCCTGGATGTATACCCGTCTGGATGGATCTATACCCGCCTGGATGGATGTATACCCGCCTGGGTGTATACCCGCCTGGATGTATACCCGCCTGGACGTATACCCGCCTGGATGTATACCCGTCTGGATGGATCTATACCCGCCTGGATGGATGTATACCCGCCTGATTGTATACCTGCCTGGATGTATACTCGCATGGGTGTATACCCTCCTGGATGTATACCCGCCTGGATGTATACCCGCCTGGATGTATACCCGCCTGGATGTATACCCGCCTGGATGTATACCCGCCTGGATGTATACCCGCCTGGATGTATACCTGCCTGGATGTATACCTGCCTGGATGTATACTCGCCTGGGTGAATACTCGCCTGGATGTATACCCGTCTGGATGTATACCCGCCTGGATGTATATCTGTGTAGATGTATACCCGTCTGGATGTATACCCGTCTGGATGTATACCAGTCTGGATAAATACCCGCCTGGATGTATACACGCCTGAATCTTTACCCACCTGGATGGAAGTTTACCTGCCTGGATGGATGTATACCCGCCTGGGTGTATACCCGCCTGGATGTATACCAGCCTGGGTGTATACCCGCCTGGATGTATACCAGCCTGGATGTATACCCGCCCTGATGGATGTATACCCGTCTCGATGTATACCCGCCTGGATGGATGTATACCCCCCTCGATGTATACCCGCCTGGATGGATGTATACCCGTCTCGATGTATACCCGCCTAGATGTATACCCGCCTTGATGAATACCCGCCTAGATGTATACCCGTCTGGATGGATGTATCCCCCCTCCCCTCGATGTATACCTGTCTCGATGTATACCCGCCTGGATGTATATTCGCCTGGATGTATACCCGTCTCAATGTATACCTGCCTGGATGTATACCCGCTTGGATAGACTTATACCCGTCTGGATGTACACCCGCCTGGATGTATACCCGTCTCAATGTATACCCGCCTGGATGTATACCCGCCTGGATGGATGTATACCCGTCTCGATGTATACCCGCCTGGATGTATACCCGCCTGGATGTATACCCGCCTGGATGTATACCCGCCTGGATGTTTACCCGTCTCAATGTATACCCGCCTGGATGTATACCCGTCTTAATGTATACCCGCCTGGATGTATACCCGTCTCAATGTATACCCGCCTGGATGTATACCCGTCTCAATGTATACCCGCCTGGTTGTATACCCGCCTGGATGGATGTATACCCGTCTCGATGTATACCCGCCTGGATGTATACCTGTCTGGGTGAATACGCGCCTGGATGTATACCAGTCTGGATGTTTACCCGCCTGGATGTATACCCGTTTTCTCATTTATGAGATGCTGATCCTACAAAACAATCCAAAAAAAGGACAAATTCTTCCTGAACACAGTGTGCCGGCTGCATTTAACCATTCCTAAATAGTCCATCACCTTTGTCGTCGATGATCGCAAAAATTTCCACAACCTTTTTTCTTGCCTACTTCTTCATTTGCCGCTTCGGTCGTCGAGAGATGTTTGAGGCTCTGCTTTGTGTTCTTCTCGCCGCCACCACCTTAGACACATCGTGCTGTTGTAGAGTTTCTTTGATGTTGTCTTTCCATCCTAATTCTTGGTTTACCTCGTGCTCTTTGTCCATCTTCTTTTTTTTTTATTTTTTTTTTTTTTTTTGGTGTGTGCTTTGTATGGTTTTGCGTCACACGGAATTATCTCCAAGTGGACAAACCATTTGATTTCCTGTCTTTGTATGCAATTTAGAAATGGTTCTGTGACGACTTGTTCCTCGTATGACCTCACTTCTTATTGCATCTCTTTTTCTCACTCATACGGCCCTTTTCAGACATCTCATTTCCATGGTAACTAATTTTATGTTCCAGTTTGTTGCGAGTAACCATGTCTGGCATCTGTAGCATAGTCTTATATACTACTAGCTATCTCTGGTTCCTCACTTGGCGGCTTCGCTTGCATCTGGTGCCCTCCAACAATTCTCTTGTCACAATGTTTTTGTTGTTCTTTCCTCGTGACCTGCTTGACGATTGAGAATTGTATTCTTCTGGTCCAGTAACTAGTTCTGTTTGTGAATTAGGTCTTCCGAAGACATCGCGTCAACGCTTTTTTTTTTCTGCCAATGGCGTTCACACATTCTTGGGTAGTCACACTTCTGCAGTCTGCTAATAATTTCTCACAGTATCTGTCAATAATTTACTGTCATACATCAGAGTGAGGACATAGGAAAGTAATGGGCAGATAGGGCTAGACCTACATTTTTATTGACCAATCGGCACTTGGTGTGTGATGTAGTCAACATCACGCCGACCACCTTTATTTCCAGGGACTACACCTGGTACCCGCTCAAGGCTGGGTCAACCGGAGAGTCAAGGTCATGTTTGAAAAAAAAAGTCCGGCCTGTGTCAGGACCCGAATTCTGTCCACATTAGTGATTCTGTCATACCATTTAATTCCCTCTATTCTACACAGGCACCAGTTGTTTATGAATGTCTTTAGTTTATTAGTATTTGCCTTTGTTGTTCTGTATGTTTCTGCCTCATACAAAAGTACTGGTTTGACAGCTTTATATAGTTGTTAAGAATTCTCTTTGATAACAGGGAGCAAGCCAGCTGCATCGTGTACGGAATGACGAGTTTATGCATTGGGTCTCTTCCTATTTAATCGAGACGTATTTAACTGTATTAACTGTTCACTGTAACTTGTATATGTTACAGTGAAATACGTTGCTACTTAATTATAACCTAATGTTGTGAAGCAGGATTTTCAGTTGACAGATACACAGAGCCGATAACCTCCAACCTGCTATACTGTGTGTTGTAGGGTCATGAGGTCGACCCACTGTGCCATGTTTTGTAGGGAGATGATTTCAACCCACTGTTTTATGTTTTGTAGGAAGATAATGTCAACCTGCTATACTGTGTGTTGGTCATGATGTCATGATGTCAAGCCACTGTGCTTATGTTTTGTAGGGAGATGATGTCAACCCACTGTCATGTATTGTAGGGCTGATTATGTCAACCCGCTGTGCCATGTATTGTAGGGCTCATGATGTCAACCTGCTGTGCCATGTATTGTAGGGCTGATGATGTCAACCCGATGTGCCATGTATTGTAGGGCTGATGATGTCAACCCGCTGTGATATGTATTGTAGGGCTGATGATGTCAACCCACTGTGCCATATATTGTAGGGCTAATGATGTCAACCCACTGTGCCATATATTGTAGGGCTAATGATGTCAACCCACTGTGCCATATATGACAAACTCATTGTTACTCTATTGATACCCTTGTTTGTCCAAAGGAACGATAACTGGGATACCAAGAGACAACATCTTGCCGACTTCTGCGTTTACTGGTAAGGCATACCTACCATATTTTCATCCCTGTGTATCTGTATATGATATTCTTCATATGTATATCCTAATTAAGATGATGTCACAATATTCTTCATTATGTCTATCTTAATTAAGATGATATCACAATCGTTAGGGTGTAACCTGAAGGCAGATACAATTGCATAAACGTATTCTCTTAAATACATGTCTAATTATTATGAAGTGAGTGACCAGTTCGGTTTATCTGTCAGTCAGTCTGCTGGTGGATTTATATATAATATTTGAAGACAGTCAATAGACTGACTGACTATAAATCTTATCTGTAAAACTATCTTTCCAACGATCCACCCGTCCATAACTGTCTCTTCACCTCCCAGATTAAACGGGTAGAATCTTTGGTTAGATGGGTAGATGATAAGTAGAAAGGAGGGAAGGCAAAAAGAAGGCAAGGCGGCTCAAAAGGAGGGATGGTGGGCAGAAAGGAGGGAAGGCGGGTAAGAAAGGAGAGAGGGCAGGTAGAACGGTGGAAATCAGATAGAAATGAGGGAAATCAGATAGAAAAGAGGGCGGGCAAGTAGAAGTGAGGGACGAAGGTAGAAATATGTACTGTTTATCCCAGTAGGTCCGAAATGGATGGGAGCTGGAGTAAACAACACCAAAAACTCACCTCTTTACTCAAAGGGGTTAAATTGACATCATTGTATCTGCCAATAAGTTCTTCATCTGCACACGCCGATGCACATGCTGATGACAAACTGCTTGGGCGGGAATCCAGGTTTGTCGCATTGCTAGAACCTTGTCCCACCCGTCTCTTTCACTGTCACTGTTATTCATACGCGGAGCGCAGATCGCCAAATTTAAGTAGGGGAGGGGGGAGGGGACGTGCGAGAAAGGGAAAGAGAAACAAAGGAATTAACATTAAAACATTCTGGCTAAGGAGAACTGAAGAGGACGTTTTAACAATTCCCTTTCCAGAAGCCCATGTGTTGAAATCCCCGCTTACCTCTGCACGCCCAACTTCCGTCTGCCTTTTCCCACAAAGGGCGGTTATCTCATTGAATACAAAAGACGATGTTGTGTTGTTGGAGGCGGCGCAACTTCTTTGACTCATGCGCGATCAGCTGGCGCTAGCTACTGCCTGAGTAGGCGCACGTGTCTGTTTCCGTGTTTGTCTGTCTGTACCTCTCACCCGCTTGTTTGCCCATCTCCCAGGCGTGATTGAAGACGTTCAACCAGACCGGCTCTTTTTGTTTGGAGTTTTTTCTTAGTTATAATGCTCTTATTCGTCTGCGCATGTGTGTGTATGTGTGTGTTTTCTTTTATTCACAGTTCACGTTGTTCTTCCACTGAAATCTCTGAAAAATTGAAAATAACGTGACCATCTTTGTTAATATCCTGTTTTGAACGGGGAAAAGAAACCAAATTCTACTGGGAAAGATGACTTGAGTAATGCAGGAAGGAAAGTTAGAGTACTGTAGAGAACGGTGACTTACTGATCATTGCAATTAACATATAGAAATACGTCACATTCTTTTTTTTTTTTTTTTTTTCTGGTGCTCCATCTGTTCTTCTTCTTCTTCTTCTTCTTCTTCTTCTTCTTCTTCTTCTTCTTCTTCTTCTTCTTCTTCTTCTTCTTTTTTCTTTACTTGTTCTTCTTCCCCTCCTCTTCATCGTCCTTCACTATCTCCTAAGTTCTTTGTAGTTATGTTGTTCGATTTTGCTGCAGAGGTTTACAGGATGATGCAGTCAGTCGTGCGTCTTAGTAGCTTCTTAAGACATGCTTAGTCGATGACAGTGTTACTGTTCTTAGCTTTCGCGATAGGCCCACTTATACAGGGGCTGGGAGAACAAGAGAGGATAGTTAGCGAGGCTGCAGGATGTCTCGAGAATCAGAGGGTGGGTGGAAGGACGAAGAAGTAAGATATGAAGACCGAACCGAAAGAGGTAGAGAGAGGTAATCGAGAGATAGGGTGGAGGTAGGAGCGGGAGAGGGAGATAGTGTGGAGGTAGAGAGAGGTACTCGACAGATAGGGTGGAGGTAGGAGCGGGAGAGAGAGACAGGGTGGATGTAGAGAGAGGTAATCGAGAGATAGGGTGGAGAAAGAAGCGCAGTAAGAGATAAGGTTAAGGTAGGAGCGGGAGAGAAAGTTAGGGGGAGGTAGGAACGGAAGAGAGGGCGGAGGAAGGAGCGGGAAAGAGAGAGAGGGTGGAGGAAGGAGCGGGAGAGAGAGATGGGTGTAGGTAGGAGCTGGAGAGAGATGGGTGTAGGCAGGAGCAGGAGATAGAGATGGAGTGGAGGTAGGAGCGGGAGAGATAGGATAAGGTTGGAGCGGGAGAGAATTAGGGTGAAGGAACGAGCGGGAGAGAGATAATGTGGAGGTAGGAGCGGGAGAGAGAGATAGGGTGGAGGTAGGAGAGGGGGAGAGAGAGAGTGGAGGAAGGAGCGGGCGAGAGATAGGGTGGAGAAAGGAGCAGGAGAGATAGAGTGGAGGTATGAGTGGGTGAGAGATAGGGTTGAGGTAGGAGCGGGAGAGAGAGAGGTAGGGTGGAGGTAGAAGCAAGAGAGAGAGATAGGTAGAAGGTAGGAGCGCGACAAAGAGATAGAGTGGAGGTAGGAGCGGGAGGGAGAGATATGGTGGAGGTAGGAGCGGGAGAGAGATTGTTAAGGTAGGAGCGGGAGAGAGAGGGTTTAGGTAGGAGCGGGAGGGAGATGGGTGGAGGAAGGAGAGATACACTAAGATAACTTAATGAAATCGTCATATGTAAACAGTCAAGTTGTAATGTATCAAACATACTGACTGTGTGTACACTGACCACTCTTACATTACTGGTAAAGTACATAGTCTGTAGAAGCATAAGTAAGATTTACTGTTTCAATTCTTTTCAGTATGGAAATAATATCTGAAGTGTAAAGTGACCATTGTCTAATCGTTGTGTGGTACACTGGACAACACAAACCACGAGTCTGTCACAATACACACCACGAGTTCTCATTCTCTCTCTCTGTCTCTCTCTCTCTCTCTCTCTGTATCTCTCTGTCTGTCTCTCTCTTTCTCTCTCTCTGTCTCTCTCTCTCTGTGTGTGTATATCTCTGTGTCTCTCTCTTTCTCTCTCTGTCTCTGTCTCTTTCTCTCTGTATCTCTCTATGTCTCTCTCTCTGTCTCTCTGTCTGTCTCTCTCTGTCTCTCTCTTTTTCTTTCTCTCTCTGTCTCTCTCTCTGTGTCTCTCTCTGTCTCTCTCTGTGTCTCTCTCTGTCTGTCTCTCTCTCCCTGTCTCTCTCTCTCTCTGTGTTTCTCTCTGTCTCTCTCTCTCGCTGTCTCTCTCTCTCTGTCTCTCTCTCTGTCTCACTCTCTGTCTCTCTCTCTCTGTCTCTGTGTGTGTGTCTCTCGCTGTCTCTCTCTTTCTCTCTCTCTCTCTGTGTCTTTCTCTCTGTCTCACTCTCTTTCTCTCTCTTTCTCTCTCTCTATTTTTCTCTCTCTCTCTCTCTCTCTCTGTCTCTCTCTCTCTCTCTCTCTTGTTCTACCCCACCAGAACTTCACACAAGCGACAAACACCTGGTGACACAAAGTGCCACCATGTGGATGATGATCACCCGTGTAGAGGTCCCAGAAACCCCTTTTAGCCTTTAGACCATATTTATGGCCCGGCTATATTCAGTGCCCCCCAGAAAAAGCCAGGGTGTTTCTTCAATAACGAAAACTTGCATCCCACAAGGAGACGACTGTTAGAAGAGTAGTGTTTCCATCCTTGGAACTTTGTAAACCTTCTTTGATAGCAGAAAACAGTTGACACACTTTATTTTAATAATCTGTTGTGTACCCCTCTGCACATAGGTGTTCTGTTTTGTGGAGTGCACCGTAAAAGTGATCCACACACTCAGGCGTTCTCAGGTCAGCAAATGAATCGATTTTTCAATTTTCAGGGACCGAAGACTTCCAAATTTCTCGTTTAGAAAAATGTTTTGGTGATTAATCTCCTTCACGGCCACGAATGGGCCACCAGTCGGGCGAGTTTCCTGCCGGACCGCCATCATTTGGGCTGGGCTGGTAACCGGACGCAATGACACAATCTACTGTACGTTGGCACGAGCAGTTCCTCGACAGAAAGCGGGATCAGAGTTGGTCATACTTCCTCTCAAAGGTCCAAGACTCCGGCTGCCACTCTACCCCGGGCTCATCAATTTGCCGTCTCATCCGGACGTATAACGAGCTCAACTGGCAAGCCAAAAGTTTTATGGGGAATCTGAGCGAAATGGCGTTTTCCTGTCTGCGCTTCTAGAAGAATCAGCAGGAGATGCTAAAATATTCAGTCTGTTTGGTTAGATTCCGTTGAATGTGTGGGTTATCTGATTTATTTATTGTTGATCACGATACAGAATATATTCATTTAGAATGTACTGTATTTAGAGAACGATATCGGCTATATTGATAAGCATTATTACTCCAAGTAACATTAAAGGACCCTTTTCCGCGCCTTTCAAGCGTCTTGGGTATATAGGGCTAGACCTAAATTTTATAGACCAACGGCACAAGATGGGTGATGCTGTCAGCATCACACCAGCCGCCTTTACTTCCTAGGACTCCAACGCATCAGAAATATATATACCCTAGAACATCACATATTGACACACACACAGTACACACGTTAAATGTATCCACTTAACTCAAGACAGCACATATTGACACAAAAAACACAAACGCTAAATGTATCCATATACACACACATATCCCAATACAGCACATATTGACACACACAATACACACGTCAAATGAATCCACATACACACATAACCCAAGACAGCTCATACTGACACACACAACACAAACCTAAAATGTATCCACATAACCCAAGACAGCACATATTGACACACACAACACAAACCTAAAATGTATCCACATAACCCAAGACAGCACATATTGACACACACAACACAACGTCAAATGTATCCATATACACACACATAACACAATACAGCACATATTGACACACACAATACACACGTCAAATGTATCCATATACACACATAACCTATGTCAGCACATATTGACACACACAATACACACTTCAAACGTATTCATATACACACATAACCCAAGACAGCTCATATTGACACACACAATACACACGTCAAATTGTATCCATATACGTATATAACCCAAGACATCACATACTGACACACACAATACACACTTCAAATGTATTCATATACACACATAACCCAAGACATCACATACTGACACACACAATACACACGTCAAATGTTTCCATATACATACAGAAACCAAGACAGCACATACATTGATGTACACACACAACACACATGTCAAATGTATCTATACACATCACATACATTGATGTACACACTCAACACACATGTCAAATGTATCTATACACATCACATACATTGATGTACACACTCAACACATACGTCAAATGTATCTATACACATCACATACATTGACGTACACACACAACACACATGTCAAATGTATCTATACACATCACATACATTGATGTACACACACAACACACATGTCAAATGTATCTATACACATCACATACATTGATGTACACACTCAACACACATGTCAAATGTATCTATACACATCACATACATTGATGTACACACTCAACACATACGTCAAATGTATCTATACACATCACATACATTGACGTACACACACAACACACATGTCAAATGTATCTATACACATCACATACATTGATGTACACACACAACACACATGTCAAATGTATCTATACACATCACATACATTGATGTACACACTCAACACATACGTCAAATGTATCTATACACATCACATACATTGACGTACACACACAACACACATGTCAAATGTATCTATACACATCACATACATTGATGTACACACACAACACACATGTCAAATGTATCTATACACATCACATACATTGATGTACACACACAACACACACATCAAATGTATCTATACACATCACATACATTGATGTACACACACAACACATACGTGAAATGTTTCTATACACATCACATACATTGATGTACACACACAACACACATCAAATGTATCTATACACATCACATACATTGATGTACACACACAACACACACGTCAAATGTATCTATACACATCACATAGATTGATGTACACACACAACACACGTCAAATGTATCTATACACATTACATACATTGATGTAAACACACAACACACACATAAATTGTATCTATACACATCACATACATTGATGTACACACACAACACTCACGTCAAATGTATCTATACACACCACATACATTGATGTACACACACAACACACACGTCAAATGTATCTATACTTATCGCATACATTGATGTACACACACAACACACACATCAAATGTAACTATACACATCATATACATTGATGTACACACTAATCTCACTAATCTTTATCTTCTTCTTCTTGACGTTCACCGGCTGTAAAATCCGGCGGAAAGTTCTGGTTGTTCATCCACTTTTGGACTCCAGAAACTGAGTGTTGCGTGCAAATCCGTTTTACATGTCTGACTCATTTGCATTCAGACTGTTGATTCCTTGCCTCTCAGGCAGATGTACTCTGAGTTTGCAGGAATCATCCAATTAGTCGACTTTTACGACATGCTTTTGGATAGGCAGTGGGTCTGTTCTTGTTTTATTCCTCAATGGGACCCTGGAACCCACAGTTTGTTAAGTGCCAGTAATCCATTGAAAAATGGAGACAAAATAGGAAAGAAATGGTTGTTTCAGTGGCGGCTCGTGACTGATGTGACAGTACAATAAAATGTTGTCAGTTTGTTCTATGTATTTAGTATTAGTAGTAGATTTTTACCCCTCCAGGACAGCACACAAGCGATAAACACCCGATGACACAAAGTGCCACAATGTGAATGAGGATCACTCGTAGAGAGATACCAGAAACCGCGTTCAGCCATTAGACCATATTTATGGCCGGGCTATATTGCGGCCCCTGGCAAGAGCCAGAGTGGGGCTTCAAAATAACGAAAAATTGCATCCCTCAAGCGGATGTGGATAACAACTGTATTTAGTTCTTGGCTCAGAAATTTGCCTGTGCAGACAGGGGCACCAGAGCACTGAACTTGTGCTGCAGACAGGCTCTCTATATGCAGTTCTGAAATGCCAGACCTGCGCTGCACCACAGCCTTCATAGAGTGGCTTTATCATAAGACCATTGGCATGGAGAAGAAAGCTTGTATAAGTTTTGAGTTTCCAGTAAAAGTTACGTTGATCTTCCTACGCACCGCCCCACCCCGCCCCCATATAGCTCACTTCTGATTGGTAGTTGCTGAACTTGTCACCTTGGCACAAGGTCACAGAGGTATTCCGCACTGCCGTTGATATCGTAGGTTGTATATTTCAGCACGCCAGCGCTTTTAACACTCTAAAAACATAACGAAACTGATCCCAACACAACACCCCCTCCCACCCCACCCCCTCACAGAGAGTGCTGCAACCTATGTCACCGGCATTCTCTTTCTCGGAATGAAAGCGTAAATGCATCACAGAAAGCAAACAGCGGGACACACCCGTAACCTTCAGGGAAGTCGACCAGCCCAAGAAACTTGTGAATGAAAAGTGACCTACTCTATTTGGGGAGATTAACATGAACCTAACCAGGTTTCCTGCTGGGAGAGAACGCAGTGACTAAGACCAAAGGGAAGTAGTGCGAACTGCTCGGTCACACCCACCTGTATGTTCAAACAAAGCGGTGACAGTCAGAATAACCGGAATGGGAATTTATGACGACTTGAACCTGTGGCAAGGACAAAAACACCTTGAATGAACTAGTGAGTATTGTTATATGCCCACAGCGATAAGCTTGAATTGATTTTAAAAAAAACTTAATACTGGCAAGTAGAAAGATAATTTCTGAGTATTTGTCTCTTTGCGTGTGTGTCCCGGGGAACTAAGTAACACATGAAGAGTCTTTAGCAGTATGCCATTCTAATCTCTGAGGGTCATAAGAGGGCAAATAATCTGCTTGGTTTTGTTCTTTTACAGTCTCATTATCACATGCACCGAGTGACCTGGTGGAGGTTGGGTTAGACTCGTGGCAGTAATTAGTGGAGCTGCCTCATCTTCTTGTCTTAAACTAGAGGGTTAAGAGCTGTGATAGCTAAGTACTTAAGAACGCCCATTGACCGGGCCAGCTTCCGAGTTCAAATAACACTCAAGGGGGCTGTCCCGTAGCAGCTCGCGTCATTATGGCTCGTGCATCAACACTACAGCTGGGAAATGCACCGTGTTTTTTAGTGCATTGACACAAAGGATACCTGCCGATGCTTGGAAGCGTTGCCAGCTCAGACCTGAAATTGTGAACACTTCTGTGAATCCGACATTGCTTCAGTAGAAATGCGAGCATTCAGCGAGTAATTATAAGATTAGTTAATATTTTCGGTGAATTGATACAGCCAGGACCAATGTTCATCACTTAGTGTCCCTCGGAGACCAGGTTTGCATCATCCAGGCTCTCTCGAAGTTCATGTAATCATCTCTTGGTTTCGCACCAAGCCACGGAAAGTAATTCACGACTCCCAGCATCCACCACACATTCGCGAACACGGAGTAGGTATTAATTTACTGGGTGCCGACAGGAGGCAGCAGCGGGTATTTGTCACGTGACACCCTGCACCAATCAGTGCAGCAGTATTTTTTTTTATTATGCGGGTCCCTGGATGGTTAGTAAATTCTCCTGAGGAAACAGACTCAGAAAAACACCAACCGGCGGGTTGTCACAAGGGTGATACAGAAACAGTCCTAAAGACACCATCAACAAGTGGGTTATAGTAAGGGTGATACAGAAAGTCATAAACACACCATCAGCAAGTGGGTTATAGCAAGGGTGATACAGAAAATCATAAACACACCATCAGCAAGTGGGTTATAGCAAGGGTGATACAGAAACAGTTGTAAACACACCATCAACAAGTGGGATATGGCAAGGGTGATACAAAAACAGTCATAAACACACATCAGCAAGTGGGTTATAGCAAGGGTGATACAGAAACAGTCGTAAACACCCCATCAGAAAGGGGATTATAGCCAGGGTGATACAGAAACAATCGTAAACACAAATCAGCAAGTGGGCTATAGCAAGGGTGATACAGAAACAGTCATAACGCACTACTGATGGGTTTTAGCAAGGGTGACCCAGAAAGAGTAATAAAAAAATACGATCAACAGGGGAGTTATAGTAAGGGTAATACAGAAACAGCATTAAAAACACCATCAACAGGCGGGTTATAGCAAGGTTAATACAGAAACATTATTTTCAAACACCATGAGCAAGGGCTGTAGCAAGGGTGATACATATTCAGTCATAAAACCGGCGGGTTATGAGAAATGGTGATACGGCAGAAGTATTAAAACACTACCAACGGGCGGGTTATAGTAAGACTGGCCCAGAAACAATAATAAAAAAATCCACCAACAGGCGGGTTATAGCAGCGGTGACCCACAAACAGTAATACCAATAAAATCAATAGCCCGGTTATAGCAAGAGTGATACCGAAACAGTATTTGAAAACCATCAACAGGCGTGGGTGATGTAGCCCCGGGGGGGGGGGGCGAGGAGAATGTTGGAAGAAGAGATTTTCGTATGGATGATTTGAACACAAGACAACTGGCGATTGTGTGTCGTGTCGTGTGGTCGCATCCTTGTAATACACATACTTTGATGCATGTCGAGTCCTGTGCGTTATCTCTTTGCCTCCGTTTGCGGTCATGCACATGCCACTTTGCTTACTCACAACCATGTCTGCATTTATATATTATATACATGGCTTGGGGCACCGCCTTATCTAATCGATGTGGCTCTGTATTGTAAACAGACGAAGCTGGTACTTCCGTTCACGTCAATAACCGAAGAGTTTAAAATCGGCAAGGTAAGACTCAGGGTGTTGCTGCGCGAGTCCTTAGACCCCACATGTAACAGCTGTCTAGTCCTCTCTAAAGACAGGTCAGAAATAGAAAGCTCTAGATGCCATATAATCTGCCCAAGATGCACTGAAATTTAAGTAAGTTATGGGGTGCACACAGACCGACCGGCGTGGCCTAGGTAATGGGAAAGTCAGTTGATGGTCCAAAGCAGGCAAAGAGCCACGAGACATTGTGATACAGCAGCTAAGGGACGCCAAAAAACAAGACTCGGGTCCGAAAAGCAGCCCAGCAGTCGCAGCAAGGCCAGTAGCTCAGCCTAGAGAGCGCCTTGCCACGAGTACTCACATGGTGTGAGATCTGGCGAATGGCCCCGCTGCGGCTGAGCTTTGTCCCACGATCTGTGTAATATAATTTTATCGTCTGGCGTCAACATAGTAGAAAGCCATGCCACTACTGACCCGACATGCCCACTTTGCAGAGCTAAGCAGACGCTCTAGCACGTATTTGTCCGCGTGCAGAAACACCTTAGGCCATGGAAGATACACTTGGCCCCACAACAGAGTTAGCGGACATTGTGGATGAGGGCCAATGCGAGGGCCAGTCCTACCGTCACCCCATGCGCTTCATCAAGGCTGGGCAGATTTATAAAGGTAAAATCAACAAGCTCGCAATCGCTCCATCAACACATGATTGTGCGAGGGACTGGTTACTGGTTGTCGACCTGCATGGTTTCGAGAGGTGCCCAGAGCTAATCCGGAAGACCGTCCTGAGCATTGACATAGTCCTACACTCCACCGGTAAAGTGCAGCAGGAGAAGTTCGAGGTCTGGGTGTCATGACAAAAGGTCGGTCCACCATCTACAATTGTCTAGGAGGTTATATGCCGAAACAGTTGTCGACGACAAGGGATCTACTACTCATGATCGGTGGACTCCTGCTATACATGCTTCCATGTGGAGTTCTTATTATACACGTGTGTGTGCTTACTAGCAACCGTTGTTTTTGGGTTCGAGTAGCGATGGTAAATGTTTTACTGATGTCTTCTGTACTGGATGTCTCGAGTCTGTGCTGTGTCGTCTGTTCCACACTGGAAGCTTCTCACCTAAGTCTTTAGCCAGTGATCTGGCATCTGTTTCGTACCGGATGATTCTCATGGTGTCTTTAGCCTGTGTTGGCGTGTCTGTTTCGTACTGGTTGCTTCTCACTCTGTCTGTAGCCTGTTATCTGACATCTATTCCGCACTGGATGATTTTCACAGTGTCTCTAGCCTGTGTTCTGGTGTCTGTTACTCAACTTGCTGCTTCTCACGGCACCTCTAACCTGTGTTCTGACGTATGTTCCGTACTGGATGATTCTCATGGTGTCTCTAGCCTGTGCTATTCTGTACTGGATGCTTCTCACCTGTGTCTTTAGCCTGTGTTGTCGCGCCTGTTCCATACTGAATGCTTTCCACTGTCTCTCTGGTCTGTATTCTGGTGTCTGTTCTGTACTAGATGCCCTCGATTGTCTCTTGTGCGACCGCTAACGGCGTCTGAGCTAGATACTTCAGTCTGTGTTGTCTGTTAACTGACGTTATTTCACACCCAAACACGGCATCTGTTTTCATAACCTTTCGAGTTTTCTGTTATGTCCTCTGCTTTCTGTTTTCTTTTTCTGCTTTGCCGCTTTCTGCGACAATAATTTTAAATGCATTAATAGTGCTTCTGTAATCATCTCACTGCGCCCCCCCCCCCACCCCCTAACAGCCGCCTTTGGCATGCACGCGCCAGGTGCACTGTGGTACGTCTGAGTTGATGTCAACGTCTACCGCATCCTCAGCTGGCGCCCCTTGACCCCGTCCCCCTCCTTCACTGTTCTGTTTATGTGCATGGCTCCACCTGATTCCCCCTCCCCAGTCTGTTTCTGTGTGTGGCTCCCCGTTGTTTACAATGGTTTTCAAACGGTTGCGATGTTAGGCGGGTAATTGCTTCGACGTCTTATGTACTCGCTGTACTCAGAAATAAGGCAGTGACGTTTTGTGCCTGGATAAAGGTCTGTTGTGCTTTGTGGTCGCCCCTTGTATTGCCCTGTGCGTTCTACATTTGCCCGTCCTAGAGATACGAATGTGCCCTTTTATCCCTATTGATTCTTCATTTGAAGATTGTACAGAAGCGGTGAAGCATAAAGATACAAATGTATGAAAGACGGAACGTGGTGGTATGTTCTGCTGACCTGTAATCCGGTTATCTTTGACGCCGTTCATGGGAGTCCGTGTCTGCTGGTCTGAGTCAAGGTATTCTTGTGCCTGATTATGTCCATGACTGTCACTTACAGACGGTCATGGTATGTCATAGTGGCAAGCATACTCACTACACCTGTTCTGGTTGTGTTTAGTAAAAGTGGTTAACGACCAGTTTCTACGTCATTCGTTAGGTAAGTTAAGGACACTTTTCCACACCTTCAGGCATATTGGGCACATAGGGCTAGACCTATATTTTCTAGACCGATCGGCACTCAGTGGGTGATGTAGTTTAACATCACGCCGACCGTCTTTACTTCCCAGGATTTTACGTTAACCATTTAAGGTTGGGATGACCTGGAAGCCAAGGTCATTTGTTTTCGTATCCTGGCAGTGCTGTAGACTAATGATCATACGATGCCTGATATAGTGCATCTCAGGCCGCTTAATCTCCCACGACTTTTTCTGCCGAATCATTTAAGGTTAGGTCAACGTCAGGCGCACCATGTTTCTTTCTTATCCAAGAGGACTGTCTGCCCATTTTACAACCATGACGCCAAGGGAATTAGGTTCACCTTAATCTCCCGAAATAGAGTAGGTCACTTTTTACTCACAAGTTTGTTGGGCTGGTCGACTTTCCTGAAGGTTACGGGTGTGTCCTGCTCTGTTGTTTACTTTCTGTGATGTCTTACATTCACGTTTTCATTCCGAGAAAGAGAATGCCTGTGACATAGGTTGCAGCACTCTTGGGAGTTGTGTTAGGACGAGTTTCTGCATGTTTTTAAAGTGTTAAAAACGCCTGCGTGCTGAAATATACAAAACGCGATATCAACGGCATTGCGAAACACCCCTGTAACCTTGTGCTAAGGTGGAAAGTTCAGGAAATACAAATCAGAATTGAGCTAGTGTGTATATGGGCGGGGAATGGGGAGACCGACGTTACTTTTACCCGCCAAGGGATAGTTTTAACATCTCTGGCTTTCTTTATTCATTTCTAACCCACGTGATAATTCATAACCCGAATAAAAGACCGTATCTATAAACCACTCAGCTCACTTATGTTAAACCTAAACAAACCACACAGCTCACTTATGTTAAACTAAACAAACCACACAGCTCACTTATGTTAAACCTAAACAAACCACCCAGCTCACTTATGTTAAACCTAAACAAACCACCCAGCTCACTTATGTTAAACCTAAACAAACCACCCAGCTCACTTATGTTAAACCTAAACAAACCACCCAGCTCACTTATGTTAAACCTAAACAAACCACACAGCTCACTTATGTTAAACCTAAACAAACCACCCAGCTCACTTATGTTAAACCTAAACAAACCACCCAGCTCACTTATGTTAAACCTAAACAAACCACACAGCTCACTTATGTAAAACCTATTCAAACTAAAAAAAAAAAAATGGCATATAACCATTTTCCAGGCTGCTTGGCATATTAAGTATATAGTGTTAGATCTATATGTTATAGTCCACTATCTTCTCTATCTGGAGCCCGCTCGTGTATAGACCAATCGGTATTCGTTGGGTGATGTGATGGCCTCAGGCAGCCAAACCGTAGACTACAGTCCATATGTGGAAATTGCATTAGCAGAGAGCTGTGGAAACCAAAAATCACTTTGAAGCTTAACATTCTGCCATGCCTACTCCTCAATTTTTTTTAGCCAGAAGTCTCCATTCATTTTACAACCGGCCTCCTTTACTTCCCATAACTTGACCTGGTACCCGTTTTTAGGCTGGTTCAGCCTGGAATTCAAGGTCATTTCTGTAAAAATTTGGGCTAAATGCGAGTTTGAACCCACGAAATATTATCACCGTTGTCACAATCATTACCATCGTTGTGACTGTTATCACCGTCGCCACAATCATTACCATCGTTGTGACTGTTATCACCGTCGCCACAATCATTACCATCCTTGTGACTGTTATCACCGTCGTCACGATCATTACCATCGTTGTGACTGTTATCACCGTCGCCACAATCATTACCATCGTTGTGACTGTTACCATTGTCGTCACAATCATTACCATCGTTGTGACTGTTATCACCGTCGTCACAATCATTACCATCGTTGTGACTGTTATCATTGTCGTCACAATCATTACCATCGTTGTGACTGTTATCACCGTCGTCACACTCATCACCATCGTTGTGACTGTTATCACCGTCGTCACAGTCATCACCATCGTTGTGACTGTTATCATCGTCGTCACAGTCATCACCATCGTTGTGGCTGTTATCATCGTCGTCACAATCATTACCATCGTTGTGACTGTTATCATTGTCGTCACAGACATTGTCATCGTTGTGACTGTTATCACCGTCGTCACAATCATTACCATCGTTGTGACTGTTATCATTGTCGTCACAGTCATCACCATCCTTGTGACTGTTATCATCGTCGTCACAGTCATCACCATTGTTGTGACTGTTATCATTGTCGTCACAGTCATCACCATTGTTGTGACTGTTATCATTGTCGTCACAGTCATTACCATCGTTGTGACTGTTATCATTGTCGTCACAGTCATCACCATCCTTGTGACTGTTATCATCGTCGTCACAGTCATCACCATCGTTGTGACTGTTATCATCGTCGTCACAGTCATCACCATCGTTGTGACTTAGGCACCTTGAGCTAACCTTTGACAATTTGTAAGGCGGCTACGCGCCTCCTTCCCTAACACCGAGCCTCGCAAGTGTGTATGTGTGTGTGTGTGTGTGTGGGGGGGGGGGGGGTAGGGGGCTTTCCTGCTCTGGAAATCTTCGTCCTTTCGCTTGAAGTAGCTTATCTATATCTGTCTGCAGTGTTGTCTTTAGTATGAACTTCACTGTCTGGTATAATTCACTTAGCGACCCGTTAAGTTTGGCGTCCACCCATGTATCTCTTGGCCAGAAGTTTTGTCTTGATATGTTGTATTGCCCTGAAGTAATTCGCTTGAAGCTTACTAGACAGTTATGACACATGTGTCTGAGTCACTGACCATGTCTCCGCTGCGAAAGAAGACAGTCACAGCTTTGGAAATGAAATGTCACACAATACATTTGTAATACCCTGGATCACCATCATGGAAAAATGACGCCATTGTTCAAGATCTTAACATCTTTAAATGTATTCATGTTGACGTCTTCAAGTGTGTGTTTTTCGATCATCTTGTAATAAATTTGTGTGGCATATTTTTACAGATGTTCAGATCTTGACCATTTACATATATTTGCAGATGTTCTGATATTGACCAATGACATATGTTTAAAGATATTCAAACCTTTAACGGCGATTGTCCGTCTTTCTTTTAAAGAAATCAAGCGGTTTTTCTTTTCCCTCCAACATAATCCCGTCTCTGTTTTTGGTCTGCCGTTCTGTTTCTGTAGCCCCTAGAAGTCAATGGTAATAATGAGATACTTGATGCACCGACCCACGCAGGGCTGTCTGTCTTTCTGAACACAGTGGCAGGCGTCAGAGACACAGAGAGAGAGAGAGAGAGAGAGAGAGAGAGAGAGAGAGAGAGAGAGAGAGAGAGAGAGAGAGAGAGAGAGAGAGATTGGACAAGTGGTTTGCACTCAGCTCTGAGAATGCGATTTTAGTTTCGATCGTGCGGGTCAATAAAGAGAATCGATAAAGAAACATCAACAATCGCCAGTGTGTTGGTTCTGTGGTGTGGGATCGAAAATCGAGCATGGTTTTCTGTGTGTGACGAGCGGGTTGGGGGGGGGGGGGGGGGGGTGGGACAGGAGACAATCCTGTTTCGATGTGTGCGTTACTGGGGCAGGTAAGCTGGCTGAGATTAGGGAGAATACGTTTATGTTGACAGGGTAGGTGGACTGAAAAAGAAAATGATACTGGTTGTAAAATGAATCGACACTTCGGGCTATAAAATAGAGAGTGCTTTCGTAAAAAGTCACTCCAAACAGACAGTCCAATATTTCAGGGGGTTGTAGATAGGCTTCATGCAGTCGTGGGACCTAGGCTGCATGCAGTCATGGGGCCTAGGCTGCACTCCGTCTCTCTCTCTCTCTCTCTCTCTCTCTCTCTCTCTCTCTCTCTTTAGGATAGAGGTGGGTTGGGGTCCAGTTGTAGATGTTTTCTGGTAGTTAAAATCACCACAAAGCCGGGAAACCCGATCTTACCACCCTCTAAAATATTGGACTGTATCCGTGACGTCATCTAGGTTTGGCTTATTACGAAAGAACCAAAGAGAGGACTAGGCGTGGCAGAATGTTTAGCTTCGAAGTGATTTTTTTCTTCTTCCCATAGTGCTTTGCTAATGCATTTATGGACGGTAGTCTAAGGTTTCGTTGCCAGAGCTGCTTGGTGCCGTCCCGTGAGCTGCGTTTGCGACCTCTTCTAGGATTGTTCACCCTGCGACCCCCTTCTCGGATCGTGCACCCTGTCACCCCCTTTTCAAATAGTGCACACTGGGATCCCCTTCTCGGATTTTAACCATGTGATCCCCTTCTCGGAATTTTTAACCATGTGATCCCCTTCTCGGATAGTGCTGACTGCGACCCCCTTCTCGGATTGTTTGCCCTGAGACGCTTTTGTCGGATTGCTCACCCTGAAACCCCTTTCTCGGATGTTAAACCTCTGACCCCTTTCTCAAATCGTGCTCACTGCGACCCTCTTCTCGGATCTGCTCCCTGCGACCCCCTTCTCATATCGTATTCTGTGTGACCCCCTTCTCGGATCGCGCACCCCGCGACCCCCTTCTAAGATCGTATTCCGTGTGACCCCTTTCTCGGATCGTGCTCACTGCGAACTGTTATCGACATGCTGATGTATAATGACAGGCTTGTCCGTGGCATCAAGTTTCGATGACAGGTTGCTGTCCCAATCATTGTTTGGTGTTGCTAATATCCAGGGACTGCGTGCGGCTGGTTTCCGGCTGTCAGTATTTCATACTTACCTGCTAATGTCCCTGGTTCCTGGCAGCACGGCGCAAGTTGTACACGTGGCTCACAACGTTTGTTTTCTCTCTTGCCGTTGGAGGGGGAGAGGGTCGTTCTGAATGCTAATAAGTTTAAAAGTTGAAAGATCTTGCTGGCTATACGAAACAAAATTATTAGATCATTCACTGTAAGGAGCATATTGTGATAGGAAAACTTGTTAAAACTAAATAGATTTACAAAGGTTAGTTGCGTATCCTTTACAGGACGTTGCAGAACCAACCCCAACAGCCCCTGTGTGGTTTTTCTAGGCAAATTTAAGTCAAGTAGTTTGCCGTTTGCCATTTCTTCTTTACGGTCGACTTTCTTCATACCACCGTCGAAACCAACGCAAGGCGCATGGCCCGCAGCTGGGATCGGAATTACGAAGCGTTTGCATCGACTTAGCCACAGAGCCGACAAATAGCCTTATAGAGTTACATAAAAAGATTTATCCGTTCGTCTTTAAGAATCTTAAACAATATAATGGGGGTCGAACCCCTGGACCACTGAGAAGGCAAACAGGCCTAAAGTTCTCTGCTTCTTTGATTTTGTTACATAGGAAATAACTGTGTCACTGAAAGGAATTAATACAAACATAACAAATAATTAATTTATTTATTCCTATTAACCCCTGAAAAGTCGTTTTCCACAAACAAGCAGTGTGACAGAACAATTTGATTGAATACTAAAACTATATGACCTCAAAGTGAACCCACAAGTTGTACAAATCAAAATTTTCCCTGTGCAAAAAGTATTTGCAAGTTTTTTTTTGGGTTGTAACTAAAATCATACCCTCCCTTCTACACACTATGCAGTTGCAACCAGTGCCATTGCTTGATACAGTCTTGATATTCACTGTCCAAAGACATCATGTCAACAAACCCCTTAGAAGCCAGAAAAACGATTTTCTAAAGGCGAAAAGGGTTACACAATGTATGATGAGAATGAAAATCCCTATATAAGGGATCCTTAGTAAGTAAAGGGCCTTTGTCACACCAGTAGTGGATTGGGTATATGATGCTAGACTAATATTTGTATAGACCAGTCAGCAGTCGCTGGTTGTTGTCGTTAACATCAACATCACACCAGCCAACTTCAACTCCCAGGACTTGACATTTTAGGCAGGGTTGAGGTGTGAGCTAAGATCAAAATACAGGTTAAATCCCCAGACCCTTGATAGAGCTGGCGGATGAACATCTAGCCGCTACACTGCTGCAGCATACTACCAATTGATTGTATGTGCAGCTACTGCTTTGTTGTAACTGTTGCTTCCATCAAAGAGGAACTGCATTTCTAGTAGTTAATGCTTTCTGGTAGTTAATGTGTGTGTATATGATAGGCTTTACCAAGACTACAGCCTGTGTGAGATTTCTCATCAGAAGGTACAATGATGGACATTCAGTGTGGTTTTCATTGGCACAAGAACATAGCCTCTGTATGGGGGGAGGGGGTTGACTCATTTACTACTGTTGCCACTACCGGATGAACTACCTAAGTAATGTTCTTTACTTCTGTTTTCTCTCCCTTAGTAAACATTTATTGATAAATAAATGTATGACAATTAAGTGGAAACTAAATTCATCTTGTCGTGCTAACAAATTTGTCTATAATTCATATGGTCTTTAAGTGTATTTATATTTTGTTCTTGATTTGCATCTTGTGGTTAACATAACTGCTATATATGTTTGTTTAAATATTTACAGTTGTCAACATTCACTTGTGTCCTTAAATTTACCACATGTATTGTTGCTTCATCTCTGGCACATTTTTTATACTTACTTACGTCCTTTTCAGGACGTAATTTTTTCTTATTTGAAGCCCCACTCTGGCTTTTGCCAGGGGCCGCAATATAGGCAGGCCATCAATATGGCCAATTGTCTGAACGCGGTTTCTGGGAACTCTCCACGGTGATCCTCATCCGCATGGTGGCACTTTGTGTCATCGGGTGTTCATCGCTTGTGTGATGTCCTAGTGGGGTAGAAAGTCAGTCAGTTAGCACATTTTTTATTTCAATGTCATTGCCTGAAAATCAGCCCTTAGCCTGTCACTCAGGGGTGGGGGTGGGGATGTGCTTAGAGTGCAGTCTGAAGCAGAATTTCAGTGGGAGTTCCAAAGACAAAATGACACACATTTCATGGTTGAAGACAGAAAGAGCATGAGCTGTAGTCTCTAGGGGAAGCCAGCTTGGGTGTGTGATATTCTCTAACAGACAATGATTAGACAGACATGCAGTAGTTAGACAAACAAACAGTAGTTAGACAAACAAGCAGTGTTGTCGGACAAACAAGCAGTAATAGTTAGACAAACCATATGTAGACAAACAAACAGTAGTAAGACAAACAAGCAGTGTTGTCGGACAAACAAGCAGTAATAGTTAGACAAACCATATGTAGACAAACAAACAGTAGTTAGACAAAAAAGCAGTGTTGTCAGACAAACAAGCAGTGTTGTCGGACAAACAAGCAGTCATAGTTAGACAAACAATATGTAGACAAACAAACAGTAGTTAGGGAAAGAAGCAATTGTTAGGCAAACAAACAAATAAGTTAGAGAAACAAGCAGTAAATATGCTCAGGTGTTTTGGTGAATAGGTAGCTAGATGGATGCACAGGTAATCAAATATAAAACAATAGGCATGTGTGTTTTGGCTTTTACGGGCTGGATGGATAAAAGAGAGACAGTTAAGGGACATAAATCCACAACTGTAATGCTCTTTCTAACCCCAAGCCAGACTGCCAAGCTTGGCCCTACCGACCACCTGCTCATCTTCCTTCCACTGCCAGCTGTAACACCACTGACTAGTTTTTTATAAGCCTGCTTGCTGTATCACTTTGTGGTCTAAGGTTCGGTTCTTCTCACCCTTGCAGGTTCGGCTTTCAAACCCTCGCAGTCTCCCACAAAACCAGGATTTGTTGCTCAGCAAGGATTTCTATCTGAAGGTGAGTTGGTTAGCCACACATTTCTGGCTAGTCAGAGCAAATGGAAGCAGTGGTCAATGGTATAGAGCCATCAGTTAGCATGCCACTGTAGATAAGAAACATTTTCATGTATGCATCTACTTGTGCTGCGTCAGACATCGTGTCGTGTGTATATGAATTTTCTGTGAGTTTTGGTGCCTCAATTTTTGAATACTTTAATTGAGGGGTAAATCTTTAACAAGTTTGTTCTATTTTCCCTCAAAATTTACAAGGGGCAGCTAGGCTGTGATATATCTGTATATCTGGTTGTGGATAGAGATGACTACCAACGCCATACAGAAGGGACAATACCTAGAAGGTTGTGGATAGAGATGACTACCAATGCCATACAGAAGGGACAATACCTAGAAGGTTGTGGATAGAGATGACTACCAATGCCATACAGCATGGACAATACGTAGAAGGTTGTGGATAGAGATGACTACCAACGCCATACAGCATGGACAATACCTAGAAGGTTGTGGATAGAGATGACTACCAATGCCATACAGCATGGACAATACCTAGAAGGTTGTGGATAGAGATGACTACCAATGCCATACAGCATGGACAATACGAAGAAGGTTGTGGATAGAGATGACTACCAATGCCATACAGCATGGACAATACATAGAAGGTTGTAGATAAAGATGACTATAAACGCCATACAGCATGGACAATATGTAGAAGGTTGTGGACAAAGATGACTGCCAACGCCATACAGCATGGACAATACGAAGAAGGTTGTGGATAGAGATGACTACCAATGCCATACAGCATGGACAATACGTAGAAGGTTGTGGATAGAGATGACTACCAATGCCATACAGCATGGACAATATGTAGAAGGTTGTGGACAAAGATGACTGCCAACGCCATACAGCATGGACAATTTGAAGTAGGCTGGAGACAGAAGGTTGAAGATAGAGATGACTACCAATGCCATACAGCATGGACAATTTGAAGAAGGCTGGAGACAAAAGGTTGAAGATAGAGATGACTACCAATGCCATACAGCATGGACAATTTGAAGAAGGCTGGAGACAGAAGGTTGTGGATGAAGGACATGACTAACAATGCTACACAGCATGGACTATCAGAAGACAAAAGTTTGTGGAGAGAAATGACAACCAACAACACACAGCATTGACTTTAAGGTGACAGGAGACAGAAGGTTGTGGAGAGAAATGACAACCAACAACACACAGCATTGACTTTAAAATGACAGGAGACAGAAGGTTATGGATACAGATAGATACTAGTGCCATCTGGAGGGTGGGTAGGGTGAAACCACCTAGATAATCTGTGAATGGTTTTCAGGTTTTCTGTATGTTGGCACACCTTTTCTACACAACCTGTATGAGCGTTGGTGTATCTATTAAATATTGTCTTATCATTTAATGTTGCCCTATTTAATATTGCCTGTTGTTTAATATTACCAGAGACTATATTATTGCGTGATCATTTACCAGTCCCTTATAATTTTATATTGCCTTATCATTTAGTAATGCCTTATCATTTGTATTGCCTTATCATTTAGTGTTGCCTTTTCATTTAGTATTGACTGATCTTTTAGTATTGCCTGATCATTTAGTATTGCCTGATCATTTAGTATTGCCTGATCATTTAGTATTGCCTGATCATTTAGTATTGCCTGATCATTTAGTATTGCCTGATCATTTAGTATTGCCTGATCATTTAGTATTGCCTGATCATTTAAGTATTGACTGATCATTTAAGTATTGACTGATCATTTAGTATTGCCTGATCATTTAGTATTGCCTGATCATTTAGTATTGCCTGATCATTTAGTATTGCCTGATTGTTTAGTATTGCCTGATCGTTTAGTATTGACTGATCATTTAGTATTGATTTATCATTTAGTATTGCCTGATCATTTAGTTTTGCCTAGACCCCATCCATGTTCACATGGCAGTTTTATTCACCCTTGTGCAGTCACTACACCCAGGCTTGATGTTTACAACAACATCTTGCATTAGCCTTTTCTCTGATTGTTTTTTGTTTTGTTTGCTGGTGCGTTTAATTATTGTTACTTATCTTCTGTTTCTGACAACCGCCTGAATGATGTTGTCATTGTGTAGCTGCACTCTTGTTTCATCAGCTTGTCATATTTGTGTTAATAAAATAACAACTCTGCCTGTGTTCATCTCTTTTGTAGGGAGGTTAGAATCTTGACTAACGACTACATCACAGAGAGCTGGCACTATGTTCATCTCTTTTGTAGGGAGGTTAGAATCTTGACTAACGACTACATCACAGAGAGCTGGCACTATGTTCATCTCTTTTGTAGGGAGGTTAGAATCTTGACTAACGACTACATCACAGAGAGCTGGCACTATGTTCATCTCTTTTGTAGGGAGGTTAGAATCTTGACTAACGACTACATCACAGAGAGCTGGCACTCTGTTCATATCTTTTGTAGGGAGGTTAAAATCTTGACTGATGACTATATAACAGATAGCTGGCAATATGTTCATCTCTTTTGTAGGGAGGTTAGAATCTTGACTGACGACTACGTCACAGAGAGCTGGCACTATGTTCATCTCTTTTGTAGGGAGGTTAGAATCTTGACTAATGACTACATCAGAGAGAGCTGGCACTCTGTTTATCTCTTTTGTAGGGAGGTTAGAATCTTGACTAACGACTACATCACAGAGAGCTGGCAATATGTTCATCTCTTTTGTAGGGAGGTTAGAATCTTGACTAACGACTACATCACAGAGAGCTGGCAACATGTTCATCTCTTTTGTAGGGAGGTTAGAATCTTGACTAACGACTACATCAGAGAGAGCTGGCACTCTGTTTATCTCTTTTGTAGGGAGGTTAGAATCTTGACTAATGACTACATCACAGAGAGCTGGCAACATGTTCATCTCTTTTGTAGGGAGGTTAGAATCTTGACTAACGACTACATCACAGAGAGCTGGCACTATGTTCATCTCTTTTGTAGGGAGGTTATAATCCTGACTGATGACTACATCACACAGAGCTGGCACTCTGTTTATCTCATTTGTAGGGAGGTTAGAATCTTGACTGACTACTACATCAGAGAGAGCTGGCACTCTGTTTATCTCTTTTGTAGGGATTTTAGAATCTTGACTTACGACTACATCACACAGAGCTGGCACTCTGTTTATCTCTTTTGTAGGGAGGTTAGAATCTTGACTGACTACTACATCAATGAGAGCATGCACTATGTTCATCTCTTTTGTAGGGAGGTTAGAATCTTGACTAACTACTACATCACAGAGAGCTGGCACTCTATTTATCCATTCCATTCTATCCTGTGAAATCATTTCTTTTCAACATTCATCTTGGATGTCCATGTTTCCACAATCCATTTGTTTCAAAATGTCATTGTCTGTCTGGTGTTTCTATGTCAGCTTCTCTTGTTGACTTACAACTGTTGTTCTCACGGTTTTTATTATCCTTTCTTGAATTCATTTTATCTTATGCTCGTCACTTACTTCCAGCAGTTTTTTCCAGATGTATTTTTACTTTCATGCCATGTCTTGCTTCTCCACCTTTCACAGATTTATGTACAAATTGAAATAAAAATCATTTGAAACTCTTAGACCTCTGATCTGCTTAAAAAAAACAAATAAATTTTTTTAAAAATTGAAAATACATTTTAATTGGAAATACATATATATATAAAACCACATCTCCATTGTAAGTAAATTTTATCAGTTACAAATACTGAATATTACCAATTGTAATATATGTCTCCGTTTCTTCTCTTCAGCTTGCAAGCGCAAAGAGCTGGAAGTGGATAAATCCCCTGAAGAAAATCGAGCTCCCAAAAAACCGCGCCTGGTATTTACGGATATTCAGAGACGCACACTACACGCCATTTTTAAAGAAACCAAGCGGCCCAGCAAGGAGATGCAACAAACCATAGCGCAGCAGCTGGGACTCGAAGTCACCACGGTGGCCAACTTCTTCATGAATGCCAGACGACGGTCTCTTGACAAGTGGCAAGATGACAACGGCAACAGCAGTCGAGACAGTTTGGGAGTGTGCAATAAAAGCTAACCATGGACACTTGGATTTATTTTGGATATATTATGATTATGTCTTCTATTGCGGGAGTTGCAGTGAGGACGGTCGCTAACCACATGGTGAGGTGTCTTTTCTGTGTGTGTGTGTTTTTTTTTTTAAAACACAAAAGACTTTGTCATTATCATGACATGCCCGTGTATATCTGAACTCTTCTTGTATATGACAAAATGTCCTTTAAATTGGTAGAATTTTCAGCTGCACGTCCATAAATTGAATACTTTTTTAATTGCCATTGACGTTGGTAAATACTTATATCTGTGTTACGTTACGGTTAGGTATGATACAAGGTGAGGTCATTTGGGCAGTGTTTGAGTTTCATCAATTCTGGGAGTTTAACAAGACACCATGGTTGCCGGTTCAAAACACTCATTACACGTGATGAAAATCCTTTAGCCAAGGATGTTGACATCCAAACTTCCTGCAAAGCAAGTTCCAAGTCATTACCATTTGTGCACATTGAGGATATTTCACCACACATTGTCGTCAGACAGTTGCACATCAGGTTATGGTTATATTTTGCATACCTGTTTGGTTTCTGAATTTTGGAAATCTTTTGTACATAGAACATGTATTTGAATCTCTGCAATAATAATACTTGTCAGCAAAACATGTTTTCACGTTTGAAAACATAGTTCATACTACTTTGTGTATTGAACAGGTGTTATGGATAGATTGGGGATGTGGTATGATTGGATTTTTTAGAATGGTTAGATGTTGTGGTATGACTGGATGTTTATTATATCTCGGTCTATGATTGAGTGTCTGCTCTGCCTAAATGTGTAGGTATGTCTACCACACCATGAGTTTATTGAGTAATTGTTCTTAATACACTGGGTGCTTGTGTCTTTGTACTCACCGCTGTGTATGACTGGCTTTGTCTTACTGCTGCACTGTGCAAGTCTGGATCTTATCGTCCTATGTGACTGAACTTATATTACTACTATATGTAGGGCTGGATATTTGTGCTGAGTGTGCTTGTGTTTTTGGTCATCTGTCATTGGCCAGATAAATGAATTTAACTTATACATTTATGTGTGTTCTGGGCTTTGGAATTGTGCTTCACTGCTTTTGTTTATTTATGCACATATGTATGAGACTGGGTATTATTGTAAATAAATCGTACGTAATCACAGTTTTAATTGACAGAAATAGAAAATGCTAAGACATTTTAATCCCCTGTGATGTTTCTATTAGTTGCTGTTTCCTACTCCTTAAGCCATGTTCATTGGTTTCCATTTTCTGCACCCCAGGCCGCATCTATCAGTTTCTGTTATACATTATACACCTTGGTGTCAGTAACCACCCTGTTGTCACTTGCCATATTGTCCTGTCCAGTAATTGACACTGGATCTGAAACAGGACAGCGGGAAATCCTGCCGTTTTTTTTCTTTTGGGGGGGGGAGTAAAAACATGCAAGGGAAGGACAGTGTTGGATGGAGATGTGCTCCAGGAAGGTGTCAAAGGTGAGCAAATAAAAAGGCAGCAATCTTGCGAGGTGCACTAGGGAGAAGAAATAAAGAGCAACCACACATGTAGAAGATGGTCTGCAAGATGTAACTAAGAAGAATAAACACAAACAAAAGTTTACTATACCCCCCCCCCCCCCCCCCCCCCCCCCCCCCCCCCCCCCAGCTTTAAACAACAGTTTTTACTTAGCTATTCAGATTGCAGAGAATGTAATTTAGCCATGAAAGAAAATTATTCTTGACACAGAAAAAACAACCCATCGGTCCGGCATAGTTGTCAACTGCATTCAGCCATGTAAATTCTGAGTCGGTTTTGACAGGGATGTCCTTAGGTCAAAGGTCTTTCTTGGCTTCTCACCAACATGTTTCTGTTGACCAGACACTTTCTGGTTAAACTGTCATCTACAGAAATTTGATTTCTTTTGGGGTTATTTCTGAAATCATTTGTTTCTGGGAGCTGCTTTTTGTCAAGACAAGATATTTCAATAAATATTTGTGTCAGTTCTTTAACTCTGCAAAATAATATACATTCCATGTAACAGTTTAGAAATATAATTATATTATTTCCATGTTGTATGTGTAGTCACAGCTTTTGGGAAAGTTTGTTTTTATATTCTGACCAATGTAATGGTTCACATTGGGATTTCAGACAGAAACTACAAACTTATATATTGGGTTTAGAGGTTTTTCAGTGTATATTCCAGTCAGTAGGGTAATGTAAATCTATTCTTTTTTGTCAGAATTTGAAGGTTTACTGTAAAGTCTGTCAGTAATTTATTAAGTTTAATCTTTAATTTATTTCATCACTTATCTCTTTGTGTACCAATGTCTTCTTCTCCTCCTCCTCTGCTTCCTCCTCCTCCTTCTTCTTCTTCTCCTCCTCCTTTTTCTTCTCCTCCTTCCTTCTTCTTCTCCTCCTCCTTTTTCTTCTCCTACTCTTCCTTCTTCTTCTTCTCCTCCTTCTTCTTCTCATCCTCTTTCTTTTTCTTCTTCTCCTCCTGCTTCTTCTTCTTTTGCACCTTCTTCATTGTCATTATCAACATCATCATAATCTTCTTCCTTCTTCTACTTCTTCTTCCTACTTCTATTCCTATCCTGCTCCTTGTTCTTCTTTTTCCTCCTCTTCCTATGCTTCTTCTCTTTCTTCTTCATCTTCTCTTTACCTCATTTAAGTGTTGCAGGGGAAGGGGATGTAAAAATGTAGTGGAACCAGGAGAATGCTTTTTGAAAAGAGTCCAACAATTTGTGTTACTTTAGGGCAAAGATAACATGTTCACTGACCCCTAATAGGCATTTTTAAAATAATGTTAGAAGTTTGTCGAAATTAGATGTGTTGGGCCAAAAGGTGCACATATCACAGCCAAGCTTTCAACACAGTATGCCAAGTACCCATATAAGGGCAATCACAGAAGAACAAGAATAGACTCTGTAAGAAGACATGGAGCTGCAGGAACTGGCAGCCATTTTGTTTCAGAACATCTGAGCTCTGTGGCCAGGTGTTTTTACATTGTGTAATTTTCTTTATATTTAGCATGGCCGAAGTCAGAATGCTAAATTAATCACTTCATGGGCACAGTGGAGGCAAATTTGCTTCCATATTCTCCACAAGTCAGAATGTAACTGAACAAATAATGTATTTCCTCATTTCCTGTGCTTTTCTGGTCGATATAACCTGTGAATGCTTCTTGGCATTTTTGTGCAATAGTTGCCATATTTTGGCACCATGAGGGAGAAGTGGATAGAGTAAATGTGTAACCATTATGTGACTGGGCAGTATCAGTCTTGTTTGTACGCTATCTATCTCCTCCCCCACCCACCACCTCTTCCCATGTGTTTACATTCTACATCAAACAAACATTTTTGTATTACATATATACCCACTCTTTCTGTGTATCATATGTGAAACATACCCATTCTGCCTCATATTCTGTCATATTGCAGACATAACAACGATGTGTGCTATGTTGCAGACATTCCAGTTCCCATACTGCAGACATTCCACCTCTGTAAAAGTCCCCATCTTCAGTAAAGGTCCCAAAGTGTGTCATACCTGTTTTATGAAGGTCCCATATTGCAGACATTCCACCTCTATAAGTATTATTGTACTCTATAAGTGTAAGTATTGGAACTCTGTTCTCGCTGCTGAGGATAGGGACAGAGCGTGTATGGCAATACCCTGAGTGCTGTGATGTCAGTTCTTGACTCGACTCAACTCAACTCCACCTCTATAAAGGTCTCATATTTCTGACGTACCCATTCTCTAAATGTCTCATATAACAGATATACCACCTCTGTATAACTCCTATATTTCAGACATACACATTCTAGAAAGATCCCACATTGCAATCATACCCCCTTATGTAAAGATCTCTTTAGTAGAACTGTCAAGGTCTGGCAATGGTATGTTGTGTTGATATTCCCTTTAAACAACATTTTAGATTTCTTTTAGATTTCACATTTTGCATGCTAATTATTGTTCTCTATGTACATTTATGTTTCTCAAGTGTTTTCGCAGATGGTTTTAGTCTCAATATATATTTCTCTTTATTAGACACATATAGTCTACATTGACATTTGTATAACTTATGATTCCAATATTTATTCCAGTCTTTTTAGGAATTATTTGTTTCCGACATTCCAGTGTTTATAATTTAGGAACTAATTATATTATTTTATTTGGCTCCAGATCTGAAAAAATATTATCTTGTGTAGTCCTTAAAAGTTGAAATATTTGTTGCCAGAATTTTATTGCTTACATGTGTTAGCCAAATTGAATGATAGTATTTATGTAGAGTGACAATAATGTTTATCTTTTAATATTGTCATTCTCTGCATGTAACATATCAAGTTTTGTGGTCAGTTTTATTTATCTGTGGTCATTAATTTATACAATTCAGTCCATTGTCACAGTTGATATTGTTTTGTGTGCAAACTTGAACCAAGCCAGTGTCTTATTTCTGGGTGTTTTTAAATATTTTAATGAGGGTTATCTGTGCCATTCACAGATTTTATTTTGTGCTTGGTAATTTGTGTGACTGTTTACCAGCAGGTTGGACATATGTAGGGTGACCGTATGTCACATTTTCACCGGGACGGTATCGTGTTTTGAGGCAGAGCCAGGCCGTCCCATGGATACGCAATGTCAGTTTGGACAGTGTACGTTTTATTTCTTTAGTGTCGACATGACAGTCTGGGCCCACGTAAAAACGATACTGTCCTTGCCATATGGTCACCCTATACATAAGCTTCTCACTCTGCTAGCGACGATGATAAACTGCATTTCGAATGTCGGACTGTTTGTGTTAGCACTTCTGATGGCTACCGTATGCTTTTATTGCATGTGTACGCTAGTGCATATGCTGAGACATCAGTCTGTCAATCTTTCTACAAGGGACTATGGCGAACATTCTGTGTGTTTTTCGTTGGCGCAGGAGCGGAGCAACTATGGGGTGCCCCGTTTGCTATGAAGCTGAAACTAAGATTACCGAGATTACCAAGCTCCTCACTTTTTTCTTCTAATTGTTTTAACTTGTGGAGTTTGTCTAAGCCTTCTACAGCAAGAGTATTTCTAGTGCTGGGCTGTTTGTGTTGGTACTGCTGATGGCTGCCTTATGTATTGCATGTGAGGGTATACTGAAACTGCAGTCTGTCAATTTTTTTTTTAACAATGGATAGTGATGGACATTCTCTGTGTATTTCAAAGGTAAAGGTAAAGTCGGGAGATGTGAACCAACGTCATTGCACACGGTTATAAACCATAAGTGCTCTGCCACCAGTACGGACAGCTGATAAGAAATTGTACGCCTGTGTCGCCGTTTGCACGTAACTCTGTAGCTACGGCGACATTCCTCCATTTACCCCAGAGTGTCAACTCTGGTACCCATTTCCTAGAGGCTGGGGGAACCCTGGGAGCTGCCCGGTTTCGATCACCGACCGTGGGCTGCAGCGAGTCGAAGCTGGACTTGAAAGTGAGTCTCCTATCGACTGCGCTAACATTTCATTGGTACAGCAACGGAGCAACTCTGGGGTGACCTGTTTTCTGAAAGTTAGAACTGCATGTAACTGTTTACCTGACAGCCAGAGTAACTACCGGTAATAGTCAGGTAGCAGCTAATGAGAGTACAAAATTGAAGGCAGCTATAAAAAAAAAAGTTTGTGTAATTCAGTGCTATTTTAAGATTAAAGCTGCAACAAGTATAGAAAACTGGCTGATGCATTTAGATATTCACAAAAACTGTTCTAGAAACTCGGTATGAAATTAGAAGACTCATCAGCAGTGATAGTCTTTCAGATGAATTTCCAGTATGGGTTCCGGGGCTCCATTTTGAGGTGGGAAAGGAATAGACCAGCTGCCTACAGTCATGTTATCAAAGGTGACTAACGTTAGGGGGGTTCTCACCAACATTCTGCATACAAAAACACCATCTGTTAAACAGATGTGCACACAAAACTCTAGTTCTTGAACAAATGCACGAAGTCCAGAAGTGGACAAACAACCAGCACTTTCATCAGCGTTTACAATAGTGAGTGCGATGAATATGTTGCCCTGTCTCACCTATCATTGGTGAAACTGACCACCTAGCAGCACAAGGCATATATTGATAACAGATAAAGATGAGAGAACAAGACAGTGTCCTCTGTTTGTGGAATGAGAAGAGAGACAAGTGAATGCTGTGATGATGTAGACGATCAGCAGGAGAGGAGGCAGGGAGAGACTGGCAGATGGTGCTTCATGGTGTAAGAGTAGCTTGTGGGAATATAATCTGTGGATGCAGAGCACAAAGGAATATAATGATAATCAAAAATCTGAGACAGTGGTGACAACCAGTGTCATCAACAGCAATGATTAAGAATAGCAGTGTCTGAGGTCTGTGGCCAGCCAGTCATGAAGAACTACACCTTAGACTTAGTCTCAGTCGTGGTTTTAACGTCACTGCAATTGGGTCACCCCATATTTGCTCCGTGCCTGTGCCAGTGAAAATCAAATGAAATTTCTCTTACTGTCCTGTTTGAAAAACTGGTGAACAAAACAGTTAGTCCTTTCTAGAAATATGTGCACACATTAAATGCATATGGCAGTTGCTAAAGGCGCCAAAGCAAACAGTCGCCACCAGAAATGTAGTTTGTCGTTGATGGAAGTAGTCAGGCACGATAAGTTGGCAATACACACATAGAATTATTTCATAAGGTATTTCGCCAGCTCACACACAAATCGGCTTCTGGCTAAATAGAATACCACAACTTAGCCCTTGCACACAAAAAAGACATTCTACATGAAAAGCACAGCTCACAGGGCTGCACCAAGCACTAAACTCAGTAGCTCAGTCAGGGAAACCATCTGGCAAGGCACATGATGGTTAGTTGTTTTCAGGCTGCCCTTGTTTTTAATTAATTGAAAAAAAAATAGCCAGTCACTCACAGTGATATTTAAACCTTTAACAAATCAGATACTAAGTACCTTCACTTGAAATTGGCACACAACCTAGTAGGCATGAACCTTTGAAATTGTGTTAGGACAGTCATCTGTAATATGTAGTCATTTGGACTTTCTTGGTTTGAGTTTGCACACAGTTGATTACATTATCTTAGCTCGGAGGCAGCTTATAAAGCTCAAACAGTTTCAAGTGCAATATATTTTTCCGTTTTTGTTTTTTTGTGTTTGTGGTGAACATGGCAACTTTTTTTACAAGTGCATGCTTCCCTTTTATTTTGATTCATGTTGCTTTTTTTTTTTTTTTTTGAATGGTTGTGCCAGCATTGTGTTTCTTGTATAGTGTATTTAGTTTAATCATATTTTCTTTGCATGTTGCTTATGTTATATTAGTAACATTTTAGAACATTTTGTGTTATTAATTTGTGATGTGTTGCCTAAGTGACTAGGTTTAGTTGTCAGTGCAATAATTTTTTTCTTTTTCTATTTTACAACTTTATAAAATAGGTATTAAAATATGTTGCTTGCTTTTTATGCACAGTGGTTTGTTTTATTGTTGAGATGTGCATTTAATTAAATTGATTGACTGTTTATTTGTGCATCAGTGGTTATTTTTCCAAAAGTTAAAAAGGCTGCATTTAAGAAAACTGGGCATTCTTTACAATGCCATGACCTAGTTTGTGTGACATTGTTCTCATTTGTGTAACCAAATGAGCTGTAGATAAAATTTTGAGATTTTGTGTATCTTTACTGAACAAGTGTTCAGACAGTCAAAATGTGAGTCTGCATTAGAAAAAGTCTTATTTCTTGAAAAATAGCAAATATACAGGTTCCAGGCAGATTGGGGATAAGAGAGTTGTTCAAATATTTCGGCTATATTAAAAGACATATCAACTTTATAAAAACCCTACTGGGGGAAAAGTTAACGGCAAGTGAGTAAGAGGTAGACAGTTGCATTTTTTTTTTTCAAATAGCTTCTTCTAGTTGCAAATTAAAATCTATGAATGGTGATCTGATATCTATTGGAATCTTTAATTTTAACAATGTATGGTGCAGTGGTGATCTGATGTCTATTGGAATCTTTAATTCTAACAATGTGCGGTGCACTTGTGATCTGATGTCTATTGGAATCTTTAATTTTAACAGTGTGTGGTGCAGTGGTGATCTGATGTCTATTGGAATCTTTAATTCTAGCAGTGGTGATCTGATGTCTATTGGAATCTTTAATTCTAACAATGTGCGGTGCACTTGTGATCTGATGTCTATTGGAATCTTTAATTTTAACAGTGTGTGGTGCAGTGGTGATCTGATGTCTATTGGAATCTTTAATTCTAACAGTGTGTGGTGCACTTGTGATCTGATGTCTATTGGAATCTTTAATTCTAGCAGTGGTGATCTGATGTCTATTGGAATCTTTAATTCTAGCAGTGGTGATCTGATGTCTATTGGAATCTTTAATTCTAGCAGTGGTGATCTGATGTCTATTGGAATCTTTAATTCTAACTGTGTGTGGTATCTAGAACTGATTCTCTCTCCCAGTTGTTACTTAGCATATGATCCTAATAATTTGTTGTACTTGGAAAAGCAAACAGTGGATTCATTCACCGCTGAACACTGACTGGCATATAGCTGAGAGTTTCTAATTCCACGCAATCTAAATGATCTGACCAGAAGTTACCAATTGTTCCTCTATTGCTCTTCTGTTTGTCTCTGTACTTTATTCAGTTCCTTTCTACATTTACATTTTAATAGTTTTTTTTTTTTTTTCTAAATTGTGATATATATCTGTCTCATTATTTTGTTCTTTTACGTGAAATGCTTTTAATGACTCACCTTTGCCCCCTCTGTATCATTTTAAGATGTTGTTTTGTTTTTCTTTTGCACTTATTATTTGTTGCCAAATGTATTTCATAAAAGTGTCAAGTTTTATTATGACATAAGGCAATGTGGTAGACAGCATAAAGTATTGACATTTTAAAATCTGATAACGACCCAAAAAAATTTTTTTTATTTTAATTGTTTCACCAACCTGTAGTTACTTTTTTTTTCTACCCCCTCATAAGTTCAAGTTTTATTTGCTCAGTTGAGCAGTATTTTATGTCATTCTCCAGTGTTTAGTATTACCTTGTTTTCTCCTTGCTATTTGTGTTTACTAAGGATTTAGTTAAACCTTTTGTGTTTACTAAGGATTTAGTTAAAACTTTTGTGTTTACTAAGGATTTAGTTAAAACTTGTGTTTACTAAGGATTTAGTTAAACCTTTTGTGTTTACTAAGGATTTAGTTAAACCTTTTGTGTTTACTAAGGATTTACTTAAACCTTTTGTGTTCACTAAGAATTTAGTTAAACTTTTTGTGTTTACTAAGGATTAAGTTAAAACTTTTGTGTTCACTAAGGATTTAGTTAACCTTTTTTGCAATTAATTCACTTTTGTCAGTGGTTGTTGGTTTTTCCTTAGATGTTTGGGTTTTATACCAAACAAAATTCTATGTAAATAACTCTTACACAGCCACAAAAGTATGTTTATTTTTCAATAATGACACATCTCAGCTAGTGATTGTACTTACTTAGTCGCTCCTCTTCTACCTTGGGGTGTAGAGGTTTGCCAAAGAGATCGCCAGACGTCTCTATCAGCAGCTTTCTTTCTGGCTTTGTTTCATTCCAGTCCTCTGTCAGTCAGGGACTGTCAGATGTTGTCTTCCCAGCAGGCCCTGGGTCACCCAGGAGGTCTGGTTTCATGGTTCTTAGCCTCCCATGCCTGCCATGGTGACCAATTTTCTCCCATTCTGCATACATGTCCAAACCATCATAACTGTGACTGATCCACTCGGGTTTGTAAGGACTGGGTATCAAGATCCTGACATATTGTCTGATTGCGGACTTTGTCCCTTCTTGTCACTTGGACCACCTTTCTCAGATACCTCATTTCTGAGGCCTGAAGCTGGCTTCTGTGAGCTGTTGTCATTGCCCATGACTCACACCCATAGGTCAGGACTGGTACATAGGTAGAGCGGTAAACAGCCATTTTCGGCCTTGCCAATTTATCTTTTGCTAAGAAACCCTCGGTTTATGGCCTGGAAGAGTCTCCCAGCAGCTGCATTTCATGTAGCCAGCTCAGTCTTAATGCCTCCATTTTGGTCTACCATTATTAGTTAGTGATTGTCAGTTCTGTAATAATTTCTGTTTGTGTTTGTGAAGCTTTGCACAGAGCACCAGGTTTGAGGTTTATACTTGGTGTTTGAGGTTTAAACAATGGATCAATATCATGGCACACGGGTAGTAGATATGTGCTCCCTTTTTCTTCTAACTCAAGTCTAGGTCCGAAGAAGCTCACACAGAGCGCAGGCTCTGTAGCACCGGCGAGGATCCCATAATACTTTTTGTAGATTATTAACTCCAAATTTCACAGAGCAGCAGGAAAATTGAACAGTTGTCATATATAGGACATATTGATGTCTGAATCACCAATGGTAGAACTATCATCTCTTATCATGTTTGTGAGTTTGTGGTGTCAGTTCGAAAGTTGGCTCTTCTTTACACTCAGAGATCAGATGAGAATAATGTTTGCAGCTGTTGTTTATTTATTGCATGTACAATCGATTACCAATACATCTATAAGACAGGAAACAAAACAAAAATATGTGTCTGATTTTATTAGAATGCGTCGCTGGAATTACATCGGTCACGTACTCAGAATGGACATACAGAGACTTCCCCACCAAGCCTTCATATGGTCACCAGAGGGTAAAAGAAAACAGGGAAGACCAAAAGAAACTCTCCGTAGAACCATCACAAGGGAGAGCTCAACCATAGGTCTCAGTCGCACTCAAGACCTACATCAAGTGGCAACGAACCGACGGACGTGGAAAGCTATGACCTCTGCCCTATGCGCCATCTTTGGCACAAGAGGAATAACTAACTAACTAACATTCGATTAATGCTTTCATCTGACTTGAAGACTGCATTCAATGTTTTGGAAATTGCTGAGTGAAGAGCGGTATTTATGTCTACAGGGTTACTGGTCCAACGTTGCAGTCATCTCAGGTTTAAGCCTGTTGAAGGCAGTTGTAAACTGGGATGAATTTGATTTTGTGCTTCACAGTTATGGAATGTTGAAGGCAGTAACTGATGATTGTGTGTACCGTTTATATTATTTAAGGTGACATTACTGATTTGTCATTCAGTCAGCAATGTTGCTCTAAGTGACTCGTGTACATAATTCTGAGTCGGCATGCCTGTTGTTGTTACAACTGTTACAAAGAAAGATATACAACTTTTGTTTTCTTGTTCCCACCCCCACCCCTCCCCCTCCTTCAGTCAGAAAGTGCAATCTTTATTCATGGAATTTATGATTGTCAACAATCTGCACAGTTTAATTGTCAGAGATGAGCATACTGTTTGATTGTCAGTGACATGTATGCTCTTTGATCGTCAGTGACATGTATGCTCTTTGTCAGTGACATGTGTGCTGTTTGATTGTCAGAATCAAATGCTGTTTGAGGGTACTCATTTCAATGCTTATAGATTGTCAAAGATTTTTATCTTGTTTGATTGTCAGAATGTAAATGCTCTTTGGTTGTCTAAAACTAAATGCTGTTTGATTGGCAAGGATTTTTGTGCTGTTTATTGTCAGAAAATGTAAATGCCATTTGATTGTCATAAGGAAGTACTGTTTGACCGTCAAAGATTTGTGTCAGTTTCGGAATCTCTTCCTGTGTGTCTTAAATTGAGGCTGTTCAATGTGGTGCCAGAAGCAGGACATATCAGTCTGTACCCACAGTGACTATATCAATCATTGACAGAGACTGTACCAACAGCGACTGTATCTATCATTGACAGAGACTGTACCAACAGTGACTATATCAATCATTGACAGAGACTGTACCAACAGTGACTATATCACTCATTGACAGAGACTGTACCAACAGCGACTATATTCATCATTGACAGAGACTGTACCAACAGTGACTATATTTATCATTGACATAGACTGTACCAACAGTGACTATATCAATCATTGACATAGACTGTACCAACAGCGACTATATTCATCATTGACAGAGACTGTACCAACAGTGACTATATCAATCATTGACATAGACTGTACCAACAGCGACTATATTCATCATTGACAGAGGCTCTACTAACAGTGACTATATTCATCATTGACATAGACTGTACCAACAGTGACTATATTCATCATTGACAGAGACTGTACCAACAGCGACTATTTTCATCATTGACATAGACTGTACCAACAGTGACTATATCAATCATTGACATAGACTGTACCAACAGCGACTATATTCATCATTGACAGAGACTGTACCAACAGCGACTATATTCATCATTGACAGAGACTGTACCAACAGTGACTATATTCATCATTGACAGAGACTGTACCAACAGCGACTATTTTCATCATTGACATAGACTGTACCAACAGTGACTATATCAATCATTGACATAGACTGTACCAACAGCGACTATATTCATCATTGACAGAGACTGTACCAACAGCGACTATATTCATCATTGACAGAGACTGTACCAACAGTGACTACATTCATCATTGACAGAGACTGTACCAACAGCGACTATATCAATCAGTGACAGAGATTGTACCAACAGCGACTATATTCATCATTGACAGAGACTGTACCAACAGTGACTATATCAATTATTGACAGAGACTGTACCAACAGCGACTATATCAATCATTGACAGAGACTGTACCAACAGCGACAATATCAATCATTGACAGAGACTGTACCAACAGCGACTATATCAATCATTGACAGAGACTGTACCAACAGTGACTATATCAATTATTGACAGAGACTACCAACAGCGACAATATCAATCATTGACAGAGACTGTACCAACAGCAACTATATCAATCATTAACAGAGACTGTACCAACAGTGACTATATCAATTATTGACAGAGACTGGACCAACAGTGACTTTATCAATTGGGGACAGAGAATGTACCAACAGTGACTGTATTCATCATTGACAGAGACTGTACCAACAGCAACTATATCAATCATTGACAGAGACTGTACCAACAGCAACTATATCAATCAGTGACAGAGACTGTACCATCAGTGACTATATCAATCATTGACAGAGACTGTACCAACAGCGACTGTATCAATTATTGACAGAGACTGTGCCAACAGCGACTGTATCAGTCATTGACAGAGACTGTACCAACAGCGACTGTATCAATCAGTGACAGAGATTGTACCAACTGTGACTATATCTTTCATTGGCATAGACTGACTTACCAACAGTGACTGTATCGATTATTGACACAGACTGACTTACCAACAGTGACTATATTAATCAGTGACAGAGAGTGTTCCAACAGCGACTATTTCAATCATTGACAGAGACTGTACCAACAGTCACTATATCAGTTGTCGATAGAGACTGTACCAACAGTGAGTATATCAGTCATTGACCAAGACTAACTGTACCATCAGTGACTGTATCAATTGTTGATAGGGACTGTACCAATAGTGAGTATATCAATTGTTGAGACTGTAGCAACAGTGACTGTATCAATTGTTGATAGAGACTGTACCAACAGTGACTGTATCAGTTGTTGATAGAGACTGTACCAACAGTGACTATATCAGTTATTGACCAAGACTAACTGTACAACGGTGAGTATATCAGTCATTGAACAAGACTAACTGTACCAACAGTGAGTATATCAGTCATTGAACAAGACTAACTGTACCAACAGTGGGTATATCAGTCATTGACCAAGACTAACTGTACCAACAGTGAGTATATCAGTCATTGAACAAGACTTACTGTACCAACAGTGGGTATATCAGTCATTGAACAAGACTAACTGTACCAACAGTGAGTATATCAGTCATTGACCAAGACTAACTGTACCAACAGTGGGTATATCAGTCATTGATCAAGACACTCTACCAACAGTGGGTATATCAGTCATTGAACAAGACTAACTGTACCAACAGTGAGTATATCAGTCATTGAACAAGACTAACTGTACCAACAGTGAGTATATCAGTCATTGACCAAGACTAACTGTACCAACAGTGAGTATATCAGTCATTGGCCAAGACTAACTGTACCAACAGTGAGTATATCAGTCATTGAACAAGACTAACTGTACAACAGTGAGTATATCAGTCATTGATCAAGACTAACTGTACCAACAGTGAGTATATCAGTCAATGACCAAGACTAACTGTACCAACAGTGGGTATATCAGTCATTGATCAAGACTAACTGTACCAACAGTGAGTATATCAGTCATTGAACAAGACTAACTGTACCAACAGTGAGTATATCAGTCATTGACCAAGACTAACTGTACCAACAGTGAGTATATCAGTCATTGACCAAGACTAACTGTACCAACAGTGAGTATATCAGTTATTGATCAAGACTAACTGTACCAACAGTGAGTATATCAGTCATTGACCAAGACTAAATGTACCAACAGTGAGTATATCAGTCATTGACCAAGACTAACTGTACCAACAGTGAGTATATCAGTTATTGATCAAGACACTGTACCAACAGTGGGTATATCAGTCATTGACCTAGACTAACTGTACCAACAGTGGGTATATCAGTCATTGACCTAGACTAACTGTACCAACAGTGAGTATATCAGTCATTGACCTAGACTAACTGTACCAACAGTGAGTATATCAGTCATTGACCAAGACTAACTGTACTAACAGTGGGTATATCAGTCATTGACCAAGACTAACTGTACCAACAGTGGGTATATCAGTCATTGAACAAGACTAACTGTACCAACAGTGAGTATATCAGTCATTGAACAAGACTAACTGTACCAACAGTGGGTATATCAGTCATTGACCAAGACTAACTGTACCAACAGTGGGTATATCAGTCATTGAACAAGACTAACTGTACCAACATTGAGTATATCAGTCATTGAACAAGACTGACTGTACCAACAGTGGGTATATCAGTCATTGACCAAGACTAACTGTACCAACAGTGGGTATATCAGTCATTGACCAAGACTAACTGTACCAACAGTGGGTATATCAGTCATTGACCAAGACTAACTGTACCAACAGTGAGTATATTAGTCATTGACCAAGACTAACTGTACCAACAGTGAGTATATCAGTCATTGAACAAGACTAACTGTACCAACAATGGGTATATCAGTCATTGACCAAGACTGACTGTACCAACAGTGAGTATATCAGTCATTGACCAAGACTGACTGTACCAACAGTGAGTATATCAGTCATTGAACAAGACTAACTGTACCAACAGCGAGTATATCAGTCATTGACCAAGACTAACTGTACCAACAGTGACTATATCATACACATGTGTTTGTTTTCATTTGATGATGCCTTGCTGTTGTTTCAGATATATTTTATTGATTTTTCTTTCTTGTAGTTATTCAAAACAGACTAACACTTGTCACTAATATCCTTGAGTACTTTGTCTTGTTGCTGTCTGCTAGTTATTTCTACTGATCATCTCTATGTGAGCATTGACTCTACCATGGTATAGTTTCTTATTTACACACCTTTGGATTTGAAATTGAATAAACAGAACAGCTTCACATTGGAAATTTTCTTAACTCTTTGAGTCCCAAGGAACACACCATACGTTCATGGCTTCCTACCTAGAAGCCCAATGAACGCATGATGCACCGATTTTATGACTTTATTTACTACCCCCTGGGCCTGTGATGCTAAACCCCCTGGGACTCCCAGAGTTAAAACTCTTGCAAGGATAACATTAAATTATCATTCCCAAGACAGAAAAATAAATTTTGAGACAGACAGCAGATTTAAGTAACAATTCACCTAATTAGGTGATTTCCTTCAGTAATAGATGAATCTTTCCATGTAAATAAAATAAATTTGCATTTTCTTTTTCATAGACAAAAAGGATAGTTACAGGGCTATGATATATACACTATGATGATAGATACACATGCATGCAAGATCAAATACAATTGTGGTTTTTTTTTTTCTCCTTCTTCCTTGTTGGTTGTTTTGAACCTCATATTAAATGTTACAGAATAGAAATAAAAATGTCATGTTCTAATGAAGCAGCAGTGGCTGTTTGTCGATTCAGACATCAATACTTTGCCTTGTTGCTATGTAATCACAAGATGAGTGTACATAACATGAATTTTATATAACGCCTGATAACAATTGATATCAATCTGTGTCTAGCTAGTTTCGTCACTATATTGTCGACATTGTAGCTATATTCATCTGTATGTTCATTCATAATTGTTCAGTGTCACTACATTCATAAATTTGAACATATGTACATGTTCATTTGGTACATTAGCTCATGTGTGTGTTTATCTTGAAATTTAAGGGTTTGCAATGCTGAATTGCACAGTTCTATTACTCCTGTTATTTTGTGCATTTTGAAGGCAGACTTGACCGTTGGGAAAACAGCTGCTGTACAGACATGATTCCTTCTTGTATGTGTTTGTTATGTGTTTGACTGGGCAGTGTGCCTGGATCAGTGTCTGAATACTTTAGTTAAGCTGTACAGGTCACAAAATAATAATCTTGTAGACACCATCATAGAAGTGTCTTCTTCATTTCATTCTCCCTGTTGTTGCTCATTGTCAGGTGAGAAGATGACAGGCTTCTCTGAAGGCTGTGTAATGGCATATGTCCTTCACTGATCAATAGAGTTTGGTTTCCACTAGAAAACTAACCAGCCCGGGGATCTCTCTGCTGCATACAGAGATCATATCTTGTAGAGGTGTGGTTGCCTTATGAGGCAGGCTGACTCACTCTTCTCTCCGCTATTTTTCTGTTTTTGAAATATCTGTGGCATTTTTCTTCCTAGCTGGCTGATCCTGAAGCAGAATGCAGGCAGGGGGAAGGAACTCTCATTAGTCAGCCAATTAAAGTGTAAAGTGGGTGAGCAGAAATGTTAGCTGCTTTAATAACCTGCTTCTGGAAACAAGTCTTATTGTGTACTTTTATTTTCATCAAATATTTTTTCTGTGTCTTCTGTGAAAACACCTGCATTTTATCTTTACTTGAGCTTTGCTTCAAAATGTCAACAAATGATGGTGCAAAATGAAAGAAACTTCTGCTTCTTCTTCTTCTTCTTTGTGTTTACCAGCTCTTAACTCCAGCGGAAAGTTCTGGTTGCTCGTCCACTTCTGGACTGCAGTCCTGTTACAGAACCTGAGTGTTGCGTGTGCATCCATTTTACAGATCTGACTCATTTGTATGCAGACTGCTAGTTCCTTGCCTCTCAGGCAGATAAACTCCGACTTCGAAGGAAGCTCCCAATTTGTTGACACTTACGACATTCTTTTGGGTAGGCAGTGGGTCTATTCTTGTTTTCCCTATAATAGGGCCCCAGAATCCACAGGGGGAGGAAAGGAACTGAGTTGGGAAGCTGTAATAGAGATGTGTGGGTGCTGTCAAACTATGTAAGGATAGTGGTCAGAAGAATGTTGGGGTTTGATAAAATAGATTTCCATCCAGGCTTACTGAGAAGAGACAGCTACATTCACTTCACATGTAACTGAGGATATATTCGCTAATATGATATAAGCAAGAGAATAATACATAAAGAGGGATGTTTAAGTGTAACTATGTCATGTTGTGACATTAGGTCATATCAAGGCGTAACTAGGTCATGTTCATTGTAAGTAGGTCATATCTAGGTTTTGTTAAGGTGTAACTGGGACACATAAATGCATAACTGTGTCATGTTGAGGCATAATTTAGGTCATGTTATGGCTTAACTAGGTCATGTTGAGTCACAGCTAGGTAAACTAAAAGTCCTTTGAGGCACAACAGTGGTTTGATAGGGAGAATCCACTTGTTTTGCTGTTTATTTAAATGAAATAAGTGAGCCAGTCATTACTAGTTTAGTCCTACCTGACCAACAAACATTTGATCTTGCTGTTGATAATAAATTGTTTTCATGTTTGCTATTATGGCCGAAACATGTTAAGTTGTTGCCTGTATAGCTGAGCTGACAATGGAACATTCAGAAATGTGACGTGACCTTCTTTGAGATGATACCAAGGATTGTATTCGCCTGCGGATCAGAAGGTCTTGGGTTCGCGTCCTGACTGGGCCAGAATTTTTAAAAATTGTTTTCTAACTGACCTTGACTCCCAGGTAGACCCAACCTTGAATGGGTACCAAGTACATTCCTGGGAAGTAAAGGTGGCTGGCATGATGCTGACCACGTCACCCACCAAGTTTCAGTTGGTCTAAAAAATATATAGATCCAACCCTGTATTGCCAATATGCATAAAGGTGTGGAAAAGGGACCTTCACTTTACTTACTAGGATGTATTGTTTGAAGACAAACTATGACTAAGAGCTGTTTATAAACATTTCAGTACTATTGGTATTGGAAATCTGGCTGCTGAAGATGGGAACAAAGTGCTTGTGGGAAAGCCCGAGTGCTGATATGCCGGTTCTTGAATCAGCTCAACTCAACTTAAAGATTTCAGTCAAAATGTTGGCCGTATCTGCATATTGTGTCTTTACCCATCATTGAGCTTTCTAGTCTAAGTTTATGTTGAGTCAATTTATGGAAATTGTTTGCATGGTCGCAGTGTGTTGATACACAGACACAAGATTCCTAAATAGCCTAACTCAGAACCATATATTTTTTTATCTCACAAGTTTTCCTTCACTTTAAAAGTTGATATTGATGTAAGATCATTTATTTCAGTTGTAATAATTTTCAGTGTGATCTTTGATGAGATAAGCAATTATATGGTAGAGAATTGGGTTGGGTTAGGCAAAGAATGACCCTTGATCACAGTTAGACACCACAAATGTGTCAGTGCAATAACCATTGACATGATACAGGGTCAGATGAAATTGTAATGATGTGAGTATTTCCCTGCTGTTCTGTTTGATCAGCTAGGCAGTTGTTTGGTGCAGTCTTAGCCTAGCCAGTGAAAACTTACTAGCTGTAGGCATTAAGCTGCAGCGGTTTTCTGCCATTGGACATGTTTAAAACAAACTAGGATGAAAGCAGATTAAAAGAAAAACTAAGAATAGAAATTGCCACTTGGTTGTCAGATTTTGTTGTTGTTGTTGTTGTTGTTGTTATAAACCGTGTTTAGATATTAAAAACCCCTGTGTGGGTTCCGGGGAAAAGAAGAACAGACCCACTGCCTACTCAAAAGCATGTTGTATGAGTCGACTAATTGGGAGCTTTCTCAAAGTCAGAGTGCATCTGCCTGAGGGACAAGGAACCAACAGTCTGCACACAAATGTGTTAGATCTGTCAAACAGATGCACATGTAACACTTAGGTTCTGGAACAGGACTGCAGTCAAGAATTGGACAAACAACCAGAACTTTCCACCTGAGTTTACAGCTGGTAAACGCAAAGAAGAAGAAACATTTTTTTTTTTTAAACAGTAAGGAGAAATTTGATGTTGGAACACACAAGAATGAGCCAGCCATACAACTCCCGTTCTTTGGAAATACAAGAGTTCATGAGTTGACCAGCATCTGTTTCTCCAGATCTATGCTCTTAGGAGATCTAGCTCCTAGACTGTCCTTCTGTCTGCCAAGTTGTTCGGCTGAACTGGGCACACTTCATGGAGTCATTTGTTTACCATGTAGGCTTTGGAGCTCTCTTTTGGGTTGGGGGGGGGGGGGGGGGGGGGGGGGGGAACACAACATACCAATCGTCCTTTTGAAATGGTAGGTGAGGAGGAGGAGAAGAAAGCAGAAGAAAATTGTGGTTTGTTTATTGGTGGAAAGGGGGAGTTAACAGGAACATACTGCCAACATACAGTTCCACATGATTCACATACCTTGTTTATTATTATTGTATAGTTGCAACTAGTCATGTTTACATTTGGTTAGGTCTGTATTGTTTGGATGGTCTCACTATACAAAGACCACCAGAAGAAATGGGCATAGTGCAGTACAATAATAACATTTACAGCTCTCATTATTGGATGATCTTCTTATGAAATTATATCATTGAGTTATATTGATCTATTCTGATGGAATTAGCCAAACGTTTGTGTTTGACTGAGTCTAAAAATGGATTGTTTCTATTCATGTTAATTTCAAATGTTCAAACCACATCAGTTTTGTGTTTTTTGCCAGGCGTCTACAGAAATATATTTGTATATTGTTTTTTTTAATGTAATTTTTTTAAATACTTTGATCATACATGGATTGATTTAAATATGGAGCTAGCAGAATTGTACTCGAAACTTTTAATTGATTATCAAGATATTGGTAAACTCTGTGGCAGAGATAAGGATACTTTTATAACCATGGATGATTGTGCAATAATTGTGTGGAGTTTTTCAGCTGGCATGTGCAGATTTTTTTTTGTTTTGGCCATGTTTCAATGGTTATTTTTTGAGAAGGTTGCCAGGCATGCCATAGGAGAGACATCATCTAGCTGCAGGCAGGTGTGCTGCCGGCAGGCACTAGCACAGAGCCTTGCATGCATTCGGATAAATAAGCTTTGACTAGAACGCAGATATCAGAGGAACACAGTTCCATTACACATCTAGTCGTTTCACTTATTTTCAGCCTAGAGCAGTTACTGATTAACAAAGTGAGTTATTTAAATAAAGGGATGAAAATGATCACACTGGATAGACTAGTATAATACTGCACCTTGGTTGAGCTGGAGAAGTAACTATAATATGTTATTATTTGTTGGCTAGGAAGGGGTTAAATTAGTTCTAGTAAAAATAGTTTTTTACAGGATAGAAAAACTAATTCAACTTCACAATCTTGACGATGATGTCATTCCAGATTAACCACTGGCTGTGCTAATCTTTCGTTCTCGTACAGGACTCTACACTGTTAGATATTTGTGATCTGCTCTTAGTCGTAGACTTGGGCGAAACATTCTCACAGGCTCTGTTTTCTCAAGGTTGAACGGCTGATGCTTGTTTTATGAAGAGGTTATTTGTAATATTTGACGCAACAGAATCTCCATTAAACATGCTTCCACAGTGTTGGACAAAATTCCTTGTTTGCCATTAAAGATACTCCCATAGTGTTGGACAAAATTCCTTGTTTGCCATTAAACACTGCCACAGTGTTGGACAAAATTCCCTGTTTGCCAATAAACATACTTCCACAGTGTTGGACAAAATTCCCTGTTTGCCATTAAACATGCTCCCAGTGTTGGACAAAATTCCCTTTTTGCCATTAAAGATACTCCCACAGTGTTGGACAAAAGTCCCTGTTTGCTATTAAACATACTCCCACAGTGTTGGACAAAATATTGTCTGCCATTAAACATGTGTCCATAGTGTTGGACAAAAGTCCCTGTTTGCCATTGAAAATGTTCCCTCAGAGTTGGATCTCCCATAGTCTCAAAGGAGCATCTCCTAATGGATGTACATCAGCACTTTTCAGCTGTAGAAAATCTTCCCGTCACCATATCAGGGTTTATGTGGTCATTTCACTTCTATTTCTCAGTGTACACAGCTCTCCTTTTTAATACCTAGAATGGTTTGGTCATCTATATCAGGGCAAGGGAGACACCAGCTTTTTTTTTTTTTTTTTGTCAGCAGCACTAAACCCCCTTTGTTATTTGTCTTGACTTTTGATTTTTATTTGTTTGTTCTCAGCCATTTCCCACAGGCGTAGACACCGGCCTTAACGCTTCAGTGTTGTAGTTTTATTCATGTCTTTTATCACCCCTTTTGTCATAAGGGCTGGCCATAACATGGGGCCCTTACAGATATGCAAATATTAGAATGATGTCTGTCTCTTTGTCTGTACAACATCTCTACTTAAAACAAGAAAAGAATAAATTAGGCATCATGCTGAACAAAACATTCCAGACTTGTGTCGTGATTTGCTTCTTCCAATTGATGGGTATAATAGCAACGCACTGAACAGTGTGCATGTGCCTGCATGTGTGTGTGTGAAAGAAAAAGGGGATGGGGTGGTTGCTTTAGCTGCCTTACACAGTTTTGTTAGGGTAAGATACTGAAGGGATGTAAATATTGTTTTATTGACATAACTCAGTTTTTTTGGGGCATAACTCGGTCTTATTGGGCTTAACTCATTCTTTCTGTTCATAACTCGATTTTACTGGGGCATAATAACTAGCCGTATTGAGGCATAACTCAGTCTTACTGGGGCATAACGTGATCTTATTGGGGCATAACTCTGTCTTACTGGGCGATAACTTGGTCCCACTGAGGCATAACTGTTACTGGGGCATAACCGTTACTGGGGCATAACTTGATCTTATCGGGAAATAACTCTGTCTTGCTGGGGCATTACTCGGTCTTGCTATATTCAGGACCCCCAGCAAAAGCCAGAGTGGGTCTTAAATAACAAAAACAAAATTGCGTGATGATGACTGTCTTAGCCGCACTAGTAGTAGCACATTTTACCCCACTATGACTATCATCCGATGACATAAAGTGCCACCACGTGGATGAGGATCACCCGTGGAGAGGTCTCGGAAACTGAGTTTAGCCATTAGACCATACTTATGGCCCGGCTATATTGCGGCCCCTGGCAAGAGCCAGGATGAGGCTTCGAAATAACGAAAAATGTCATCTCTCAGGGGGATGGTCAATGATAATCGCATACGGCTAGTAGTAGTAGATGTTTACCCCACTGGGACATCACACAAGCGATAAACACCAGATGACACAAAGTGTCACCATGTGGATGAGGATCACCCTTGTAGAGGTCCCAGAAACCGCGTTTAGCCATTCGACCATATTTATAGTCGGGCTATATTGCGGCCCCTTGCAAGAGCCAGAATGGGGCTTCTAATAACGAAAAATTGCATCTCACATGGAGATGACTCATTTAGTAGTTAATGTCGCATACGACTGACTGACTTTCTACCCCACCAGGACATCACACAAGCGATAAACACCCGATGACACAAAGTGTCACAATGCTGATGAGGATCGCCGTGGAGAGGTCCCAGAAACCGCGTTCAGACAATTGGCCATATTTATGGCCTACCTATATTGCGGCCCCTGGCAAAAGCCAGGGTAGGGCTTCAAATAACAAAAAAATTCGCCACTAAATGAATGAAACTGGATAATCACACGTTACTACGACAACATCCTGCTATATAAAAAGTATATACACTATAAATCACAAACCCTTTCTGAATTGTGTGTGTTTATTATAAATAAAATGTTACTCCTCTGAATCCGTGACAACGCACGGGTTACAATTTGAAACTCCATTGTATCGAGAGCAGTCAAGTCAACTGTCAAATTGACAGCCCAGTTTTTGCGCCTTTCTATATTAATTGCAACAGTTTGTGAAAGTAAACCTTTCTAGAGTTATATCCTTTCTATTATGTCTATTCTATTACTTCCCCTGAAAAGTTTTTTTTTTTTTTTAATTCATATTTCGCTTTTATCTTCATCGAAACCACATATTTATATGTGTTTAAGAAAATTCATTGGTCTTCTGCCTCTTAAACTGTTAAATTCTGGTGTTAGTATTACAGGGATGCCCCGGATGTAGTTAAGAGCAATGAGCAACGATACTGCAGCGATGAAGACAAAGATGAAGTAAAAGACGGTATATTAGACCCCTATTTCCACCAGGCCTACATAGACGGCAGCGGTGGAAACCAACATGAGATAGAGAATAATGCTTTCTTTCACTATCCCAAGCAAAGCCAGGCAGTTAAATCTACTCAAACATAAGTAGCGAAAGTTGTGAGTGGGCATGATCGCCCACGCACGCGGAAAAAAATGGAAGAATGCATCCTTTGATACCCACTCCACCCCCAGTCTTCTTCCGCATCAGGTGACAACCATTAAATACTTAGAAATGCCTCAATCTTGCGACCTGGTTCACGAACCAAAGCCATGTTGTGATTTACAACGGCAAATTTGCCATCGATTTTGTTACGCGACAGCGAATAATTGCATGGCCTTGACAGTTTCTCCCATGTTATTGTATCACGCTGAGTGTCACCTACGCCCTTTTGTTTCTGGGAGCCACATTGTCCCCTCTCCACAGTTCCATAAGACCAGGTCGGCGTCGATACTTGGCCGTTCCTGGATTCTCGTACCTGCAGCTGAACTGTCAGTGCTATCGTGACATCTCTGTACTTGTCAACGAAGTGAGTGTTGACGTGTTCGTACTTGAGCATCACGTGTTATGTTTGTTTCCTCTTCTGGATTAACTCTTCTTCTTCTTCTTCTTCTTCTTCTTCTTCTTCTTCTTCTTCTTCTTCTTCTTCTTCTTCTTCTTCTTCTTCTTCTTCTTCTTCTTCTTCTTCTTCTGTTTCTTCTTCTTCTTCTTCTTCTTCTTCTTCTTCTTCTTCTTCTTCTTCTTCTTCTTCTTCCTCTTCCTCTTCTTCTTCTTCTTCTTCTTCTTCTTCTTCTTCTTCTTCTTCTTCTTCTTCTTCTTCTTTTTCTTCTTCTTCTTCTTCTTCTTCTTCTTCTTCTTCTTCTTCTTCTTCTTCTTCTTCTTCTTCTCTTCTTCTTCTTTTTCTTCTACTTCTTCTTCTTCTTCTTCTTCTTCTTCTTCTTCTTCTTCTTCTTCTTCTTCTTCTTCTTCTTCTTCTTCTTATTCTTCTTCTTCTTCTTCTTCTTCTTCTTCTTCTTCTTCTTCTTCTTCTTCTTCTTCTTCTTCTTCTTCTTCTTCTTTTTTTCTTCTTCTTTTTCTTCTACTTTTTCTTCTTCTTCTTCTTCTTCTTCTTCTTCTTCTTCTTCTTCTTCTTCTTCTTCTTCTTCTTCTTCTTCTTCTTCTTCTTCTTCTTCTTCTTCTTTTCTTCTTCTTCTTCTTATTATTATTATTATTATTATTAATATTATTATTATCTTATTATTAATATTATTATTATTATTATTATTATTTATTTTATAAGAAAGAGATGATGTTCGGTCATGTCATGAACAGAGGGGCACTGCAGCAGAAGGTGACAGAAAGATGTGTGGTACAAGAAAGCGAGAGAAATGATGGTAAATGGTCACAGATTAGTTTTTGTTCATCGTTTGTGTCAAGCCTCCTGTCTCCTATATTGTAACTCTGATAGTTGTGTGAGTTCAGTCTATCCCTAGAACCGGTAACAAACTCACACAAGAAAGGAGGAGAGTAAGACCTGGGACCAGCTATCCAACTATGTTACCCACAAAAGAGTAATTGCTACAGACACCTGCAGGAAGGGGTGTCGCCGTGGCGTTGGCGGCTAGATGCCAGCCTTCGGGTCGGAAGGTCTTGGGTGCGGGTTCTGTCGGAGCCGGATTTTTCTCAAAAATGACCTTAACTCTCAGGTCGACCCATCCTTGAGTGGGGACTAGGTGAAGTGCTGGGAAGCAAAGGCAGCCGATGGGATGCTGACCACATCACCCACCAGGTGTCGATTGATCTTTAAAAATATAGGTATAGCCCTATGTGCCTAATACACCTAAAGGCGTGGAAAAGGGTCCTTAACTTTTTTGCTTGCAGATTTACTTGCAGACCTAGATACATTCAAAAAACATTAACCTGAGGATAATGATGAATTTAAGAGGGGTGAGGAAATCAAAGCAATGTCTGGGCAACCGCTAGTATCAACAGATAGGAGATAGAGACGATGGTAGATACATTGGACACGTTCTGGGAATAGACGAACAGAGAACCACTGGACAGGCACTGCAATGGGAAATAGAGAGAGTGTGGAAACGGGGACGTCAAAGAGAAACATCAAGGCGAACGTTGATGAGAGAAGCCAAAGTTGCTGGACTAATATCGAAGGGATGGAGTGAATGAAGTTCAACCCCACCAGAACATCACACCGTGCGATAAACAGCCGGTGAAACAAAGTGCCACCATTCGGATGAGAATCACCGCAGCGCAAGTTCCAGAAACTACATTTAACCGTTAGGTTATATTAAGGCCGTCGAGAACAGCCGGAGTGGCGCTTTAACATAGCGAAAGGTAGTGTTCCATACTGGAACGGCTTTGATTATCGAAGAGATTTACTGACTGACTGACGTTCAACCACACCTGGACATCACACTGAGCGATAAACACCTGTCGACACAAAGTGCCACAATTCGGATGAGGATCACCGGGAGACAGGTCCCAGAACGTACCAACGCCATGAAGTCAGCCAGACAAAACCGTCCTCCCCCACGCAGTCGCCCGAACACATGCTGCTGAGCCCATGTACGGTGCTGCAGCCGCTGAGTGTGATCTCCTGCCCCTTGCGACTGCGAGGTCAGAATCCGGAAAGCCAAATAGACCGTTTCCAGGTGCCTCGGTCTTTTTATAAACACCATTTCTCCCTGAGCTGCCAGGTTTTTCCGCAAGTGCAATAAACCGAATTTACAACGACTGCCATGAGCCTGTTACATTTTAAAAAATAAAAACATATTTAACAGTTATCAGTGGCCTGACTAGACATACCAACCATCAGTCACGCACAAACACGCATACACGCCCTGCACTGAAGCACATACATGCACACACGATTTGCACTCACCCCGTTGCCAGACTGTCTCACACAACAAATATTCCCACTGGCTGGCGTTTTGCTCACCAAAGCTTACCATGTTTTAAGTCACCATTTCTGTGTCCTCGTCTCTAGTCGGACTTATTGCTCCAAAATTGTTTCTGTTAATAATGCCGCTGTGGCTGAAATATGTCCTACAGTTTTGTTGTTATTTATATTGGCTTTCAGTTGTATTACACTGCACCTGAAAAACGAGATGTGGTACAGCTGATGCAACCGTAAAACTAAAATTGTTCTTCTTCTTCTTCTTCTTCTATTTCTATTTCTTCTGCTTCTTTTCTTCTTCTTCGTCTGCATCTCATATTCCTCCCCGTGTTTTTGTGTACGTCGCTGCAGTCAGTAAATGTTATGAGAAAGTACAGGCGGCCAGTGTGATACTGATCCTACCATTTACTAAATGCTGACACTTTATTATTTTTTTAAACAAATATGAGACTAGCAACATAAACACATGGAGGAGAGAGGGGTCCTTTCCTTTACACACAGCTGGAGATGAGGACCCACAGACGCAACCCACATTCATAAATTTTACACCAGACTTTCAGCTTTGTTTTCTGAGATAAGCAGGTGACACAGTGCTACTAGCAGAAAGCGAGCAGGAGTTACAAGAACTAGTTGATCAAGTCAACAGGCGAAGTGCACAGTACAGTGTAGACAGTAGTAATTAACAATGGAAAAGAGCGGCCAACAATAAACATCACAGTAAACAGAGAGCTATTGGGACGAGTAACCAGTTTTTCTTTATCTAGGACACGTAGTAACATATGATGGAAGAATCAAAACAGAAATCAAAAAGAGAATAGGAATGGCTAAAACTGTCTTCACTAACAATTTAATGACAGCTAGAGAGATAAATAGCACACTAAAAAAAAAAAAAAAGAAGAATCGTCAAATGTTATATACCCAGTCTTGCTATATGGTGCAGAAACGTGGACAATAAACAAGTAACTAGAAAATCGAATTGAGTCTCTGGCGACGTGGGTATACTGCGGAATGGGTCGTATTTCATGGGGGGAAAAACGGTCCAAATGTCACAGTTGGGTACATTTTAAAGAGGGGATAGAAGAAGAAGAGAAGAAATAAAAGTAGAGAGAGACAGACGAGAAGAAATAATAGTTAAAGGATGTATAAGAGGACAATAGGTTCTCCTGTGTGGAGAGTGTAGTAATGAGTCTACACCCCAAACGATCAGGTAATAGTCAGTGGAGGTCTTATGAAGGAGAGAGTAGATATATAGTAAAGTGGTGGTGGTATAAAGACTACAGAGACTAACAATAATAGTACCACTCCTATACTCAACAAACTAACGATGGAATAAAAGAATAACAACTAACAATCATGTTTATTAAGAAACAGCATTACAAAGTCGTCTATCTCATGTTACACAACCGACAGATGTTATATTATTTTATAAACAGAACGTCCTCACACTATAAAACTCAGCAACTGACAGCAGAATCCACTCAACGATAAACTAGCAAATGACGCCTAGAATATCCTTCATTGCTCTACAAATAATAAGCCAAATAACAACTACAATCTAGCCATCTACTCTAATGCCAAATACCGATCACCATCTAATCGTACTGCTGATTGCAGTCCAAAGACCAGCAAACCTATAGCCAAATACCGACTACCATCTAGCCATACTGCTGATTGCAGTCTAGATACCATCTAACTATAGCCAACCCGGCACACCATGACAGAAACTGCCATATCACCTGTTAAATATATTCAAACAATCTATAAGTTCACATTGCCAAGCATATAAACGTGAACGCAACAACATACATCTTATTCTACCCTGCAAACAACTGCCTTTCTTCATACGAATAGTTCTCCCTTTAAACAGGCATTCTTATACCCTTGAATAAACCTCCATCCACTAACTCACATGTACTTCTTATTCAAAACATATTACTATGTATAACCATACATGCACTATTTACTTTTACCACATGAATGCCATGCATTTCCTCTTCAACGACAACAGTCTGGCTACAGACATGGCCTTGCATACCCCACTCACTTCAACATCTGATACTCCTGTCCCGCCCCTTTACAGGTAAATTCTATTATATCCGTGTGCTCCCTTCTCGGCAGCATGCCGAGGACAGTTCAAGCTAAATGACTTTCACTTTCCCATATCTTCTTATATCATTCTCTCTTCAAATCACAACTAAATGTTTACAACATTATAACTGCATCATGTTAATACATATGGCGTTATCATTCCCTAGCAGCGCTAACTCTTGCTTATCTGTTATCATGACCATCACCATCATGTGCTGTGCCGGTCTTCCAGTAGTTATTATATCTTCTAACAGAAGCCTACATTCTTCATTACAACCATGACACCATAACTATACATTCACAATTATACATTTTATGACATCAGTGCCCGCTGCTTTCCTCCTGTATCACAATCAAAACATCGCAGACACAGTCTGGCTGTTAGAAAGGGTCATTCTAGGGCCAGCCTGTTCATTCACAAAACCACTCTTTCTCTACCTGTGAAATCCGATATTGGGCCTCTGACCTAAATAAGAGGGCAGCCTCCGTATGCTACATGCTCAGAACGTTTCTCGTTGTTGTTTGACTTTCCTTTCCTCCAATGTTCCAAGAAGATGTCTGCTCCCAGAAATCATTATAACACATATATGGATACTCATACTTTGCATTAATACACTTGGATCTGTCAACATAGCATCTGCTATGTCTCAGGTGTCCAGTTAGACGACTCGCAAGATCCAGTTAACGCATATCAGAGCAATCATCATCATGTGTCCTACCAATAACCCAACATGACCTTATCTTATCTAATTACTTAACATGAACACAGTACTACTTACATAACATGAAGCAATATTTCGTGCATTATCTGGCACGTCACACAACAGAAGTATGGACTTAGCTCCATCGTAGCGACATCATCCGAATGCCCACATCATCCTTCGTTGGCGGAGATCTCAGCGCAAGTGTCCCTGTCAGGGCTCCCAGTAGTGTATATGCCCTTGATGCTACCTCTCTCCTTTGTACCTGAGTTCATGAACCTGTGTCTTCTTAGGTCCATTAACCTTTCTCTATCCCGCCAAAGATGGTTTTCCAAACCACTTTGCATAATTGAATGGAAAAACCCCAGGAAATCTTGTGTCGTTGCCTTTGTTCGTTGCCCTGCCTCTGTTAATTTACGAGTATATTGGCCTACAACAGTTCATGAACAAGCTTGGCATGCACCCACGTCTTTGTCGACTCTTGAGTCAATGCCCTCAGGGTTGTTAGACTATGTAGCGACCTTCTTTATCCCCAGCGACTCTATACCTCCTTATTCCTCCGTGTGTTTCTTTCCTTCTAATTCCTCCTTGTAATAAACGTGACTGAAATCAGTACTGTCACACAAAGCAGAGGTTTTTGGAAAGTTATTTTTCATCGTCAGCGCTTTGCTAATGCAATTTCCACATAAGGACGGTAGTCTACGGTTTCGCTGCCTGAGCTACTGAGTTTAGTGCTTGATTGCAGCCCTGTGAGATGTGTTTTTCCTATGGAATGCCTTTCATTTGCGGAGCTGTTGTTTCGTTTTGTTCAGTATGGCCAGTTTGAGTGTATGTGTATAGTAACCACTTATCGTGCCAGTCTGCTTGCATCAACGACAAACTGCATTTCTTGTGGACATTGTAGCTTTGCCGCCTCAAGCAACTGAAATACGCATTTACTGCGCTTTCATTTTTCTGGAATGTTCCGGAACTATTTGTTTATTCACTAGTTTTTCAATAGCAACACTAAGAGACATTTCATTTGATTCACACTGGCACAGAAACGGAGCAAATATGGGGGAGACCCGATTGCCGGAATGTTGCAACCTCTAGTAACTAACTCACTAACTAAGTAAATAACCAACTAATTGGAAAGGCTACATATGAAAAAAGAATTACTGAAATAAATAAAAAAAAAAAAGAGAGACCATTGCAACACTCTGGCCACATTAAAAGACAGCACACTTTTAAAAACCATACTGGAGGGAAAGGTCGAAGTTAAGAGAGCAAGAAGTAAGCAACGATACAAATGGGAGGACGACATCAAGAGATGGATGAGCCACAGCAACAGTTGGAGAGGGAGTACAACCAGGACAATAGCGGGATGGAGATCCACTGCAGTCAACCTTCACTGTGGAGACGACACCTGACTGATTGATACGTGTTCTTTTACAACAGATGTTACCGCAACCTTATTCCTTTGTTTTGATGTAGATGCACCGTCACGAAAACAACGTGCGTCTGTTGACGTGGAAGTCTGCTTTCAGCATCCAGAGTAAATTACATAAATACAAGCTGAAACAGGTAGTTTCTGCAAATGTCAAGTAGTCACTGACATGCAAGTGACAAAGGTTTTTTTTTTTTTCGCCTTTTGGCGGAACTCTGTGGACGTCACGCTGGCATTATGTCGCCATTTTGTTTTGCTAAAGGCGTTAGTGATGCCTTGAAAAAGACGGAGACATTGTTAAAATGTTTAGAAACACTTGTCAAATGTCGCAGCAGAAACTAGGCGCGGGAAATGGTGTTCCATTTCTTAATTGAATGCTTGAATATTCTAGAATTCATTTATGACATTTTATTAGAAAAAATGCATCTATTAGAAATTATGTGCTAGACGACAAGAGGTACGAATCTCGTGTGGCTTCTGTGGCTTAGGCGTTGCGAACGTGCTTCGTAATGGTGGGGTGACGGGTTCAATACCAGCTGCAGGCTATTTCGCAGCAGACTGTGTCGCAGTGGTTTCGACAGCACTGAGAGCCGACTGTGAGGTAAGCAATAGCAAACTAAGAAAGGTATATTTGCATAGAAAAACCGCAACAGCAGCAACAACAACAAAATAATAATAATATTAATAATAATTTGCTGGGGTTGTCTCTGCAACGACCAGCTCCAGCTGACGGGCCGTGCTGCTGACGTCACCAGGTAGGGCTAACGATGCGTTAACGCAGCAGTTCTCAGACAAAAAATAAACTATTCTCGTCAGTGGCGAGGAAAGACAAAATTTAATTTTAACTCTTAAAATGTCTGCATGCTTGCTTGAATAATTTTACAATTTTTAGCCGACTTTTCTTGATTATTGCCGTGACACCCAGGGTACCTCAGCACCCAGTTTAAGAACCACTGCGTTGATGCATCGTTAGCCCCACCCTGTGACGTCAGCAGTACAGTCCGTCAGTTGAAGCCGGCCGCTTCTCTGCAATGTTCTGCAGGTTACATTTTTCTCGATTTCCAACTACCATAATTTTTTTCCGTGCGCAACAATACATACGGGCGTCCGATCTTACTACCCAGAGACCAAGAGAAATTACTATAAGTCCACGTGAAAAAAATCCCAGCGCTCATGAGGGTTTGAACCAGCGCTCGACGCGGACACCATACCCCAAGACCACCCCGACAAGTCCCAGTTTAAGACCATCTAGTCTAATTTCTCAGGTCTGCCTCTGCCTCGTCTCCCTTTGATCTGTTTGTTTGTCACTCTGTTTTCTAGCACTGTTCTTCTGATTGCATGACCAAGAACATTCGTTTTATTTTTAAAAGTAAAAACAAAAGAAATGTTCTTATCAGGGCTGTGAGCCTACCTGCATGTCCGTCTGTCTATTTGTCTGTCTGTCTGTCTGTCTGTCTGTCTGCTTGTGTGTCTGTGTATCTGTAGTCTGTCAGTCTCTCTCACTCACTCTCTCAAATTCCTCTTGACGATAGACTGTCTGTCTGTCTGTCTGTCTGTCTGTCTGTCTGTCTGTCTCTCTCTCTCTCTCTCGCTCTCTCTCTCTCTCTCTCTCTCTCTCTCTCTCTCTCAGTTATCTCTTGACGATAGACTAAATGTCTGCCTCTCTCTCTCTCTCTCTCTCTCTCTCTCTCTCTCTCTCTCTCTCTCTCAGTTATCTCTTGACGATAGACTGAATGTCTGTCTGTCTCTCTCACTCTCTCTCCTAATTTCCTCTTTACGATAGATAGTAAGTCTGTCTATTTTTTTTCTCTCTCTCTCATCCTCTCTCTCTCTCTCTCTCTCTCTCTCTCTCTCTCTCTCTCTCTCTCTCTCTCTCTCTCTTAATTTCCTCTTAACGATAGACTGTATACAACTACATGCAACCTACCCTCCCCGACATTGATTTCCGAAGAACAAAGAAATGTGGAAGAAAACCGAACACCTTACGTAATATATGCTCAACTCAGTTAGTTCACACCCCTACGGCTGGATATATACCACGGCAGTGCAGTAGGTCGCTGAACTCACGTGATGTCATCGCAAGTTGCTGTTGCATTGATTTCGCCGAAGGAGTTATGACACAGGTGAGAGAAGTGGAAGTTTTCAAGTCTGTTTGTTCGTCCCCTCCCCATACCCTTTTCTCCCCTTCTCTATAAAGCTTGTAGGCACGTGATAAAAGTGATACGATATAACGTCAGACAACATGTTGTTTCTGTATGTCTTTCTTATCGTGTTTTCTTGCATGCGTTGATATCTTGTCGACCTTATTCAGTTTCATGTTGATATTGATTCAGCTCCTTTTCAGAGAAAAGATAGATAGATAGATAGATAGATAGATAGATAGATAGATAGATAGATAGAGAGACAGACAGACAGACAGACAGACAGACAGACAGACAGACAGACAGACAGACAGACAGACAGACAGACAGACAGACAGACAGACAGACAGACAGACAGACAGACAGACAGACAGACAGACAGACAGACAGACAGACAGACAGACAGACAGACAGACAGACAGACAGACAGACAGACAGACAGACAGACAGACAGACAGACAGACGGATGGATAGATAGATAGATAGATAGATAGATAGATAGATAGATAGATAGATAGATAGATAGATAGATAGATAGATAGATAGATAGATAGATAGATAGATAGATAGATAGATAGATAGATAGATAGATAGATAGATAGATAGATAGATAGATAGATAGACAGACAGACAGATAGATAGATAGATAGATAGATAGATAGATAGATAGATAGATAGATAGATAGATAGATAGATAGATAGATAGATAGATAGATAGATAGATAGATAGATAGATAGATAGATAGATAGATAGATAGATAGATAGACAGGCAGGCAGGCAGGCACGCAGGCAGGCAGATATAGAGATAGGGAGATTCTTTTAACCAAGATACAGAGAGATCTTGCACCAAAGGCAGGGGACGATATGTTTCATCAAACACACACACACACACACACACACACACACACACACACACACACAGACATGCAAACAGAGAGAGAAAGAGAGAGAGAGAGAGAAGGAGAGAGGGAGAGAAAATCTTTCACCCAAGATATGGAGATTTTGCATCAAAGACAGAGGACACCTTGCACCAAACACAAACACACACATACACAGAGAGAGAGAGAGAGAGAGAGAGAGAGAGAGAGAGAGAGAGAGAGAGAGAGAGAGCGAGAGAGAGAGAGAGAGAGAGAGAGAGAGAGAGAGAGAGAGAGAGAGAGAGAGAGAGAGAGAGAGAGAGAGAGATTTATCGAATGAACGAATTATATTTTCAAAGGGTTACGAATCGGGTAGGCGTGCCCGTCTTGTATTCTGTTGTGTATGTTCGCGTTGAGTTTTCTTATCCTGGTGGGGTACAACTTACCTACATACATACGTTACTTTTTTTTTTAAACGATTTGAGAAGATTGTCCTGATTCTATTGGTTTACTCTAGGTTGTGTAATTCCCACAACAGATAATGTGGCTTGCACTTGAATAGTTAGGTCCTTACATTATGTATCACCGCTTCGACGGCTTTACCTCCCATACAATCCCCCCCCCCCCCCCACCCTTTCCACTCACCAGTGTGACCTGGTATCCATGTTTAGAAGACTAGGTCAAACCTAAAGCTGTATTCGTTTCGAAAATAATCCTGCCTTGTCTATGGTTTGAACCGGCACCATAGAGGTGGCAGGTAAGCGCACAATCAAACCGGCGCGCCACCACAAAGAAAACATTGGGAGGGGAAACATTAATAATTATCTAAATAGTATGTGGAGTGCAGGGTAAACCGTATTTGATTGCCCAGTAATCGCCATTGTGATTAATATTATGGGATCAGGGAACGGGGGAGCTCTGGATAAAAAGACGAACAGAAACAGAGAATAAATTAAACAACAACATACAAAATGGTCCGGGAAACATGAGTAGGGGTGTGGGTGGGGGGGGGGGCAGTGGTGGATGAGAAGGTTGTGAATTAGGAAAGGCAAGTGAATTGTGAGAATGTTACGACCTGTGTTTGCTCCTGTAGACCACGGACAAGCGATCTCAGGTGCTATCGGGCGACCAGCGACCAGGTAAATGGAAGACAAATATGATTCAATACAAAGCCAGATCTTCAGCTCTGTAGCTGGCACATGCTATCACCTGGGGCCTCTTTGGATTACTGCCATTGTCTGGAAACCAACATGGCGCCAGCGTCTCTGGCAACCGGTTCTTCCATACGCATGCGCGGTTTCTGCGGGTACATGCCTGCGTTTCCTGTCACAATACGCCCACCGGTGTTGGAATAATACCCGCCATTCACAGACAAACATGGCGGCACAATTGGGCACTTTTGTCCACATGTTATTTTCTGTCTCTTTTTATTGAGTCCCGTAAGTTTGAACTTAGCTCTGAAAACGTTTCCATGTTTGATGCAAGATTACTCTGACCGTCTCTGTCTGTCTCTTTGTCTGTCTGTCTGTCTGTCTGCCTGCCTGTCTATCTGTCTGCCTGTCTTATCTGGTGTATGATTTTTTTCTATCTATACCTCTCTGTTATAAATTTCTTGCAGTATGTTTAGTTCAAAATACTTCTCTGTCTCTCTCTCTCGCCCTCTCTCTCTCTCTGTCTCTCTCTCTCTCTCTCTCTCTCTCTCTCTCTCTCTCTCTCTCTCTCTCTCTCTCTCTTTCTGGCTCGCTTTTTTGTCTTTTTGATAAAGGATATTTTTTTTTCTCTCTCTCTCCTTCTCTCTCTTTCTCTCTTTCTCTCTCCCTTTCTCTCGCTTCCCTCCCTCCCTCTGCCGCCCCTCTTCCTCCCTCCCCTTGAGTAAGTTAACAGACTGGCCAGCTGGTATGTGTTTTCCGCTTCAAAGTTCCTATGGACATTTATAAAGTATTTCCAACATGTTTGTCACCGACAGAACCAGCTCTGCTAGGCGGTGTTCGCAGCAGCCCTTCATCTCGTGGTGCTGGTAAGAGGGGCGGCTGTCCGAGCGGTGACAACGTCGCACCCTCATGCCAGAGGCCCGGGGTTTGACCACCGGTCAGGTGATGGACGTTTTTCTGTCGGTGGCAGAATTGAACATCCTAATCTGCACATCCCGTGGTGCCACATAAAGCCCCGAGAGGTGTTCGGCGACGATGTCGTCTACCGGCGAGCGAGTGGGCGACTCGATCGCCGATGTTTGCAGTAATAGTCTGAGTAACCGAATGTACACTCATCATCATCATCATTAACCACTACTGTCGTTAAGCGACGTGGGGAGGAATAATTTGTGATCCTGTGCACGCCGACTGCCACTGGCTATAGTCATGCCGTGAAGACGCAGAGCAGGGCTATTCAACTGGCGGATGGGATCCAAGCCGGCATCCTGGACCAACAAAGCTCATTCAAAAACGCCTAATCCACAAACGCCGGAAAAATATTATTATTAGGTTAGTTGCGTATCCTTTACAGGACGTTGCAGAACCAACCCAAACAGCCCCTGACTGGTGTTTGGTTTTTCTAGGCAAATTTACGTCCAGTAGTTTGCCACTGCCCTCTGGACGGTCGGCTTTCTTGATACCACTGTCGAAACCAACGCAAGGCTCATGGCCCGCAGCTGGGATCGAACCCGGCTTCCCGGCATTACGAAGCGTTCGCATCGACTTAACCACAGAGCCGACAATATTATTTTTACGAGGCTCAAAATAAGACCTAACTCTTGTATTAGCAGGACGAGTGTCTCTGTAGTGAAGTGATCACGGGTTTCCCTCGCGTCCTGAAGCTCGTGGGTTCGTTTCACGGATGCGTTCAGTTTACGAGTGGAATTATTTTATAGAGATACTTGTGGGTCGTGGCTGGAGCTACGGAGTTAGCTTTTTCTGCGACGTTATTGGCAGGGGGCTAGCCGTTATACGGTTTCAGACAGTTTGAGGTTTTGAACAACGGATGAACATCGTGGCACACAGGTGTAATCCATTAGTGCTCCGTTCATTTCTAACTTAAGTCGGAGTCCGAAAAAGCTCTGCACTCTTCTCTTTTCGATTTCCAACTGCCAAGGAATTTTTTACGTATGCAACAAGATACACGGGCGTCCGATCTCACTACCCACTGACCAGGGGGGATTATAGAAGTCTAGGTCTACGTGAAAAAATTCCAGCCTTGACCAGGGATTGAACCTGGAACCTCTAGCACTCGAGGTGGACACCATGCCTCGAGGCCACGCAGCACCCGAGAGAGAGAGAGAGAGAGAGAGAGAGAGAGAGAGAGAGAGAGAGAGAGAGAGAGAGAGAGAGAGAGAGAGAGAGAGTTTTATGGGATAAAACCTGGGGCAGTGAAGTGGGTCTGTTCAGCTTTAATTGTAGCAGGCATTTTTGACGTCAGCACTTTATAACTGAAGGTTTTATGTCTTTATGGACAAGTCTTTGCTTCTCGGCGGACTAAACCAATTGGGGGGGGGGGGGGGGGGGGGGTGGGGGACTTTAAAACTATGAATTATCCTCGAATTTACAAAAACCATGTCATTGTCTTGCAACCTGTCAGTATTTTTTATTAAGGATGTCAAACTGTTAAACACTTGACATCACCGTACAGACGAACACATTGACGTCATAATAACAGTTGAAAATGGCTGCCCCACTTTTAACATACACCGACGAGGAGCAGCGCTCTACAAGGTCCGAGAGTAAAGTAATGAGACTAATTCTATAAAAATTAAAATAATCAACAGTTGAAGATATAACCTGTATTTTATTCCAAGTAAGCCCCTTATGCATTGATACAGCGAGTGGCACGATCTAACAAACGATAAAACGACCTCTGTAGTTCTTCTGTTGTTATGGCCATGAAAGTCGATGTTACGGCCCTTTGGATGTCATCAATATCGTCAAAGAAGCGTCCTTTCAATGGCAACCCTAATTTTGTGTATAGAAAATAGTTACAGGGAGACCAGTCTGGGAGAAAATGGTGGATAATTGAGAACTTGTTTTTGGTCAAAAAATTACTGTGCACCTACCGCCCGGTGCATTGTCATGAAGAAGAAATAAATTGCCAGGTGTTGAATACAAACCGGTAAGCAAGTTATTCCATTCCCAAATATTCCACTAAAATTTTACGAAAAGTCTCTGTATTGACACCAGATTCATCTACTATCATCCTCACAGTCAAACAACGATCTTTCTGTATCCGTTCTCTGACTTTTGCAATGAGTTCCTCAATACGAACATAAATTGGGCGTCCAGATCTAGGTGTATAAGTAACCATTTCCACACCACTTTTGAATCGTGAATACCAGCTAAAAATCTGTGAACGAGATGAACAATTACCCTCACAAACTTGTCGCATCAATTGAACTGTTGCAGTGCGCTTTTTTTGAGTTTTAAACATAATTTAATGTCAGCGTTTTTTGCTCCAAGCTGATTACGTAACAATGCACATCTGACTAGGTTAACAAAATGGCTGCTTGTTTGCTATCTGCTTATCGGGCGGCGATAAAAAGTTGCCAGATCATAGGTAAAGGTTGCCTCTTTAGATTCTATGCTTTGCTTCGTAGTTGGCATTTTTGTCTTGGCCATAATAAAATCATTACATAATTGACGGACCTTGTATTTTCCGTGTTTTTTCCTTTTGATTATTTTCGAAGAACCTCATAGTAGAAATATGGAACAGAGTGGGTTAAAGTCACAGCTGCAGTAGAAAAAATGAATGCATCAGAAGAATATGAAAACAAAAGTCATCCAAACTTTACCAGGTATAGAGTTATAAGTCAGCGTGTGGCGAGTTTGCTGGTACCTAAAGAGTTAAGTAACCTTTCTTGTTCTCATAGTCCGTGCCGTGCGGAGTGAGTAGTCAGGTCTATATACAACCTTCTGTCTCGTGTACTTTTAATAACTCCTGACACAGATGATCTCCCATGTCATTATGTCAAACTGTCTAGCATTTTCTCCCTCGGTCTCTCTCTCTCTCTCTCTCTCTCTCTCTCTCTCTCTCTCTCTCTCTTTCTCTCTCTCTTTCTCTCTCTCTCTCTCTCTCTCTCTCTCTCTCTCTCTCTCTCTCTCTCTCTCTGCCTTTTTGTCCCCCCAACTTTCCCACCGTCACAAAGTACTTCTGTGTTTATTCTCATGGTATCGCCAAAGACTGTAGACAGTCTCCTTCTGGCCAGTCAGTTCTGTTAATGAGTCAGGTTCTTTCAAGACATCTTCCCGACTTTCTTTCTTTTTTTAAAACTTCTACGGGGTATTTTCCTCTCATCTGTTTTCATCTCGTCTGATCTCATCTCATCTGTTCTCATCTCGTCTGATCTCATTTCACATGCTCTCATCTCATCTGATCTGATCTCATCCCATCTGATCTCATGTGATCTCATCTCATCTGTTCTCATCTGACCTGATCTGATCTCATCTAATCTCATCTGTTCTCATCTCATCTGATCTCATCTCATCTGATCTGATCTCATCTGATTTCATCTCATCTGATCTCATCTCGTCTGTTCTCATCTCGTCTGTTCTCATCTGATCTGATCTCATCTCATCTGATTTCATCTCATCTGATCTCATCTCGTCTGTTCTCATCTCGTCTGATCTCATCTGGTCTGATCTCATCTCATCTCATTTCCTCTGATCTCATTTTTTTCTGAGCTCATTTCGTCTTGATCCTCTGGTATCTTGCAGTGTCAAGGCGAAGTGTGATTTAAGGGAAATTGCTCGTCTGTGTGGTCGGCCTCTTCTTCGCTTTCCACCTCGTCAGTGCATCATAGCTTGATGTGGTATACTGTCTGCTAGCATACGCGTTATATGACCAAACCATTTCACCTGTTCTTTTCGAATGAAATCGAGAGCTGCTGCTACTCCTCCCCCCTCCCCCCCGCCCCCTCCCTCTCCTTTGGATATCATCGTTTGTGATCTTATTTCTTCTTGTTATATTGAAAGCTTTTCGTGGGAATCTCATTTCAGCTGTTTTAATTTTTCTTTTTATCTGTTTCTATCACTGTCCAGGTTAAGCAATGACAAAACAGTATTGGCGGGTCAAGTGTGTCTTTGAGGTTTTTTTTTTTTTTTTACCGATACATGTTTGTTTCTTAGTATTTGTGTCATTTTCCCAATGAGTTTGTTTGCTTTGTTACACCTGTCATCAGTCTCATTTCTGCTTATGCTTTTAAGTAAGTGAAATTCTGGCTTTGTTTCAGAGGGTGTTTTGTAAGCTGGATTTTTAATGTTTTGTCTACTTTGGCTATGGACCTCTGTTTTTTTTTTTTTTTTTTTTTTTTTTTTTTTGGGGGGGGGGGGCGGGGGGGGGGAGGCGTTAATTTTCATGTTATGCTCTTTACATACTGGGTTTATATTCATTAATTGTCTATAAAACCACATTTCTACCGCTTGAAAATAAGTTTTTAACTAATCGTTCAACTGTCCATTTTTCACTTCCGTATAGCAAGATAGGTTTTATATGGTGCATAAGAATTTCTCTTCTCAATTTATAGAAAAGTAAGCAACCTTTACTTAGTATAAAAAATAGTTATATTAATGAAAAATGTTTCTTAAAAAATAAGGCGTAAAAATGTCAGTAGTATATGTTAGTAAAGATGGCTGTATCGTCCCCGTCAACGTGCTCGGTTCGAGTCTGTTGTGTTTAACTTTCAAAGAAAGCCTAAGTATGAGATGAATGGATTCATAAAACATGTTACCCCCAGCCACAAACTTTATGTGTGAGCATCGATTTTTCAACAGTTTAAAGACGATAAATCTAACCCCACAGACTACAGATTAAAATCACATCTAGGCCACATCTGTTGCCTTCTTTTATCTGCTGTCTTAGCGTAGCGAGTGGGAAAATCTAGAAACAGAAGGACAGAAAGAAGGGATACAGTCGGGCAAGACGGCTGAGTGCACGACAGACGCACTTTCAGCCAGCAGCGCTGCCACCTAAAGCCTCCTGCACTCTGAGACCCCCGCTCCGCAGCAAATTTTTTCAACTTTGCTCCTACTTTGCGTTCACTGACTGTTAACTCCGGCGGAAAGTTCTGGTTGTTTGTCCAACTCTGGACTTTAGTCTTGTTCTCGAACCTAAGTGTTGCGTGCACATTCGTTTAACAGATCTGACTTAACTGTATGCAGATTGTTAGTTCCTTGCCTCTCTGGCAGACGCACTCCGACTTTGAAGGAGACTCCCAATTAATCGACTCTTACGCCATGCTTGTTGGGGAGGCAGTGGGTCTTTTCTTATTTTCAATAGAATGGGACCCCAGAACCCACACAGAGACTATGTTTCAAATATAATATTATACTTAGCAGCCATTTAGCACATGATGATAATAATAATAATAATAATAATGTTGCTGCCCCCTTTAAGTAGGCGTAGGACCCTTATCCCTAGAAAATTTTCAGTGGCCTAAGGACCCAACCCCCCTCCCGCCCCCGCCCCCACCACCATGTTTTCTTGTGACAGCGCCCCAGAAATGAACCCCCAAACCAGGCTGTCTAATCCAAGGTCTGGACTTGATCTCTGCCGCAAGGAGACGCCATTTCTGATCCAGATCGAAGATGTGGTGCAAGGGACATAACTAAAGCGTCCGGTCTGAAACAGGTGGTCGCCATCGATTATCGGCCCGGCAAGATCAATACACACCAACCTTCGCTGATTTCTTTTTTCCACCGTCGTGGGAAGAGATGCCACAAATACCTAAAGAATATTTGAAGATTTTTGTGGCTTTAAACTGCCTTCCGTGATCAATAGGCTGCGTGTGATATTGACAGCTTCTTTGTTAGAGCAAAGGGTGAACATTGCAATAGTTTACTGGTCTGGCGGATGATTATAGGAGCTGATGGCCCAGCCTAAAATGGATACCAGGATGGCTGTCCTGGGTATGATTGGTAGACTCCTGCTGTACATGTTCCCGTGTCGAGTTTCTTCTTATCGTGTCTATTTGCTATCCAGATCCACATGTGGACTTCTAGTATGTTATGTATCCCATCCCATGATGTTTGCCCCCTATGGGCCTCTACCTGAAGGCTTGACCACACTGAGATTGTTATTGTTGTTGGTTGTTGGGGTTTACCAGCTGTAAACCCCGGCGCCAAGAGCTAGTTGTTCGTCCATGACTGCTTTCCGGACTTTGGCTTTGTTCCAAGACCTGGGTTTTGCGCGTGCATCCATTCTACATATCTTGCTTATTTGTATGCAGAATGTTGGTTCCTTGCCACTCCGGCAGATGCACTCCGAACTTAAAGGAATCCCCCACCCCACCCCTCCCCCCCCCCCCATTAATTATCTCTTACGAAATGCTTGTTAGGAAGGCAGTGGCTCTATTTTTGTTTTCCGTAGAATGGGACCCTGAACCCACACAGGGGACCCGGAGATTATGCAATCTCTACCTGGGCAGCAGAGTAGTATGGCAGCTCCCAGATACCAAGTTCAACCCTCAGACAAGGTATAATAAAGGCACCCGCACCGGTCCCATCTATTCGGTGCAGCTCGTTGACTTCTACAGGTTATTTTATACACATAAATATATAAAAACAAACAGAAAATGTATAGATCAGCACTCACAGAAAGAAGGGAAAGATAGAGGGACACACTAGACAACATAAAAATCTAAAGCTATGGTTTTCTGCAATCGAACCTGTCACCACCAAAGTGCTGTGGGCGCCTCGCTTTGGAGTAGACTAAGAACATGACAAGCTAGGCACTGCGTGTTTATGGTACAGCTTGAAATCCACAACTATGAAACTAAGCGTGGCGCAGTCGTTTTCTTGTCTTCAAATGTGTTTCCTCTAAGATTTGCTTTCTGAACGAAAAACAAACACCTGGTGACTCCAGAGGTCAAAGCAACAAATGAAATGTGCTATCCACTAATGATCCCAGTCAGCACAAAGAAACATCTCATACAAAGCATATTCATTCCCACCCTATGCTATCAGTGCCAAACGTGGTCACTCACAACAAAACAAATAAAAGTTAGTAACTATGGAATTCTAAATTACATACAAAGACAGCAAATCAAATGGTTTGGTCACTTGGAGAGAATTATTCTGATGCTACAGCATACAAGGTATATGCGAAAAGAGGAGAAGAACATAGAGAAAGAGGTAGACCAAGAACAAAATGAGAAGATAATATCAGAGAAACTCTACAGCATCACGATGTGTCTATGATAAAAGCAGCCAGAAGAGCACCAAGTAGAATCTTACATCTCACTAGACAGCCGAAGCGGTAAAATAGGACGTAAAGGAGAAAAGGAAGAAGTTTGAAATTTGAGGTTTGAACAACAGATCATCATTATGGCACACGGGTAGTAAACCCTAAGTGCTCCGTTCTTCTTCTAACTCAAGTCTGAGTCAGTAGCACCGTCGGAGATCCTAAAATACTTTGTGTAGATTTTCAACTCCAAATTTTGCCGGGGCAGCGCCTTTAGTCTACTCTTTTCGATTTCCAACTGCCAAGAGATTTTTTTACGAGCACAACAATGCATACTCGCGTCTGATCTCACTTACCAGAAATGAGGGGAAATTACCGGAAGTCCACGTTTACGTGAAAAGATTGCAGCCCTTACCGGGGATTGAACCCGGCACCTCTGGCTCTCATGCGGACACAGTGCATCGAGACCACGCAGCCCCCCCCCCCCTTTCCTAAGAAAAAGAAGAAGAAGAGAAGAAGAAGAAGAAGAAGAAGAAGAAGAAGAAGAAGAAGAAGAAGAAGAAGAAGAAGAAGAAGAAGAAGAAGAAGAAGAAGAAGAAGAAGAAGAATATGAAGAAGAAGAAAAAGAACAAGAACAAGAACAAGAAGAACAAAAACAAAAAGAACAAGAACAAGAAGAAGAAGAAGAAGAAGAAGAAGAAGAAGAAGAAGAAGAAGAAGAAGAAGAAGAAGAAGAAGAAGAAGAAGAAGAAGAAGAAGAAGCAGAAAAAGAAGAAGCAGAAGAAGAAGAAGAAGAAGAAGAAGAAGAAGAAGAAGAAGAAGAAGAAGAAGAAGAAGAAGAAGAAGAAGAAGAAGAAGAAGAAGAAGAAGAAGAAGAAGAAGAAGAAGAAGAAGAAGAAGAAGAAGAAGAAGAAGAAGAAGAAGAAGAAGAAGAAGAAGAAGAAGAAGAAGAAGAAAATCCACTAAGCAGCATCATCAACAACAGCCAAACAAGAATCTTCATAGAACCGCCGTGAACAATAGGCGTCCATTTTAACTCAAAGATGGAGAAACTAAAAACTGTTCACGGTGTTATCGACCAGGACATGCCCCAGGGATCATCCACGTATGGCCTAGCTTTTGTACTTATGATTGTAGTTCTATAATGAAGTTAATAATTCCTGGGTGAAGTGTGAGGTGGCCTGGGCAAGCAGACACAATAAATTGATGTCGAGAAATGTTCGTTGAACGGCGATCTCAAACTTAGACAGAACATCAAATTTACACTGCACATTCTTCAATTGTTTTTAAGTATTTAAACCGCGTTGAGGGTAAATCAACCGCGATTATCCCCCCCCCCCTCGCCCCCCCCCCACCCCGCCCATTTCGATAAAGGTGCCGCGGCTAAAGAAAAGTTTGAGAAACGCTGCGATACATTACTGTGGCTCGGTGGTCTATGATTGAGACTAAACTGCACAGCAGAAATGGTGGGACTGAGAATAAATACAAAGAAAACTAAGATCATGGCAAACAGTCCAAACCAATAACCAGTGACCATAAGTAACCAATCACTTGAAAATGTAGAACATTTCACATATCTTGGCAGTGTGGTGTCCCTACTGGGAGGGACAGAGGAAGACATACAGTCACGTCTGAACAAAGCTAGAGCTGCTTTTGGAAGGATGAGGCAAATCTGGAAATCCAACAATTACTGCAGAGGAACGAAACTCCGACTCTACAAGAGCATCATTTTGCCACTTCTTCTTTATGGAGGGGAATGCTGGAGAATGACAAAAAAGGATGCACACAAGCTGTCCACCTTCCACCACACGTCTACGTAGAATTATCAAAATTTTCTGGCCAGATACAATCTCAAACACTAAACTACTTCAAGCCACAAACCAAGAAACTTTAAACAGTATGATTACCAAGAGATGGAAATGGCTTGGCCACGTTATGAGAATGACTTCTGATATACATGCCAAAACAGCTCTCACCTGGACACCAGAGGGAAAGAGAAAACAGATGCGCCCAAAAACAACACGGAGACGAACGATGGAAAGTGACCTGAGTGCGGCATCTTTGACATGGAAAACTGCACTGAAGATTGCACAGGAGAGGAAAGCATGGAAAGTCCTCTCTGAAGACGCATGTGCCACTAGGCATAACGAGAACTGATGATGATGTATGTATGTATGTATGTATGTATGTATGTATGTATGTATGTATGTATGTATGTATGTATGTATGTATGTATGTATGTATGTATGTATGTATGTATGTATGTATGTATGTATGTATGTATGTATGTATGTATGTATGTATGTATGTATGTATGTATGTATGTATGTATGTATGTATGTATGTATGTATGTATGTATGTATGTATGTATGTATGTATGTATGTATGTATGTATGTATGTATGTATGTATGTATGTATGTATGTATGTATATGTATGTATGTATGTATGTATGTATGTATGTATGTATGTATGTATGTATGTATGTATGTATGTATGTATGTATGTATGTATGTATGTATGTATGTATGTATGTATGTATGTATGTATGTATGTATGTATGTATGTATGTATGTATGTATGTATGTATGTATGTATGTATGTATGTATGTATGTATGTATGTATGTATGTATGTATGTATGTATGTATGTATGTATGTATGTATGTATGTATGTATGTATGTATGTATGTATGTATGTATGTATGTATGTATGTATGTATGTATGTATGTATGTATGTATGTATGTATGTATGTATGTATGTATGTATGTATGTATGTATGTATGTATGTATGTATGTATGTATGTATGTATGTATGTATGTATGTATGTATGTATGTATGTATGTATGTATGTATGTATGTATGTATGTATGTATGTATGTATGTATGTATGTATGTATGTATGTATGTATGTATGTATGTATGTATGTATGTATGTATGTATGTATGTATGTATGTATGTATGTATGTATGTCTGTATGTATGTATGTATGTATGTATGTATGTATGTATGTATGTATGTATGTATGTATGTATGTATGTATGTATGTATGTATGTATGTATGTATGTATGTATGTATGTATGTATGTATGTATGTATGTATGTATGTATGTATGTATGTATGTATGTATGTATGTATGTATGTATGTATGTATGTATGTATGTATGTATGTATGTATGTATGTATGTATGTATGTATGTATGTATGTACTTAAAAAATAATCCTTCAATAATAACACGTCTCTGGTGAGTACATTTTTAATAGAAAAGAGAGAATGTGGATAGTAGAAGGCCGTAGCAAGAACAATTATACTGATTAACGGCCTGGTTTTTTAACCAATGGTTGGTACTTCGCCTCTGGGAGAAGACATCAAGTTTAGGCGGGAATTATAGATTAGATTGTCATGGCTCAGTCATTAGAGCAGACGATAGAATGTAAGCATGGTTAGGTACATGTGTTATTTCCCTGTTGGGTTTGGTTGGCGAGGAGGAGGAGGAAGAGGAGAAAAAGAAGGTGGAGGGGAGGGAGAATAAGTATAGAATAGGAAGAACGAAGGGAACTAATATGAACACAGCACTCAAATAATAGGGTGAGATTTTTTAATGTCAGAGAGAAAACACAGAAGGCAAATATGGCTGCCGTCAGCTTTGTTCTGTGTGGCAGGAATTCAATATTTGATCTTGTCCTGGCTGTAGACTGTTAATAACTTGGTAAATATAACGATTTCTTGAGATCCGCACCTTGACAATTAGTTCCATTTAATGAAAAGTTCCATTCATTCATTCTTTCGTGTGGTTATTTATTTGCTAACAGTTCAGGCGTTCGAAGATCTCTCCACGGCGTATTATACCCTTATTCCTCACCTTTTTCCCTTTTCCCCAATTTGCTTTCTTTGCTTGCCATGTGGCATTGAATGAGAGCCAAACCAGTCAATATTTGAGTTTAAAACGAAAAAAAATACTGTCACTTTAAGTAAACAAAGTAACCGTTTACATATTATATCTCTTGGCCTTGATGTGATATAAGTCAAAATAACATTTTTTAATAACGAGATCCGTGTCATTTTGTGATCATTAATTCTAGACATATGCACCAGCAGCGTAGGGCAATTAATTCTATTAGCATGTTTGAAGATTTGTGACGAAATTCCTAGGGATTTTATCCACATCATCATTAGCCGTGTATCTAGATAAGTGGTCTACTACATTGAAAGGGGTTGGCGGTTGGGGCGTGAGAATGTTTCTAGGTGGAAAAAAAGGGGGGGGGGGGGTGGAGAGAACGTCAGGCAGTTTTGAAATTGGACACATTTCTACTTGTCATAGTCCGGTTTTACTGACTTTTTTTTTTCTCCTAATTTTAATTATAAATTAAATATTTTTTAAAAAGGGTTTTGAAAAGAAAAAAGAGAAATACGTGCGCGCGCTCGCGTGTGCGTGTGATAAACAGTTTGAACTTGTACCAATAGAAATGTAATTAATATGATAACGCGTGAATTTAATTTTAGATCAAGAACACACTCTGACCAAAATGTATCCCTATACTTTCTGTTTCTCTTGTTGCGGAATTTATTGCCTTCCTCTTTTAGTTGTATTTTTTTTTTACGTTGGGTAGGAAGTGTGAGGGTCTTGCCATACTCAAAGGGGAGGGTAGAGGGGGGGGGGGGGGGTCTTGCCATAAACTCAAAGGGGAGGGTAGGGGGGGGGGGTTGCCATATACTCAAGGGAGGGGGGATGGGATCTTACTATATACTCAAGGGAGGGGGATGGGATCTTACTATATACTCAAGAGAGGGGGATGGTATCTTGCCATATACTTAAGGGAGGGGGATGGGATCTTGCCATATACTTAAGGGAGGGGGATGGGATCTTGCCATATACTTAAGGGAGGAGGATGGGATCTTGCCATATACTTAAGGGAGGGGATGGGATCTTGCCATATACTTAAGGGAGGGGGATGGGATCTTGCCATATACTCAAGGGAGGGGGATGGGATCTTGCCATTTAGTCAATGGAGGGGGATGGGATCTTGCCATATACTCAATGGAGGGGTGAGGGGCTGAAAAAATGTTTGGGGACCTTTGCAATATTGTATTAGAGGGGAAAAGAAAAGGAGATAATATTGAAGAATAATATTGAAATCTACTCATTGGTCTGATCTCAACTCTGAACCTACAAGAGCTCTAACAAAGAAATATCATGGCGAGTGGAAGTAAACCCACTTAGACTGCCTCAGTGGGAAAGAACAAAAAGAGAAAAGTTCGTGAGGCAGGTCCTTAGACCATTTTGTCGTACACTGACAGGAAATGTTTTGTATACAGTTTAGATAGCAGTAACAGTAAAACCTAGACACACTGTCTACAAGTCCTTATCCTAATCAAACCGACTGGAACTATAATTATGACATGGAGCATCTGTTTGTTTTACTGAACACAAAACTAAACGCTGTTCACAGAGACATCCAAGTGACAAGCACTTCACTGATAAAATGAAATATCTCCCAGTCATGATGAACACTGGCATATAGATAGATAGATAGATAGATAGATAGATAGATAGATAGATAGATAGATAGATAGATAGATAGATAGATAGATAGATAGATAGATAGATAGATAGATAGATAGATAGATAGATAGATAGATAGATAGATAGATAGATAGATAGATAGATAGATAGATAGATAGATAGATAGATAGATAGATAGATAGATAGATAGATAGATAGATAGATAGATAGATAGATAGATAGATAGATAGATAGATAGATAGATAGATAGATAGATAGATAGATAGATAGATATATAGATAGATAGATAGATAGATAGATAGATAGATAGATAGATAGATAGATAGATAGATAGATAGATAGATAGATAGATAGATAGATAGATAGATAGATAGATAGATAGATAGATAGATAGATAGATAGATAGATAGATAGATAGATAGATAGATAGATAGATAGATAGATAGATAGATAGATAGATAGATAGATAGATAGATAGATAGATAGATAGATAGATAGATAGATAGATAGATAGATAGATAGATAGATAGATAGATAGATAGATAGATAGATAGATAGATAGATAGATAGATAGATAGATAGATAGATAGATAGATAGATAGATAGATAGATAGATAGATAGATAGATAGATAGATAGATAGATAGATAGATAGATAGATAGATAGATAGATAGATAGATAGATAGATAGATAGATAGATAGATAGATAGATAGATAGATAGATAGATAGATAGATAGATAGATAGATAGATAGATAGATAGATAGATAGATAGATAGATAGATAGATAGATAGATAGATAGATAGATAGATAGATAGATAGATAGATAGATAGATAGATAGATAGATAGATAGATAGATAGATAGATAGATAGATAGATAGATAGATAGATAGATAGATAGATAGATAGATAGATAGATAGATAGATAGATAGATAGATAGATAGATAGATAGATAGATAGATAGATAGATAGATAGATAGATAGATAGATAGATAGATAGATAGATAGATAGATAGATAGATAGATAGATAGATAGATAGATAGATAGATAGATAGATAGATAGATAGATAGATAGATAGATAGATAGATAGATAGATAGATAGATAGATAGATAGATAGATAGATAGATAGATAGATAGATAGATAGATAGATAGATAGATAGATAGATAGATAGATAGATAGATAGATAGATAGATAGATAGATAGATAGATTAGATAGATAGATAGATAGATAGATAGATAGATAGATAGATAGATAGATAGATAGATATATAGATAGATAGATAGATAGATAGATAGATAGATAGATAGATAGACCCTCTTCAGAACCCTCTGTGCCCTTACCTAATTTACAAACTCTGCGTTACTTATTATGTCGTCAGTTGACTTATCCATATAATGGCGGCTTTTCAGTCAGGAGATCACTCGAAGATGAGCTTGTAGAAGTGCTCCAGGAGTTTTAGGGAAAGACAAAAAACGAAATCACGAAATCAGACGAATGCTAGGAATAAAGCCAGTCTTACAAGTCATCAAACAACAACAAAAGAAGTGGTTTGAACACCTAACAAGAATGCCCTGGTACTATCTGCCACAGCGAGCCACACGAAAACGTTACAACGGGTATAGAGCGAGTGGAAGACCTCGGAAAATATGGAATGATGGCATTAAGAACAGCCTTACAGAAATGAACATCAGTCCTAATAGTGCTCTTGACAGAGCTTATCAACGAACATTACATCTCCCTCACCCCCCCCCCCCCGACACTTCGCTGAGGAAGAGAAGAAGAAGATGATTGTAACTTTCTAAAAGTTCTAACAGTTGACCAGTGTCATGTCACAGCTGTATGAAGCCCGAAGATCACATAGATCGGAAAACAGTTCCCTTTGACAGCTGAGGATCGTACGGGCACCATTGCCTTGATAAGTAAACTCACTACCAACCATACCACCTCGTTTCTCACCCTTAGCCCCTTTCCTCTGTGTGTGTGTGTGTGTGCAATAGTGTGTGTGTGTGTGTGTGTGCGCGCGCACTAGTGTGTGTGTGTGTGTGCGCGTTTGTGTATGTGAGTACATGTGTTTGGGAATACTATAGCAACAGTGGTGTGCACGTGCTGGTAAGTTGAAATTTCTCCTGAAATATCTAATTGGTCCCTTTATGTGACAGTAACTGCTTATTTCCTTGCTGTGTCTCATTTTGCAATTACACATCGATTTGGTCTTCTGGCTAATGTATGTCAGCAACGTACCCGAGTTCTTTTGGCTTGTGCAGTCTGTGATTTCAGCAGTCCTTATTGCTGCAGTTGTTGTTAGTGTCTTGTCGCTGCTGTTGTTGTTGCTTTTGTTGTTGTTCGTCTCATTACTGCTGCTGTTATTGCTGCTGATGATATTATTATTAGTGTTGTCACAGTTGTAGCTGTTGCTATTGTTTTTATTCGTCATAGTTTTGCTGTTATTGTTGCTATGTTGTTGTGATGCTGTTGTTGTTTCTATTTTTTGTGTGTGTGTGTGCATTATTGTTACTGCTGTTACTGTTATTTTTGCAACTCTTGTTTTTTTTTTTTTTTTTTGGCTGTTGCTATGGTTTTGTTGTTGATACCGTTACTATTGTGTTTTTGTTGTTGTTGCTTTTGGTGCTCTCGCTGTTATTGATATTGTTGCTGATGTCCTTATGTTTTGATGTTGCTATTATTGTTATTGTTACTACTGTTTCGTTTTCCTGTTTTTATTTTTTTTTAATTTTGTTAGGTTGTTTCGGCTATTGCTACTGTTTCTGCCTTTGTTGATGCTGCTATTGTTTCTAGTTTTGCACCTGTTGTTATTTCGGTTGCGGTTTTTGTTTTTGTTTTAGTAGCTACTGCTACTTGTGTGACCACGGTTGCTGCTTTTGTTGGTAGTTTTGGTATTGTTGCTACTGTTATTGTTGGTTTGGTTTTTTGCTGTTTTTTTTTTTTTTTTTTTTTTTTTTGTTTTGTTATTGTTGCTATTGTTACTGTTGTTACTACAGTTGCTGTTTCTGTTGTGGTTGCTTTCAGTGGTATTGTTGCTGCTGTTTCTGTTTTGTTTGTTTGTTTTCACTGTTGTTTTTATGTTTGTTCACTTTTTATATATATATATATTGCTATTGTTACTTTTAGAGTTACCATTGTTGTTTTGCTAATGTACCTGTTATGTTGTTGTCGCTGTTGTCGTTTTAAATATTGTTGCCGTTGTTGGTGATGCTGTTATTTTTGTTGTTGATGTTGCTAGAGTTAGTATTGTTACTTAATTTCTCTTGTGTTGTTGCTGCTGCTACCGTTGTGAGTGTGTGTGTTAGTGTGTGTGTGCGTGTGTTTGTGTGATTGTTTGTGTGTGTGAAACTTTGTGTGTGCTATTGTTATTTCTTCTTTCTACTCATCTGCTGCAACTACAGAGGTGCACGTTGCAATCTCCAACAGTTTTCTCAGCGGTCTCCTCGGACATTTGAAAACGGACTTCTGACGCCCCAAGGCGGCAGGTGCTGTTTCGGAACTGCCTTCACTGACCTGACATGAAGCGTCTCAACAACTGACGTGACTTGAAGCGTCTCAACAACTGACCTGACATAAAGCGTCTCTACAACTCACCTGACATAAAGCGTCTCTACAACTCACCTGACATAAAGCGTCTCAACAACTGACCTGACATAAAGCGTCTCTACAACTCACCTGACATAAAGCGTCTCAACAACTCACCTGACATAAAGCGTCTCTACAACTGACCTGACATAAAGCGTCTCAACAACTGACCTGACATAAAGCGTCTCAACAACTCACCTGACATAAAGCGTCTCTACAACTGACCTGACATAGAGCGTCTCAACAACTGACCTGACATAAAGCGTCTCAACAACTGACCTGACATAAAGCGTCTCTACAACTCACCTGACATAAAGCGTCTCAACAACTGACTCGACATGAAGCGTCTCAACAACTGACTCGACATGAAGCGTCTCAACAACTGACCTGACATGAAGCGTCTTAACAACTGACCTGACATAAAGCGTTTCAACAACTGACCTGACATGAAGTGTTTCAACAACTGACCTGACATGAAGTGTTTCAACAACTGACCTGACATAAAGTGTTTCAACAACTGACCTGACATGAAGCGTTCCAACAACTGACCTGACATGAAGCGTCTCACAATAGAACTGCTCTACAACACATAAAAAATACGATTTGGGAAGAGACATAATCGCCTAGGTCAGTGAATTGCGCACAAGATAATGAAGCTCTCAGTTCTTTGGGGTTTGTCTATAAAGCTAAAGTCTTCAGCACATCATTTTATGAGATCTGGGGTTTGTCTATAAAGCTAAAGTCTTCAGCACATCATTTTATGAGATCTGGGGTTTGTCTATAAAGCTAAAGTCTTCAGCACATCATTTTATGAGATCTGGGGTTTGTCTATAAAGCTATAGTCTTCAGCACATCATTTTATGAGATCTGGGCTTTGTCTATAAAGCTAAAGTCTTCAGCACATCATTTTATGAGATCTGGGGTTTGTCTATAAAGCTAAAGTCTTCAGCACATCATTTTATGAGATCTGGGGTTTGTCTATAAAGCTATAGTCTTCAGCACATCATTTTATGAGATCTGGGGTTTGTCTATAAAGCTAAAGTCTTCTTCACATCATTTTATGAGATCTGGGGTTTGTCTATAAAGCTAAAGTCTTCAGCACATCATTTTATGAGATCTGGGGTTTGTCTATAAAGCTAAAGTCTTCAGCACATCATTTTATGAGATCTGGGGTTTGTCTATAAAGCTATAGTCTTCAGCACATCATTTTATGAGATCTGGGGTTTGTCTATAAAGCTATAGTCTTCAGCACATCATTTTATGAGATCTGGGGTTTGTCTATAAAGCTAAAGTCTTCAGCACATCATTTTATGAGATCTGGGGTTTGTCTATAAAGCTATAGTCTTCAGCACATCATTTTATGAGATCTGGGGTTTGTCTATAAAGCTAAAGTCTTCAACACATCATTTTATGAGATCTGGGGTTTGTCTATAAAGCTATAGTCTTCAGCACATCATTTTATGAGATCTGGGGTTTGTCTATAAAGCTATAGTCTTCAGCACATCATTTTATGAGATCTGGGGTTTGTGTGTGTGTGTGTGTGTGTGTGTGTGTGTGTGTGTTCAAAATTAGAAACATATATCTCTTCGATCTTGCTCGCTCGTTCGATCGTTCGATAGATACATGACAAGGCAGATGTGGTCACGGCCATTTGGGAACAAGCAACAGAGTCAGTAGAGAAAGATTTTTATGGCCAGGAGAGAATGGGGCACCTGGTGTAACTAGAGGGTCTGACCGACCTACAACACTTAAAAAAAGAGGAAAGGCGCGACGGACATTTAACCAGATTGTGACCGGTACCATCAGTATTGGTACTCTGCGCTGGCTGCTGAAGATGAGGACGGAGCGTGCATGGGAATGCCCTGAGTGCTGTGATGTCACTTCTTGACTCAAATCAACTCAACTCAGCTAATCTCAGCTCGATCGATCGGTTTAGAAAACACTCAGCATACGTTTCGGTTTAGATCAGGGATCAACATCATGCCACATTGGTAGAAACCCATGTGTGCCGTTCTACTTCTGACACAGCGCACGAACTCTGTAGCACCGGTGAGTATCCTAAAATACTTTGGGAAGATTTTAAATTCCAAAATTTGCCCAGGCAGGGCCGTAAGGCTACTCTTTTTCAATTTCTAACTGCCAAAGGTTTTTTTTTATTTTTTACGTGCGCAACAATAGACACGGGCGTCCGATCTTGCTACCAGGCATACGTAATATTGCGATATACAATCATACAATCATTAGCAATGATCAATAAATAGACCCACTGCCCCTCCACTCCCCACAAGCATGTTGTAAAAGGCGAATAATTATTGGTTTCTCGGATATATTGGGCCAAGAGTAGCAAATATCACAGCCTAGATCAAACCGCACTACAACGCAAACGCAGAATAGGAAGCTGATGATATGATTGACTGAAACAAGGCCGGGACGGATAAAAACTTAAACATCCACACCTAAATGCAAAATATAGATCCTACCTTATGTACAGGACAAGCACTGGCTTTCACAAGAAGCTAGAACCCTGAGGTCACAACTGGCACCTTACATTGACAGGTATTACGTGGGCAGGCAACTGTCAGGATGTGAACCTAGAGCCAAAGAGCAACAGTGTGAAGTGGCTTTCGACAAGGGAACGAGTGATGTCGTACGTGAATTCTCTACTTTAACCTTTAGTCAGGACACAATTGGACAACAGGCACGCGTGCTTCACGATATGTTTGGCTAGTGGCTGAGTTGTGTTTTATCTGCCAGTACACAGGTGAATGGAAGCATTGAACTGCAAGATGACATTCGAGCAAATTTACATTCGATCTCCTAACGTGCTTTTTGATATTTTCTTGACAGGGGAAGGATTAGGTTTTTGTTCAAGCGGGTAAAACAGAATGTTAAGATGATTCCAGTGATATTTATCACTTAGAACAAAGAGAGGGGGTTGTAAGGCGCTGCGTGGTCTCGAGGCATGGTGTCCGCCTCGAGTGCTAGAGGTTCCGGGTTCAATCCCGGTAAGGGCTTGGATTTTTTCACGTAGACTTGGACTTCTAGTAAATCCGTCTGGTCTCTGGGTAGTGAGATCGGACGCCAGTGTGTATTGTTGAGCATGTTAACAGTCCCTAGGCAGTTGGAAATCGAAAAGAGGAGCCTAACGGCGCTGCCCGGAAAAAATTTAGACTCAGTAGAATTGGCTGGTGTTTTTCCCNCTAACTAACTTCCCTACATGAGAACTAACTAACTTCCCTACATGAGAACTAACTAACTTCCCTACATGAGAACTAACTAACTTCCCTACATGAGAACTAACTAACTTCCCTATCTGAGAACTAACTAACTTCCCTACATGAGAACTAACTAACTTCCCTACCTGAGACCTAACTAACTTCCCTACTTGAGACCTAACTAACTTCCCTACTTGAGAACTAACTAACTTCCCTACATGAGAACTAACTAACTTCCCTACCTGAGAACTAACTAACTTCCCTACATGAGAACTAACTAACTTCCCTACATGAGAACTAACTAACTTCCCTACATGAGAACTAACTAACTTCCCTACATGAGAACTAACTAACTTCCCTAACTAACATGAGAACTAACTAACCCCTACATGAGAACTAACTAACTAACTAACTAACTTCCCTACATGAAAACTAACTAACTTCCCTACATGAGAACTAACTAACTTCCCTACATGAGAACTAACTAACTTCCCTACATGAGAACTAACTAACTTCCCTACATGAGAACTAACTAACTTCCCTACATGAGAACTAACTAACTTCCCTACCTGAGAACTAACTAACTTCCCTACATGAGAACTAACTAACTTCCCTACATGAGAACTAACTAACTTCCCTACATGAGAACTAACTAACTTCCCTACATGAGAACTAACTAACTTCCCTACATGAGAACTAACTAACTTCCCTACATGAGAACTAACTAACTTCCCTACATGAGAACTAACTAACTTCCCTACATGAGAACTAACTAACTTCCCTACCTGAGACCTAACTAACTTCCCTACCTGAGAACTAACTAACTTCCCTATCTGAGAACTAACTAACTTCCCTACCTGAGAACTAACTAACTTCCCTATCTGAGAACTAACTAACTTCCCTATCTGAGTTTCGAGAGCCCTTTAGAGGTGTGGGTGAGCGAGGGCCAGGTGTGGGGGTGGGGGGGGGGAGGGGGTAATATAAGGGATCCATTACCCTTTCCCACAATCGTGTAGTAAAAGTCGAGTAATTAGGGGTTGGCAGTGTCAAATGTCTGGATTGAAAGTCATAAATATCGCAGCCTAGCTTAAACCCCACCATAATGTGCCAACACCTCTTTCGAGGCTGACAGCAGATGCAAAAGATGATGATATGATTACATGAAACAAGTCCAGGACCGACCAAAACTACCAAACTTAAACATCGACACCAAAATAAAACATTAGCAAAGTAAAAACAGACCCCGTGTGTTGAGCATTCCTTCCCCCAGGGTCCCAGTTCTCAACCTGCCGGTCGCGACCAGTTTTTACGAGGTCGAACAACCCTTCTAATACGGTCGCCTAAGACCATCGGAAAACACATATTCATTTAAGTTATGAAGAAAACAAAAATTGTCTGGGGGTCGCCACAACATGAGGGAACTGTATTAAAAGGCATTAGGAAGGTTGAACGTTTTATATTATTGTGTCCCTTTGTAGGATGCAATTTTTCGTTATGTAAAGCCCCACCCTAGCTTTTGCCGGGAGCCCCGAATATAGCTGGGCCACAATTGTGGCCATAACGGCTGAAAAGGGTTTCTGGGACCTCTGCACGGGTGATCCTCATCCACATGGTGGCACTTTGAGTTACCGGGTGTTTATCTCTTGTGTGATGTCCTGGTGGGGTACAATAAGCAAGCAGGAATGTTGAAAGCCACTGCCTTAAGGGCTATAACCCTGTCACCACTTGCATCTTACACTGGCAACACGGGCTGGCAACTGTCAGGACTTGAACCTCGCAACAAAGAGGCACGGCGTCAAGTGGCTATCGACAAGCATACCAGTGACGTCGGTGGTGTAGTCTCCACCTCAGTCTTCAGTCACAACACAGTTCTTCCACCAATAAATACACCTTTAGATGCTGTGTCACCGTCCTACACTGTATAAAAATGACGCACCAAACCTCAAACAAAGTCTTCCAAATTCACACACACATTTTCATGAAGACCTGACTCTCGTGATAAAAGGAAGAGTGATGTTCTCAGAAACTTCTGAACGATTCATTCTGGAAGGTAAATGTTTGTTTAGACACAGTTGTATAACAGGCACGCGTGCTCTAAGATATGTTTGGCTAGTGGGTGAGTTGTATTTTATTTGCCAGTGCACGTGAGAATGGAATCATCAAACTAGGGTATTTATTTACATCTGTGGCGCCCTGCCTCTGTTCTGTCCTAGCTCTTTTGATCGATGATCTTTCAATCAATTGATACTGCGTGGCCATTGATTATCCTCATCTCGTTGAAACTAACATAGGGTCATTTTGTGAGTCTTTAGGTGCACTTTGCGTCTAGTGGCCATCTTAGACATTTATGTGTCATTGGGAACTATATATGGGTGACGTCAGTATTACGTCGGAAGCTTATACTTCCCAATGCTATCCATTGCAGACGGGGTCGTTCTAGCTATCAATGTCACAGACTTTTTTTGTTTCGCCACGTCCGTGAGACTTGAGACACCTGACCATTGGCTGACCCCTGCTCTACCTGGCCGATCCCTGACGGCTCTACCAGACTGATCCCCGACCCTGCTCTGGCTACACCTGCTCTACCAGACTGATCCCTGACCTTTGCTCTGCCAGACTGATCACTGACCCCACTCTACCAAACTGATCCCTGACCCGCACTCTGCCAGACTGATCCCCGACCTTTGCTCTGCCAGACTGATCCCTGACCCCCACTCTACCAGACTGATCCCTGACCCACACTCCACTAGACTGATCCCTGACCCCTGCTCTACCAGACTGATCCCTGACCCCTGCTCTACCAGACTGATCCCTGACCCGTGCTCTACCAGACTGACCCCTGACCCACACTCTACCAGACTGATCCCTGACCCCCGCTATACCAGACTGATCCCTGACAATGCTCTATCTAACTGATCCATTACCCCTGCTCTATCAGACTGATCCCTGACCCCTGCTCTATCAGACTGATCCCTGATCCATGCTCTAACAGACTGATCCTTGACCCGTGCTCTACCAGACTTATCCCTGACCAGTGCCCCATCAGACTGATCCCTGACCCATGCTCTAACAGACTGATCCTTGACCCGTGCTCTACCAGACTTATCCCTGACCAGTGCCCCATCAGACTGATCCATGACCCATGCTCTACTAGACTGATCCCTGACCCGTGCTCTACCAGACTGATCCCTGACCCATGCCCCATCAGACTGATCCCTGACCCATGCTCTACTAGACTGATCCCTGACCCATGCTCTACCAGACTGATCCCTGACCCATGCTATACTATACTGATCCCTGACCCCTGCTCTGTCTACATCTACTCTACTAGACTGATCCCTAACCCCTGGTCTGTCTAGATCTGCTCTACCAGACTGATCCCTGACCCCTGCTTTGAATACACCTGTTCTACAAGACTGATCCCTGACCCCTGCTCTGTCTACACCTACTCTACCTAACGGCCTCTCAAAAACAATACTGCAGGGCTAAGTAGAGGGAAAGAGGAGAAGAGGCAGACCAAGAAAGACCTGGTTACAGAACCTGACTGACTGGACAGGCCTCAGGCGTGCAACCATGAAGTCCATCTCAAATGACCGCTAATAGTGGAAAGAGCTGATCAAACAGTCGACAGAAACTGGTCACCCAACGACATGTAGTGTTACGGAATGATGATGATGATCATGCAATCTTCTGCGAAAACTGTACGATACAAACATTATAACCTGTTCAATGTCTAAGCAACCACAGTCTTTCGATCAGCATTTTAAAGATCGTACCATTCGCTGAGATGAAGAATCTGTCAAGGTTTAATATGCACAGGGCATTTAGCAGAGGAAACGAGATAAAGTGAGATGATTCCCCTTGGCCCCCTGGCTGTGTGTGAGATTAGAGCAGTTGAATTATGGGATAGTTTACACAGGTTTATAGGTGTATCTCGTGACTACTTACACGTGAAATTGTTCTCACCTATACAACGTCAGGGGGATTCTCAAACTGTGGTTGATGGTCCACTGGGAGTTTTCAGCTGGATTTTAGGGATTTGAATCAGATATAAACCCGTAATAGTTAGCGAGTTCCGTTTTATGGAATTTTTAATTTGGTACGCGGTAGTCAATCAACAAGGTTCTACTTCTGTGTACTTTATAGCAAGCTCCTACCTCGAAGACGTCGTCCGCTGCTTAGGTGTTGCGAGTCCGACTCGTAATTCTAACGTTCCGCAATCGAATCCCACTGATGACTGCGTTGATTTTTATCATGGTATAGGGCGTCGCAGGTCAACCCAGCCTAAAATGGGTACCACGATGTATGTCCTGGGAAAGTAAAGACGGCCGCCGTAACTGTGACCACATTACCCAGCTAGTGTTGATTGGTCTGTAAAAATATAAGTGCTCTTCCCATATGCCCGATGCACTTGAAGGCGTGAAAAGGAATCTTAATTATTTTTTACTTGCTTACTTCCTTCAAGCAAGCTCCTACCTCATAACATAGAGAGGTGTAAGGACATATCAAATGTATAATTACGTAGGCTATATGATGATAATGATGATGATATTGATGATGATAATGAGGATGATATTGATGATGATAATGAAGATAATAATGATGATGATAATGATGATGATATTATTGATGAAAATACAATGTTTCTGATGCTGATAAAGGTAAAGGTAAAGTCGTTAGATGTGAACCAGCAGCTGACAGCTGATGAGAAACTCCCCGCCTGTGTCGCCGTCCGCACATAACTCTGCAGCTACAGTGACGTTCCTCAATTTACCCCAGAGTGTCACTCTGGGATCAATTTCCTAGAGGCTGGGTGAACCCCGGGAGCAGCACTAGGACATCACACAAGCGATAAACACCCGATGACACAAAGTGCCACCATGTGGATGAGGATCACAGTGGAGAGTTCCCAGAAACCGCGTTCAGCCATTAGACCATATTTATAGCTTGGCTATATTGCGGCCCCCGGCAAGAGCCACGGTGGGGCTTCAAATAACGAAAAATTGCATCTCACAGGGAGATGACTGGATTAGCACAAGAACACCTCTTGATTTTACATCGGATCTATTATGTGTAGACCCGGTGTTGGTAGCTGTTCAGGCTGCATTCTAACAAGATGATAAACCCAACTGATCTTTTGTTTCTCAAAGAATATGGCACCTGGTGCTGTATCCACAGTCTGATAGCATCATTTTTAATTTTGTTTCGGATGGTTAAGTTAGCAGCTTTCCTCTGGCATCTCATTGCACGTGTGGTAGTGGTTGGGTTAAAGCGAGAAACATGTTAGACAGAAATGTGAGAAAGAGGTTTAGAGGAGAAATTAATGGAGAAAGAAAGAGACGAGATGCACAATGAAAGAGATACAGAGAGAGGATAAATCGATGCAGAGAGACCGAAACAGAGCGAGGCAGGATATATGTATGTGCGCGTATATATATATATATATATATATATATATATATATATATATATATATATATATATATATATATATATACACAAAGAAAGCGAGAGAGAGCTGAAAAGACACATTTTTGTGGGTCACTTCTGCCATTCTTTGTGAACACACCAGACTCCCTACGGATTACAATAGGGCACCACCGGACATGACATCCACACGAGATTTCGGACTGTTCTCTGTATGTTTGATTGCCTAATCTACATAGTTTCCATGCTTATACTTTTCATGATTAAAGACCATTCAGTGATATTCTCTTCAAAACCTATTTTTCTTTTGAAGTAGGGTGAATGTTCTAGCTACATTTATCATCTTCTTCTTCTTCTTCGATCCTTCTGTCAGAAAACTTATATCAGGAGGCCGGTAGCCTTTATGAAAGCTATCGTGCAATCCATATCCTCTTGTGTACCATACAGTTTTGTCTTCATTGTGGTTGGAACAGGCCAGATTGCGTCTCTGTTGTCAGCATACAGTTGACAGTGTTGGAGCACATGCTCAGCATTTTCGGGTGCCACGCTGCAGGGACACGTCTCCGTATTTCCTACACCGAAAAATTTGAACATATGTTGACGAAATCTGTTGTGCCCTGTCCTTAGTCTGAATATAATAGACTGTCCCTCTCTAGAGAGGCGATGAAGTGAGTCTTGGGGAGAAAATCTGGTGTGGGTATCCAGCCACCTTTCTTGGATACTAGATTGTATTAGTGTTTTCATCTCTTGGTGGGTTAAGTCGCTATTTGGTTGTACCATGTCACTGCCGCTTCTGGCCAATCTGTCCGCTATTTCATTGCCTTCCAAGCCACAGTGACCTGGAATCCACTACAGTACAGATTGTTCTACTGAAGAGCCTAAGTAAATCAGCTGTTGCGTCAAGTCTACAAACTGAGTGTCTTTTGTGTTAACAATTCATTGTAGAACTGACATAGCATCAGTCAGAAAGACAACTCTGCTATATTTGCGGTGCTGTTGTCCATTCAGGAAAGAACATGCCGCCAGAAGTGCTTCTGCCTCTGCTCTGTAATTGGAGGAATATGAACCTGTTGGTACAGCCTGGTTGATTTTTAAACCATTTGGGCATTCTATGTATATTCCTCCTCCTCCGTCTCTTACTGCTCTCTTGGCTGAACCATCTGTATACACTCGAATCCAACTCTGGTGTGGGTAAAGTCTATTGATCTCTCCTTCTGTAGTTGATTTCATATCAGTGCTGCTCATTGATGATTTGGAGGAGACCCCTGTTACAGTGGTTCTGACTGTTGGTAGGCTATCCCTAAGCCAAGCGGGGCAGTCGTTGTAAGGTTTAAGTGGAACATTTGGTATTATGGGAGGGAGTTTAAGGACAGCGAGCTTGGCATTTGCGTTCTTAATAAAGCAAGTTCTCTTTAGTCTAGCCTTCTGGGGTTTCTGTAGTCGGCTGTACATGGGTTGTTCTTGAAAATGGTGGTATTTGGAGAGCTGGGTGAGGATCTTTGTGTCTCTCCTATCTTCCAGATTATGGAGACCAGTAATTGTTTCCATATATGATATTGGCGTGGAGCGCATTGCCCCTGTCATAATACGGAGAGCATGGTTTTGGATCTTTGAGACTTTCTGAAAATTTGATTTAGCAGCTGTGCCCCAAGCAGCTATTCCATATTCTAGTGTTGGCCTCACATAGCCTGTATAGGTCCTCTTAAGGACATTGAGGTTTGCCCCCCAGTCTGTTCCAATGATATTATAGGTTTTATCATCATCATCATCTTCTTCATTCTTTAGTTACCACATCACTGTGACGGGGGAAGTGGGGGGGGGGGGTGTTATGGTGGTGGGTTAGGAACCTTATGTGCCTTATTTGTAATGCGTTGAAGAAGTTCATATTCATTTCTTTGAGGTTGTTCTTGAAACCCGCTTTCCAGTTGTTGCGCAGTCTTCCCCTTGATCTGTGTTCGTTCCGCAGCTGGTACCAGGGTATGCTTCTCAGATTGCGAAACCAACTTATCTGCTTCTCTGTAATCAACTGACAAGTGTACTGCCGGACAGCAATGTGATTTCTATCGTAAATGCTCCAGTTAAACGATATTGCGTATTCTTGTTCGCACTAGAGATGTGCTGATAAAGGATCTATACTGCAACATTCACTTACTGTGTGTGTTTGCGATAATGCGACACTGAATTTTCCTACTTTTTTGTTTGCTTGCTATCTTTTCACGATATCTTCATTAAATTATATGATCTGTTTCAGTCCTAATTTGCTTTATTTTTAACCTTTGTTACTTGGACATCTTTTCAATGCCATCTCATCTTTGTTTCGATTTTGCGGTCATTAGTTTTAGTAAGATTCTGTGTTTGACACCGGTAGTATCGATTCGGCCAACAATAGTTACTACTAATATTATTTTTTATATTATAATTAATATTATTATTATTATTGGTTACAGATGAAGATTCCAATCGAAACGCTCAGTTGAAAGTCCTGGTCACGCTTACTTTAAACAGCAGTCCAACATCTGACCCCTATTCGTTGCCATCGTACTGAGAAGCCGTGATCTAGAAGTCAAGAGTTTCTTGAATTCTGACAGAAGATCGTGTCCGGCACATTCCCCTTAACGTCGCCAGCAACAAGTAACAACCAATATGGTCTCTCACTTTTTCCCGCTGCCGGAAATTGACCGGTGGGCGGTACTAAAACTGTGAGTTGCGACCACGCCCTCAATCATTCACAGGGCGTGTCCTGGGGTAAATCAATGAGTCAAGAGAAGAGGGTGTTGCAAATGTGGTTTTCCTGACTTTCTGAGTGGTAGGGGCTACAACGTGGTTGCAGTGGTCCTGTGGTGTTTTAGCTCGTTGAGAGCCAGTTGGTAAAATATGAATTCTTGGGTGAGTGAAATAAAATAGTTGTATTGTGTGAAGGAATTTTATTTACAGAAAAAGAGGGAAGGGGTGGGGGCCGGGTGGGGTGTGGGGGTAGTGGTTAAAAGAAAGAGGGAGGGGGGGGGCATAACATGCAACTAATACTCTCAATGGAAAAAAAAACACAGAAGGGGGATACAATTTCGACTAAAGTCTTTATTAAAAAACACGAATCATTCCAACATTAAGTTACCAGTGCCAAACATGGACACTATCATATACCCAAAATCACCACCTGCGAGATGAAAGGTGCCTGAGAAAAGCAGCCAACCTAACCATCTGAGATCGAGTGAATAATGAAACTTTCGGGCAAACTGTGGGAAGGACAAATTGTACTAGATTCATCGAGAAACAACAGATCAAGTGGTTTGGCCATCTTGTAGAATCAAGCAAGATCAAATACCATCACAAGCCCTACATCTCAGAAGATCAGCTACAAAAGCAAGTAGACTGCGGATAAAAACATGGATCAACCACATTAAGACACTCTACGCCTTCATGGCATGACAATAGCCAGTGGCAGCCAACGTGCACTGGATCGCAAATTATTCCTTCCCACGTCGCTTAACGGCAGAAGTAGTTTTAGATGATGATGATGATGAACAACACGAATACACATTTTAGACTACATATGAAGTCTACAAAGTTGTTGAAGTATGTTTCAGAGTTTCTCGTGTCACAGTGTGTCTAAAACATGCTGATTGTCTTCTGCGATTTGCGGTTGTTGTAAATTCTTCTTAGATTTTCACTGTAGTTCAGTCCAGGCATTTCTGCAACTTGTTTATGAAGTACCTTTCAGTTTATAGGTGGAACAGTCTTCACGACACACAGAATCCCCACAGTTCTTTTTTAATTATGCATGTGTTGTGGAAACGCGAGTGCATAAGTGGCGTTCAACCACTCCAGGATCGCACAACAAGCGATTAACAGCAGGTGACACAAATTACAACCTCCAGTGAACGTAAAATTGTGACAAAAGAGATGAAATGCCTAAGAAGAGCTGCAGGAGTTTCAAGGAAAGACATAATACGAAGTCATGAAATTAGACGAATGCTAATAATAAAGCCAGTCCTACAGGTCATCAAAGAAAAACAAATGAAGTGGTTTGGACACCTAACAAGAATGCCCTGGTACTATCCGCCACAGCGAGCCGCAATAAAACGTTACAACGGGTATAGAGCGAGTGGAAGACCTCGGACAGAGCTCATCAACGAACATTACATCTCCCCCCCCCCCCCACCACTTCGACGAGGTACAAGGTGGAGGAGAAGAAGAAGAAGAAGAAGATGACACAAAGTGCCACCATTCGAATGAAAAACCCAGAAGCGCAAGACCCAGGAAATTCATTCACCCGTTAGGTTATTTTAGGACCGCGACGACAACCGGGGAGGGTTCTTTGAAATTAAAAAAAAATATGTTACATATTGAGACGGAGTTAAGGACCCACGATGACTTTCTACCCCACCAGGACATCACACGAGCGATAAACACCCGACGACACAAAATGCCAGCGTGTGGATGAGGATCACCGTGGAGAGGTCCTAGAAACCGCGTTCAGCTTTTAGGGCATATTTATGGCCTGGCTATATTGCGGCCCCTGGAAAGAGCCAGAATGGGGCTTTAAATAACGAAAAATTTTATCCTAAAAAGGACGGTGAATGCTTAATGTTAACGAACACACCGCACCCAACAAACCAAGGGAATGTACTCAAAGAAAACCGTTGTGTTCTCAAACATTGCATTTATTGAAGAGTTTATTGTCTCCCTTGCACATCGATGACATTCGCACCTGGGTCCTATTCTCGTGTGTTTTCGCCGACCTCTACAACATTTGATGTCACATCTAGGCACTTTATCGGCCGTTTCATAATTTCCTGTTTGAAGAGTTGATTTTCTTCTCATGGATAGAAAATAGTTGGTTGACCATATCGCCGGAACAGAAACGTTGCGCAGACCATCCTGTCGATACTTAACAAAACAAAATTCAGTTTTTTCCAATCAATGGTGGACAGTGATCCTCAATAATCTGGGCTACCGTCTCCGCAAAAACGGGACTTATGGTCACCCTTAAAAAAAAAAAAAAGTATAGTTTATACTAAGAATTATCGAAACAAATGTTATGAGTACAGATCCTGAACTGCCACATTGGTACTTTAGTACAAATATGGGTCCAATAACGAAATCGGGCCCTGAAAGAGACTGACCTCCCTTGCCACTTATGTCTGGTCGTGTCACAGGGCCTGTCCTATGTTGCAGAGGTGTAACGCTTATTGAGCATCCAGCAACACAGCGTATTGTCCTCTTCCAACTTTAGGTAAGTGTGTAAACGTCAGAGGCCTCAATATAATTGTTGAATGTGGTTGAAGACTGTTTCTGGCATTTGTACCTGTTTAATTCTCATCCTGAACGTTGAATGTTGAATTGAGAATCGTCATAACACATTCGCGACTTAAACAAAACCTCTCCACCCTCATCTTCAGCAGCAGGCGAAGAGTTCCAATTCCGATGGTACCAGTGACTGTCTGATTGTATTCCGGTCTAAATGGAGGCTAGGCATGGCCACTGTTTGGAGCCAGGACAATTTTTTGTGTGCTTCTGCCAGAAGGTGACCGTTGCATTTTTGTTCCATTTGTAGACTGAAAGGATGTAGTTTCGTCGCCCAGCTTCTGAGTTGAATGCATGGCGTGACACTGTGAGCTGCGGATTTCATTTGGAATGTTTTTAGACTGTGACCAACGCGGTGGCGTGAATTGTAGATTCAGAAAGTGGCACGTTGCCTGTTGTCGCAATATTGGAGGTGCCCTTATGTGATTAAAATTGATCACGTGTGCAACCAATCTGTACTGCAGTGGATTCCAGGTCACTGTGGCTTGGAAAGCAATGAAATAGCGGACAGATTGGCCAGAAGCGGCAGTGACATGGTACAACCAAATAGCGACTTAACCCACCAAGAGATGAAAACACTAATACAATCTAGTATCCAAGAAAGGTGGCTGGATACCCACACCAGATTTTCTCCCCAAGACTCACTTTATCGCCTCTCTAGAGAGGGACAGTCTATTATATTCAGACTAAGGACAGGGCACAACAGATTTCGTCAACATATGTTCAAAATTTTCGGTGTAGGAAATACGGAGACGTGTCCCTGCAGCGTGGCACCCGAAAATTCTGAGCATATGCTCCAACACTGTCAACTGTATGCTGACAACAGAGACGCAATCTGGCCTGTTCCAACCAGAATGAAGACAAAACTGTATGGTACACAAGAGGATATGGATTGCACGATAGCTTTCATAAAGGCTACCGGCCTCCTGATATAAGTTTTCTGACAGAAAGATCGAAGAAGAAGAAGAAGAGACGTGTGCAACTGCTGATCTGTTGGTGATTTCTGCTACCATCAATGATGAACTGCATTTCTAATGTCGGATTGTTTGTGTTAGCACTTCTGATGGCTATCGTATGCTTTTAATGCGTATGTATGCTAGATATGCTGAGACAGCAGTTTGTCAATCTTTCCACAAGGGACTGTGATAAACATGCTGTGTGTTTTTCGTTGGCACAGGAGCGGAGCAACTATTGAGTGACCCGTTTGCTATGAAGCTGAAACTAAGTCTACCAGACTGCCAGAATGTCAGATTACTGTCTGACTGTACATCCGGCATGCATTTCCACCGTCTGTTGAGCGTCTGCCAGATCCCCTCTTAACGCCTATAGCGCCATTCTCTTCAGACTGAAATGATCTATCTGGTGCCTAGGCACTGTTCACCCTTCCTAAAGGATTCTTACTATATCTAGCTTGTCATACATCAGTTCACCACCAATCAGTGTAGAATCGCCCAGTCTGTCAATCTACCCGTTTCCCAATACACCGGAATATTTAGGAGAAAACATCCAAGGGAGGCTAACTACCCGGGACCTCTGCACCTAATAATTCTCATCCTTAAGATGATGAATATGGCGACTGCAATCCAATAAGGGAGAAACTACATATGGAACAGTACCTGAGGCTACATGGAGCTGCTGTAGCCATCGATGATGTTGCAACTTCTTAAGATATTAAAGGGGATATCCTAGATTAACACTTGATTTGCCATCAAGAGTGAGATTTTTCAAACCCCATGTGTCAAACTGTCATGTAGTAGAACTCTGAAGGAAAATCAGAATTCGAAGAATACTGTACACAGACAAGTGAGCACATTGTTTTCCTAGCCATATGATACCTCAGTATCCCCATTGAGTGGTGTTGAATGATGGTATCTGCGATTGACTCATGTAGTACATAATGATACAAAGAATCGACATTACATCGCAGGGTGGGTCACAGAATCGCTCTGCTAAGGGAAGCAATGATCCTACCAGTAACATTACCTGAACTCGCACCTCCTTCGGTCAAGCAGACGCATTTGTTGGGTCAAGAAATCGCATTTGTTGGGTCAAGAAAGCGCATTTGTTGGGTCAAGAAAGCGCATTTGTTGGGTCAAGCAGGCGCATTTGTTGGGTCAAGAAAGCGCATTTGTTGGGTCAAGCAGGCGCATTTGTTGGGTCAGGAAAGCGCATTTGTTGGGTCAAGAAAGCGCATTTGTTGGGTCAAGCAGGCGCATTTGTTGGGTCAAGAAAGCGCATTTGTTGGGTCAAGAAAGCGCATTTGTTGGGTCAAGAAAGCGCATTTGTTGGGTCAAGCAGGCGCATTTGTTGGGTCAGGAAAGCGCATTTGTTGGGTCAAGAAAGCGCATTTATTGGATCAAGCAGGCGCATTTGTTGGGTCAAGCAGGCGCATTTGTTGGGTCAAGCAGGCGCATTTGTTGGGTAAAGCAGGCGAATTTGTTGGGTCAAGCAGGCGCATTTGTTGGGTCAAGAAAGCGCATTTGTTGGGTCAAACAGGCGCATTTGTTGGGTCAAGAAAGCGCATTTGTTGGGTCAAGCAGGCGCATTTGTTGGGTCAGGAAAGCACATTTGTTGGGTTAAGAAAGCGCATTTGTTGGGTCAGGAAAGCACATTTGTTGGGTCAAGAAAGCGCATTTGTTGGGTCAAGCAGGCGCATTTGTTGGGTCAAGAAAGCGCTTTTGTTGGGTCAAGCAGGCGCATTTGTCAAACCTGAAAGTGTGAGGGAAGTTATTATTTTATTTATTGTGTGAAGAAAGGTCATTTTCTTCTTCTTCTTCTTCTTGTTCTTGTTCTTCTTCTTCTTCTTCTTCTTCTTCTTCTTCTTCTTCTTCTTCTTCTTCTTCTTCTTCTTCTTCTTCTTCTTCTTCTTCTTCTTCTTCTTCTTCTTCTTCTTCTTCTTCTTCTTCTTCTTCTTCTTCTTCTTCTTCACTGGCTGAAACTCTAGCTGAAAGTTCTGGTTGTTTCTAAACTTCTCACGTTTCATCATATTCCACAGTTTTACTTTTGTCTTCAAATCGGTTGTTCATGTCTTGTTGATTTATTTTTCTCCCAGACTGCTGGTTCCTCTCCCTTCTGGCAGATGCACTTCGACTTCGAAAAACATATGCCTTATTAGTAGCCGTTTAGGACATGCTTGTTAGAGTGACAGTTGATCTACTTTTTGTTTACCCAAAATAGGGCCCTGGAACCCATACAGGAAAGGGGTTGTTAATTCTTCTTCTTCTTCTTTTGTCGTCTTACTGATACCATGTTGTAGCCCAATTTCGTGGTTTTGTGGTTTCACTGATTCAAGGTTGTAGCCCAGTGTCGTGGTTTTGTGGTCTCACTGATTCAAGGTTGTAGCCCAATGTCGTGGTTTTGTCCTCTCACTGATTCAAGGTTGTAGCCCAATGTCGTGGTTTTGTGGTCTCACTGATTCAAGGTTGTAGCCCAATGTCGTGGTTTTGCGGTCTCACTGATTCAAAGTTGTAGCCCAGTGTCGTGATTTTGTCGCCTCACTGATTCAAGGTTGTAGCCCAATGTCGTGGTTTTGTGGTCTCACTGATTCAAGGTTGTAGCCCAGTGTCGTGGTTTTGTCGTCTCACTGATTCAAGGTTGTAGCCCAATGTCGTGGTTTTGTGGTCTCACTGATTCAAGGTTGTAGCACAGTGTCGTGGTTTTGTCCTCTCACTGATTCAAGGTTGTAGCCCAATGTCGTGGTTTTGTCGTCTCACTGATTCAAGGTTGTAGCCCAGTGTCGTGGTTTTTTGGTCTCACTGATTCAAGGTTGTAGCCCAGTGTCGTGGTTTTGTGGTCTCACTGATTCAAGGTTGTAGCCCAGTGTCGTGGTTTTGTCCTCTCACTGATTCAAGGTTGTAGCCCAATGTCGTGGTTTTGTGGTCTCACTGATTCAAGGTTGTAGCACAGTGTCGTGGTTTTGTCCTCTCACTGATTCAAGGTTGTAGCCCAATGTCGTGGTTTTGTCGTCTCACTGATTCAAGGTTGTAGCCCAGTGTCGTGGTTTTTTGGTCTCACTGATTCAAGGTTGTAGCCCAGTGTCGTGGTTTTCTGTTTTTGTCTTGCGCTTCTCGGGTGGCTGGAGTGATAGATTTGTTCATCTCTTTGAGGTTTAAGCTACACCATTCATCCTTCTCTTTCTCGATCTTCCTCTCGCCTTGCTCGCAGATGTTCTACTGTAAAAAGTAAGTAAATTTTACCCCACCAGGACACCACACAAAGCATTAAACACCAAGTGACACTAAGTGCCACCATGCGGATAAGGATCACCCGTGGAGAGGTCCCAGAAACCACGTTCAAACGTCAGGCTATATTGCGGCCCCCGGCAAAAGGCAGGGTGGGGCTTAAAAAAATTGGGTCCCATATGGGGGCGACTTTAGATTACTGTTAAAAGTCTCATATCCAGTCTTTTCTGGCTGCACTCTCACTAGATAGCCAAACCAATTCATTCTTTGCCTACCTATATAAACCAGACATGGTCTTATTTAAGCTTTTCGGATGCACTGTGAGTTTAACCCCCCAACCCATTCCCACAGAGAACTCTTGAGTTCGTTACCCAACATGCCACAGCAAT
>CAJHNH020000237.1:116469-193969 GCA_905116865.2 Candidula unifasciata | reverse complement strand
GAGGCAAGACAGGGATAGACCAGAATGCTTATTGGATATTATAATATTAACTTCTTCTTCTTCATTTCCACCTTGTACCTCATCAAAGTGTCGGGGGGAGATGTAAGGTTCGTTGATGAGCTCTGTCAAGAGCACTATTAAGACTGATATTCATTTCTGTAAGGCTGTGCTTAATGCCATCACTCTATATGTTCCGAGGTCTTCCACTCGCTCTATACCCGTTGTAACGTTTTAGTGTGGGTCGCTGTGGCGGATAGTACCAGGGCATTCTTGTTACGTGTCCAAACCACTTCATTTGTTGTTCTTTGATGACCTGTAATACTGGCTTTATTCCTAGCATTCGTCTGATTTCACGATTTCGTATTCTGTCTTTCCTTGAAACTCCTGCAGCTCTTCCAAGGCATGTCATCTCTGTTGTCAGAATTTTACGTTCATTGGAGGATGTAAGTGTCCACGTTTGGCATCGATAGCATAGTGTTGGCCAAAAAATAGTTCTGATAAGATTCACTTTAGTACTTCGAGGTATCTGCTTGTGTGTCAACAGGGGAGATATTTGACCCATTATATAATATTAACAATCTTTGTTATGCAGATGATAGTAATAATAGCTGAAAACGCAGAAAACCTGCAACTTTTAGACATTGTGGTCCTAGTGAGTGCCCAAAAAAAAAAGAGAGACTTTCATTGAATGTCAAGAAAACATAAACAATGGTTTTATCAAAGAAGAAGATGACTCCAAAATGTGACATATCAATAGAAGAAAATTGCTTAACCAAGTCACTGAAATCAAGTTATAGATCTGGGGACATTCATAACATCAGATGGACAATCTGTGACAGAAATTAAGAGCATAATTTTTCAGGCAACTGCAGCATTTTAGAAGATGAAAAGTTACTTATGTAAAAAATCACTCTCATTAAACATCAGAAAATTAAAACTGAAATGTTACATCGAGCTTGTTCTGTTGTATGGCAGTGAATCTTGGTAAGTGAGCAATCAAATTAGAGTTTGGAGGCAAGTGAGATGTGGTTCTTGACAAGAATGTTGCGAATACCTTGGACTGACAGAATAACTAATAATGATTGCAAAGAAATGGCTAATGCAAGTAGAACATTATATACGACAATGACAAAGAGACAAAGTTCTTTGGTCATGTGATGAGAAAAGGAGCACTGTGTAATATTGTGACGACTGGAATGATCACTGAAAGAAGAGGCAGGAGCAGAAAAATTATGAAGGGTAGATGAAGACAGTGGCATGGAGGAAAATCATCAGTGGAATTGATCCAGAACACCAAAGACCCAGAACTGTGGAGATGCATGAACACCTACGCACGGCAATTGATAATGATGAATAACCACCCAGTAAAAGAGACCTAAAAATAAGTCTTGCGTTTAGAACGCAATCTTTGCGTACTTGTTGCTTATGGCATTGATTTGGAAAACAAATTTATAAGTAAGAGATAGCTTGGCCAGCTTTAAATAACCAATAACAATCGCCATTGTGTTACATTTACATCTTATAAATGAGTATTTGATACTCTCTATGCATTCACATGGTTTTGGTCTTAAACAACGGATCAAAATCATTGCACTCGGGTGTAACCTATAAGTGCTCCGTTCTTCTTCTTACTCAAGTCTGAGTCCGAATTAGCTCAGCACAGTGCACAAGCTCTGTAGTACGGGCGAGGATCCTGAAATATTTTGGGTAGATTGTTAACTCCAAATTTTGCCCGGGCAGCGCTATTAGGCTACTCTTTTCGATTTCCAACTGCCAAGGGATTTTTTACGTGCGCAACAATGCACACAGACGTCCGATCTCACTACCCAGGGTGAGTTACTAGAAGTCCAAGTCCACGTAAAAAATCCTAGACCTTACTGGGGATTGAACCCGAAACCTCTAGCACTCGAGGCGGACACCACGCCTCGAGACCACGCAGCCCCTTTATGCATGCATGTAAGTACATTTAATCACACCATTTATGGAAACATTTTTTTTCCTGTTTTCTTTCTTTTATGAAATAGCAGACGAACGTAGATGGCCGAAGCAGGAAAAGATTGAAGCCGTTGCTACAGAAACTACTGAACGACAACAACATACCCGGACTATGCTGGCGTGATCGGGCCAAACAAATATGGCAGATGCCCTGGAAATATCACAAACAAACCAGATGGGGTGATCCTGACGCCCTGATGCTCCGAGAGTTGGCCAAAGGCATGTATAATTATGAGGGAGACGATGAACCAGCGAAAGAAAGACTTAAGCAGTGGAAAGAGCTTCTTCGTAATGCTTTGAGAAGCCTGAAGGACGTCAAGGAGTTAAAGGACTTGCATGTGGTAGACGGCGAAAGACCCTATAAGGTGTACCAGTTTGTTGACGTGTCTGAAGGCGCTAGACGAGGTCAAGCTAGAGATACAAAAAGACGCCATAAAAGTACCTCTATCGCTTATGTTGATTGCAGTAATTCTTCTGAAAGTTTCTCAAGCCCCACCGATCTCTCAAATCTGCAAGAGCTCGCGTCAGTTCGAAACGTCTCGCCAGCTGCCATCTCCACTCAGTCGCCATTTTGTGGGATTATTTTTCACAAAAATGTTTCTCAGCTAATCAATGTTAATTCACCCAATAATGATCAGGCCATGTCCCAGCTCGATCCTCTGGATCCCAATATAGCTAAGCAGGTTTTGTCAATGAATGAGGATGCTGACATACTGTCCGGAAACATAGCGGACAATGTCGATGATAATACTCTCAACAAGCTGATGTCTCAGTTTAATCTTAACAACTGCAGAAGCCGCAGTCCACTGCGTCAGAGCAACGAGTCTTGTATGGAGTTTTGTGAGGTAAGCCTGAACGATGTTGAACTCCTCAACAATATACCCAATTCCTCTACTGGCATGTGCGACAGCGCAATCACAGCCAATGTCAATAACCTGCCAGAGGTGCTATCCTGCAATAGGAGGCGAGCATGTAAAGGGGCTAGTAGATCTACTGAAGTCATAATCCAGAATATGGTTGGGACTGAAGATGAGAATGCAGAGAATTCAAGATTTAATTTTGCTTCTGTAGAAATCCTACATAGAGTCCAGGACGTTGGGAATACAGCCATAGGTTCTGTAACCTGTCTCCAAAACAGGGATGCACATTGTCAGCTTTACTTAATGAGGAATGCAGCCCTAGCCAGCATTAGTGCTGATGGCCTTACGCCCCTCTATTTGGAAGATACATCAGCGTTGTCTAGCGACACATACCAGCCTAGCTGCCCTAGCATCAACAGCATCTTGAGCAGTGCTCCGGTGTCGTCGGTGTGTGTGGTGGTCTACTACAACACAAATCAAGTTGTCAAGTCTCAGGTTTTCACTAGGACATTTCGTATCTGCTTTGTACCTGACGATGAAACAAGGGAGAGCATCATGACGTGCCAGGACCCTGAACAGTTCGGGCCCAACCATGTGGATCTCTTTGAACTTCCAGAAATCAGAAAAAATGTGGGCTTGTCCTGTCAAGAACGCGACACTAACAAAATATTGAACAACTTAACAAGAGGGGTCATCATTGACCTGCGAGGCAGAAACATCTATGCTACCAGATACTGCAAGGCCGTGCCACATTTTTGCATCCCTGGTCAAACAGAGTTCACAAAAATGGAGCGCCGCGAGGAAGTCAAAATATTTGACTTCTGTGAGCATTTCCAAAATTCATTTGACCCTCGGTATCGGTACCAAATCTCGAACCCCCTTGTAAGGTTGTCTTTTGCGGTGAAAGACGCCAACAGGAAGGCGTCTGCTTTATCCATGGACATCTGGCACACGGAAGCTCATCAAACCAAACTGCAGGTTGGCGAAAACGCTCACTCGTTGGAGGTGGATTGCTCTCTTTCAGATGAGTATGACCGTCGCGTGGAGATAGAGCAATTCCTTAGGAAGACAACGTTACATTTCTAGACGAACAAAGAACTTGTGAGGGGAAAGATGGGTTGTGTTATTGAGAGGTTTTCTAAAGGATGAAGAATGGAGAGCAGGTGGCAGTGCCAGAGAAGGATATTAAAACAAAACAGATCATGTGGTTACTAAAGAGGGATTTGTCATGGACACAGTCATTAGTGTTTCGACTGCTTTTTTAGCATTGTTTTAAGAGACGTGTGTTTGCGCACCGGTGTACTTTTGGACATCGACTTGAAGGGAGAGAAGAAAAGTGAGAGATTAATGAACAGTGACGGTTTGTTTTGTAGGGACTGACAGTTTTTAGCTTTATACAAGAACTGTTGCAGCTAATAAAGAATGTCGATCACGTCGATGACCTTTCACAAAGTGTCTTCCATGTGTCTTCATTCGATCTCTGTTTAACAGGTACTCTGCTTAAGAGGGTTCTGTCAGAGTGACTCGAAAAGGTCTCTGACAGAGAGTATTTTTCTTCGCGTTCACCAGCTGTAAACTCCGGCAGAAAGTTCTAGTTGCTCGCCCACTTCTTTACTTTAGTGTCCTGTTCCAGAAACTGAGTGTTGAGTGCACATCCGTTTCACAGGTCTGATTCATCTGCATGTAGATTGTTTGTTCCTTGCCTCTCAGGCAGATGTGCTCCGACTTAGAAAAAAAAAGCTCCCATTTTGTCGACTCTTACGACATGGTTTTGGGCAGGCAATGGGTCTTTTCTTGTTTACCCCACAACGGGGCCCTGGGACCCACAAGGAGAACAGAGGGTATTGAATAATATTATATACATCAAACTTCTATAGTCTTCTATTGACAATGTGAAACCTAAATTATAAAACCAGCAGGATGAGAAATGCGGTAACCTAGTATTTTCATTTCTGAAATCAGTCCAATAATCTCTCGTCCAACATTGCTTCTCATTACTTGACATGTTTTGTTTATTTCATATAGGTCTTTATCTATTCACACTAAATAGGTATTGACTGAATTTCTTTACAGCAGTAACAATTTTGTTTAGAAAAATGATTTCAAATTAAATTTTTGTTTGCCAAACAATCCCAATTCAGTAAATTTATTGATCTGATATTCAAATAAAGGAGATAGCTGAACCTGAGACTATGCAGACTAGAAGCGTACTCCTTGAGGATTACATAGGACCACTTTGCCGAGTTCTGTGGGCTTTTTAAAAACCCACTAGTGGCATTTAGCTGGTGTTGGAAACTAAAGAGTTGCATTCTATAGGTTAGGACATTAAATACATGTCTACTAATTGATGTATTTTAGCATGTTTCACCATCAGATTTCATTATTTTATTGATTGTTACACTTATGCGTTTTTCTTGTGGTGCTATGTTTTTCTTAATACTATGATTGACTTACGCCAGATACAATCTCAAATACTAAACTACTTCAAGTCACAAACCAAGAAACTTTAGACAATATGATAACCAAGAGAAAATGGAAATGGCTTGGCCACGTTATGAGAATGACTTCTGATATACCTGCCAAAACAGCTCTCACATGGACCCCAGAGGGAAAGAGAAAACAGGGGCGCCCAAAAACAACATGGAGAAAAACGATGGAAAGGGACCTGAGTGCGGCATCTATGACATGGAAAACTGCACTGAAGATTGCACAGGACAGGAAAGCATGGAAAGTCCTCTCGGAAGCCTCATGTGACACTAGGGACAACGAGAACTGATGATTAACTTAACAGATATTTCATCAGGACAGCTGTCTATGCTTATGTACTTATTATGACACCTCACGGATTCATGCACGACACCTCATAGATCATCGAAATTACTGACATAGGGTAGACGATGGGTTACACACGCAAACTCACTTAAAAAAAACGATATTTGACTTTGGTCAAATGAGAATAGAAAAACAGCCGTACATATTAGCTCAGTGACATTCGACTACAGTCAGAAAGTATCAATATAAGTGGTGGCTGAGTGTCATGGACCCAAAAAAAAAAAAAAAAAGACGTGAGTTTGCGCACCAGTGTACTTTTGGATATCGGTATTAAACGGGAGAGAAGAACAGTGAGAGATGAATGAACATGGATGTTTTGCTTTGTAGGGACTGAGAGTTGAACCTTTTGTTTTCCTATGATCTGCAAGTTCGTTTGCAGCTAATAAAGTCATGGTCGACCACGTCGACGACTTTTCATTAATTGTTTTTCTCAAGTGTCCTTATTCTATCTCTGTTTAGCTGGTACTCTGCTGAAGACAGTTCTGTCTGAGGTGCCTGAAGAGGTCTCTGACAGGATTCGTGTTTGCATTATCATTATGGGCTGCATTGTACTTTTCTAAGTCGTTGGTTAGTTACTTGACTGCTTGTTTGGCTGGTTGAATTATTATTGATTGGTTGACTGACTGGTTGACTGATTACTCGGCTGTCTGATTAATTAGTTGTCTGACTTGTTGGTTGCTTTACTGATTTGTTGTTTGATTGATTGTTGACTTGCTTGAGTGTTTGGTTGGTAGACTGATTTGTATTGCTTTCTTGACGGATTGGTTAACCTATTAGTTGGTTGTCTGACATGTTGGTTGGTTGATTGGTTGGTTGATTGGCTAAAGAATATCTACTTGCTTGACTGATTATTTGGTTGGTTGAATGACTGGTTGATTGGTTGTCTGGCATGTTGGTTGGTTGATTGGTTGGTTGATTGGCTAAAGAATATCTACTTGCTTGACTGATTATTTGGTTGGTTAAATGACTGGTTGATTGGTTGTCTGGCATGTTGGTTGGTTGATTGGTTGGTTGATTGGCTAAAGAATATCTACTTGCTTGACTGATTATTTGGTTGGTTAAATGACTGCTTGATTGTTTGTCTGGCATTTTTATTTACTGACTGGCTGATTGTTTGGTTGACTGATCGCTAGCTAACTGATTAATTATTTGGTTGGTTGACTGATTGATTGGTTGATTGATTGCTGACTAATTATTTGGTTGGTTGACTGATTGGTTGACTGATTGATTGATTGGTTGGTTGACTGACTGATTGATTGATTGTTTGACTGATTGATTGATTGACTGATTGATTAGTCTGTTTACTAATAATTTGGTTGTTTGACCAATTGGTCTGTTGGTTGAATGATTGATTGGTGGTTTGATTGGTGGTTTGATTGGTTGGTTGGTGACTGAATGAGTGGTTGGTTTACTGATTGTTTACTGGCCGGACTGAAAAGTGTGTTTGGTTAATAGATCCTTTTGAAAACGAAAATAATGTCCACAGATAAAACCGGCTGTCACCCAAAAATAAAAATAAATGGTGAAAACATTGAAAATGTCACAAACTTTGAATATCAAGGCTCTATAATAAATAGCAATGGAGACTGTTTAACAGAAATTAAAAGGAGGATGGCCCTAATAGTGTAAAGATGAAACAGCCTAAAACGTCTTTAGTTAAGCACCAACAAGGGGATCAAAATTAGAATTTTGAGAGCATGCATCTTCCCTGTGGCTACATACGGATGTGAGTCGTGGACTATCTCTCTGTCCTTAAGAAAGAGGATAGGGGCGTTTGAGCTCAAAGCTATAGAAAGATTCTCAGAAAATCTTGGACAAAGAAGAGGAGAAATATTGACATCTTGAAAGATCTGAACATCAAGGAAGATTGGCTAATAAACAGAATCCTGTCTCGGAAGCCGAAATATTTTGGTCATTTAAAGCGCCACGACCAATTGGAAAAAATTCTAGCAGGGGCATGGGCTGACTAACACAAAGATGGGCACATGATATAAGGACTCCTTGAGTATGAAGGTTCATGAGGCGGGAGAGCTGGCGAGAGACCGAGTTTCTTTCAGGCAGACTGTGATGAGGGCGACTTTCTGCAAAGGACCTGCTACATGATGATGATGAGACACTCAGATCCCTCAGAACTTGAAATTTTTTTGTTTTTTGTTGTTGTGAACGTAGATTTATTTGTTTTTCATCGACAGCTTAACTGTAATGTCAGATCAGCCGACACAGCAAGAACCATTGGGGGAATTCCGTGAATGATCTCTAAAATTAATTATTTATTAGAGCCATCTGTAAAAAAAAAAAAAAAGATTACAATAATTGCAAGATAAACAAAAATATGATAGACACAATACATTACAATAATTATGAGATAGACACAATACATTACAATAATGTTCAGATAGACACAATACATTACAATAATGTTCAGATAGAGACAATACATTACAATAATGTTCAGATAGACACAATACATTACAATAATGTTCAGATAGACACAATACATTACAATAATGTTCAGATAGACACAATACATTACAATAATGTTCAGATAGAGACAATACATTACAATAATGTTCAGATAGACACAATACATTACAATAATGTTCAGATAGAGACAATACATTACAATAATGTTCAGATCGACACAATACATTACAATAATTATCAGTTAGACACAATACATTACAATAATTATGAGATAGACACAATACATTACAATAATTATGAGATAGACACAATACATTACAATAATGTTCAGATAGAGACAATACATTACAATAATGTTCAGATAGACACAATACATTACAATAATGTTCAGATAGACACAATACATTACAATAATGTTCAGATAGACACAATACATTACAATAATTATCAGTTAGACACAATACATTACAATAATGTTCAGATAGACACAATACATTACAAAAATTATCAGATGGACACAATACATTACAATAATGTTCAGATAGACACAATACATTACAATAATGTTCAGATAGACACAATACATTACAATAATGTTTACATAGACACAATACATTACAATAATGTTCAGATAGACACAATACATTACAATAATTATGAGATAGACACAATACATTACAATAATTATGAGATAGACACAATACATTACAATAATTATGAGATAGACACAATACATTACAATAATTATGAGATAGACACAATACATTACAATAATTATGAGATAGACACAATACATTACAATAATTATCAGATAGACACAATACATTACAATAATTATGAGATAGACACAATACATTACAATAATTATCAGTTAGACACAATACATTACAATAATTATGAGATAGACACAATACATTACAATAATGTTCAGATAGACACAATACATTACAATAATTATCAGATAGACACAATACATTACAATAATTATGAGATAGACACAATACATTACAATAATGTTCAGATAGACACAATACATTACAATAATTATCAGATAGACACAATACATTACAAAAATTATCGCATAAACACAATACATTACAATAATTATTTGATTTACACAGTACATTACCATAATTATAAGATAGACACAATACGTTACAATAATTATCAGATAGACAAAAGCTGTATTGTTATTATTTGCGAATAGAAAGCCGCCTTGGTGTAGTGGCTAGACGCTCGCCTTTGAATCTCGAGGTAGTGGGTTCAGATCTTAATGGGGCCGGACATTGTTTTCCCCTTCCAAAAATGACCTTGGCTTCCAGGTCGACCCAGACCAAAAATGGTACCGGGTACTGTCCATGGAAGTACAGGCGGCCGGCGTAAATCTGATCACATCACCCACTGAGCGCCGAAGGTCTAGCCCTATATGCGCAATGACCCTGAAGGCGTGGAGAAAGGCCCCATTACGTTAGATTATATGGCACGTAAATAACCGAAACAATGCAAGTTAGTAGACATGCTGCCCCACTACACATACAGCTGAATGGTTCTGCCCTGAATCAAGTTTGGTAGTTTAATATCTAGGAAGTATGATCACAGAAGATGGTAGAATTGACAGAGAAATAGAAACCAGATGTCAGAAAGCAAGTGCACTTATATACCAATTGTCACCATTATTAAGACATCCAAGCATAACTATGAGTGCAAAGAGACAGATTATTATTAGCATATTTATTCCAACATTAAGCTACCAGTGCCAAACATGGACACTATCTAAAGCCCATATACGCAAAATTACCACCTGCAAGATGAGGTGCCTGAGAAAAGCAGCCAACCTAACCATCCGAGATCGAGTGAATAATGAAACTATCAGGCAAATTGTGGGAACGACACCTTGTACTAGATTCATCGAGAAACAGCAGATCAAGTGGTTTGGCCATCTCGTTAGAATGCAGCAAGATCAAATACCATCACAAGCACTACATCTCAGAAGACCAACTACAAGAGCAAGAGGACGGCCGCGGAAATCATGGATCGACAACATTAAAGACACTCTACGCCTTCACGGCATGACAATAACCAGTGGCAGCCAACGTGCACTGGAACGCAAATTATTCCTCCCCACGACGCTTAACGGCAGAAGTGGTTTATGATGATGATGGTGGCACATAAATATAACGGTTTGAGTGAAATAATATTATATGTACAAGCAAATGCTTCAAAAAGAACTATGTATATGATTAGGGTCACTTAGATTTTTTTATCCGTTACTTTTCGAGGAGAAATAGAGGGCCGCACGGCTCGGGTCGCACTGCTCGGCACCCGAACAATTATGGGTAGGGAGCTAGCCCACCCTCCCTACCATTTTTTTTTCAGGTGAAAGGGGGCGGTAGTGGCAAACTTGAGTATGGAGACTAAAATAGAAACTGAGTATTTAAGGATTTACCCGTAGCTATTTATAGTTCTCGGGAGTTCCAGGTGTTATCAAGCAGCAAAAGTTTCAAACTGCGGTGGTGCGTTTGTGTGTGTGTCACCTGTACACCTGTGTTTCTACAAACTGTTGTTTATTTCCTGCTGGACGTCAAATCAAAATCTACACTTTGGTTATACTGAGGAATTCACAAAAAGAATCGACTTTTCAAAGTTGCATTTTGCGCAAATTCTGCAAAAAAAAAAGTGAGAAAGCCGGAAGTAAACCAGCTTGGTAAGTTTACAAAGTGTTGATGCATGTCGGAAATACAATTTCAGCTAATGTTGGTATGGAAATGGCAGAAGGGGACGTATGTGTGTCTGTCCTAGCTACACCCTAGCATCTAATTGCCGGTGATTAGACACACGAAAACCTAGACCAGTTACTGTATTTTTTCAGTTGCAAATAAACGCAGGGGACCGGAAATAAGTTAGTAAGCATCATCATGTGCTATGCTAAATGACGTGGCCGATCATACTTCTCTTCCACATCCTTGTTTCTTTTTCAACCAAATTAGGTCCTCTCCCTCCCCCCGCCCCCCCCCCCTCCCTAAGGGGTATATCTCGTAAAGGCCCCAGCACATTGGTTTTTCCGTAAGCCCATAATGCCGTTAAGACGACCTTGCCTTTAATAAGTTACAAATAATTGGAAATTTAGTAGTAGTACATGTTACCCCTCTATGACCTCACACAAACGATAAACACCCGATGACACAAGTGCCACAATGTGGATGAGGATCACCCGTGGAGGGGTCCCAGAAACCGCGTTCAGTCATTAAGCCATATGTATGGCCGGACTATATTGCGGCCCCTGGAAAGAGTCAGGGCTGGGCTTCAAAAAAACGAAAAATTGAATCTCTCAAGGAGATGACAAAACCAACTGGAAATGATAAGCCTCTGTAGAATTGTCTTGAGGGAAGGAATATAAAATTGATGTGTGTGATCTTTCAATCCATTTAAATTACTCGGCTTGGCTGTTTAAACATTTCCAGCATTCTTATACAAGGGCTTTTTTTTTTTTAACCTTGTTTACCAGTTCTCCAGGTCTCCAAACCGTAGCAATCTGCATACGATGAAGCCACATAAATCGACATTGCAAGGCTACTAACGGGACCCAAACAACGCAAGATCTGTTCTTGGTTAGCCTTGTGAATTCCACATAATGCGTGGTGTATTCTCTAGTGTCCCCCCCCCCCCCAACCCCCTTCTGAGTTTATTATAAAACCGTGACCAACATTCTGCCTTTAGTCGGTCTTAAAATCACGAAATAAAGCCAGTCTTACAGGTCATCAAAGAACAACAATTGAAGTGGTTTGGACACCTAACAAGAATACCCTGGTACTATCTGCCACAGCGAGCCATACTAAAACGTTGCAACGGGTATAGAGCGAGTGGAAGACCTCGGAAAAAATGGAGTGATGGCATTAAGAACAGCCTTATAGAAATGAACATCAGTCGTAATAATGCTCTTGGCAGAGCTCATCAATGAACGTCACATCTTCCCTTGACATTTGAAAGCATATAGTTCCGTCAGTCACCTACAGAGTTGAGTGCAGGCAACGATACTGTGACTTGCGGATTTAATTTGCAATCTTTTCGATTGTGCCCAATGTGGCTTGTATAATGAACTACAGATTTAGAAATAGCAAATAGAGAACTGATAGTGCCTTATGCGATTAACTGCATGTGCACATCTACTAATCTTTAGTAAGTGCTGCTTCCATCGACTATGAGCTGCATTTCTAGTGACTGACTGATTGTGTTGGCACTTTTGACCGCTGCCTTGTGCATTTACTGCGTGTGCATGATGATGACTTTGTTGAAACTGCAGCCTGTCTCAGTTTATTACAAGGGACAGTGGGGGACATTACATGTGGATTTCGTTGGGAAGTGAACTACTAAAGATTGATCTGATTGCTATGAATTTGGAACTGCGATTTCTGGGATTCCGTGAATTTCTATCTTAGCGATTTCATGAACTTTTAGTTTCTTAGGACTTTTGTATGAGAGGATACCGGTTCTTAGGAAGTTTATATGAAAGGACACCGGTTCTTAGTGCGTTTATATGAAATGACACTAGTTCTTAGTGTGTTTATATAAAAGGACACTAGTTCTTAGGGCGTTTGTATGAAAGGACATCGCTTATATAAAATGACAGCGGTTATTAGAGCGTTTAAATTAAATGACACCGGTTCTTAGAGCATTTATAAGAAGGAACACTAGTTCTAAACGTTTCTTTGTTATGTGACACTGGTTCTTAAAGTGTTTATATGAAAGGACACTGGTTCTCAAAACGTTTATATAAAATGACAGCGGTTATTAGAGCGTTTAAATTAAATGACACCGGTTCTTAGAGCCTTTATAAGAAGGAACACTAGTTCTAAACATTTCTTTGTTATGTGACACTGGTTCTTAAAGTGTTTATATGAAAGGACACTGGTTCTCAAAACGTTTTTATAAAATGACACTGGTTCCTAAAGCGTTTGTATGAAATGACACTGGTTCTTAAGGCGTTTATATAAAAGGGTAGATTTTTAAAACATTACCTTTAGTAGTGACCCCGTATTCCTTAATTTCATCGGCTCTACGCCAGAGTGACCTAGGTACGGGTATGGTCATTTTCAACCACGTTCATTTTTTTCAAGGCTGTTATTTGTCACTCTACAATATACGTAATGAACACATGTAAACTACTGCGCCAAGTGGGCCGGAATGTTATGTTGTTTTTTTCCCAGCTACAGCATGTTTGTGAAGGAGAGGACGATGTACAGACGCGATTTTCTATCATCTCAAGCATCTTCTCTCGTTGTCTTCCTCCTTCCTTTTTTCCACAGATCTTTCCAGTGGTCACAACATGTTCTATTTTCCCTCTTCTCATAACATGGCCGAAAAATGATGACTGTCTCCTTCTGATGTCTGTGATAAGTTGTCTTCGGGCTCCCGCCTCTTTCAAAACCTCTTGGTTGCTCTTTTTGGTTGTCCAAGGTATTCTAAGCATTCTTCTGTAAAACCACATCTCTGAGGCCTCTAAAAATTGTTTGGCCAGCCTACCGATTGTCCAGGATTTACATCCATATGTTAAAACTGGATGTATGTAGCAAGCAAGAATTCTTTTTCTAACTCTCAATGACAAGGATATATTGCACAAGATGTTTTTCATTTTATAAAATGCAGTTTTTGCCTGTCCAATTCTGTTTCTTATCTCAGTTATGCATCTTCCATCTGATGTTATCCATGTGCCCAGATACTTAAATTTATGTACTTGTCCTAAAATAACACTATTGACTTTTATTACACATTTAGGAATAATTTGTTTCTTTGATACCAACATTACTTCTGTCTTCCCATTATTCAAACTGAGACCTATTCTTCCACTTTCTAACACCACAATGTTTATCATTTCCTGCAATTCTTTCTGACTTGTTGCTATCAAGACTGTGTCATCAGCATAACGTAAATTGTTTATATTGTGCCCACCAAGCACAATTCCGGGCATATCAATTAAAGATCTCATTATATATTCACTGTATATTGAAAACAAATCAAGTGAAAGTACACATTCCTGTCGTACACCCCTCTTCATGCTTTGAAATGTACCTAAACAGTTGTTAATTCTTATAGCTGCTGTTTGCTGCCACTACATATTCTGTATTATTCGTAGATCTTTCCCATCAATGTTTAATTTTTTTAACAGTTTGATTATTCTTCATGCTTCACACAGTCAAATGCTTTTGTATAGTCTATGAAGCATAAGTACAAATCAGTCTTTACTTCTACAGCTCTTTCTGACAATGTTCCTAGGATGTAAATAGCATCGTTTGTACCTTTTCCTTCTACAAAGCCACATTGTTCATCGCTGATTTCTGGTTTAATTTTGTTTTTTATTCTTCTCATAATTATGCTCAGTAAAATCTTAGTCATGTGACTCATAAGACTTATTGTGCAATGGTCTTCATATTTTAAAGTTCCTGGTTTCTTTGGCAGAGCTATAAATATAGATTTTCAAAGTTCGTTTGGAATATGCCCACTATTACTATTTCAATTCCAAAATCTCCCAGTGTTTCGATTTCTTCCAGTGAGATGTTGTCTGGCCCGGGTGCTTTTCCTTTCTTCATATGATGTATTGCATCCTCTACTTCTGCAGTCATTATTGGTGGACCATCATTGTTGGTCTGCAGTTCTACATCTGGTCTATTATCATCATACAATTCCCCTATATACTCTGTCCATCTGTTAATTATATTACTATGTCCCATTAATAAGTCACCATCTTTTGATTTCAAACATCCAGTGCTGTTACGTGTCATCTTTTCTGTAAACATATTTATCTGTTGGTACATGGAATGTGAGTCTTTCCCGTGATTTTCCCCAATCTCTGTACACATTTGATTCAGCCAGGCTTCTTTAGCCACTTTGCATTTGTTCATTATTTCTTTTTGTATTCTAGAGTATTCTTCTTTATCATTCTTTTTCTTCCTTCTTTCAACCATCAACTGCAGAATTTCGGTTGACATCCATTTCTTTTTTTGCAACTCTATGGGTTGGTGGGATTGTCTCTTTTGATGTCTGCTGAATTGACTCACGCAACATATCCCACTGTTCATCAATAGTCTGTATAATTTCCATTGCATTATACCGGTTTTGTACAGTGACATTGTACTGTTCCTTAATTTCTTTATCGGTTCTAAGAATTCCTAAATTTAACTTGATGTTCTGTGGTGTTTTTCTAATGTTCTTTAGTTTTATTCTAATTTTTCCGACAACTGGAACATGGTCACTAAAGCAGTCTGCCCCTGGTCTAGTTTTTTGCTCCAACTAAGCTGCTCTGGAATCTTCTTGAAATCAAAATATAATGAGTCTGATGGCGGACATTATCACCAGGACTTTTCCAAGTCCACAATCTTCGAGGATGGTGTTTAAACCAGGTGTTACCTATTATCATGCTGTGAAAAATTTTATAGCCGAAAAAAAAAAAAATTATGTTGGTAGTGAGAACCGTCCAAAAAAAGTAGTCACGACGCATTGCCAGATAATTGTAAGATAATTATTGTGCATTGCAGAGAGGAAGCCACTGACCAGGTATCAATTATGTCAGAGAAAAGGCAGAATCTGGAGGCAGAGCCTTATATTCGCGTAGAGTTCAACCTCGAGAGGGTACACGGAACCTGCACTATTCACGAGGTAACAATTGTCTTTGTTTACTTTTCTTTCTATCTTCTCTCCAGGGTAGTTGGTCATTCTTTGGTTCGTTTGTCATGTCGTGAGGAAAGGAGCACTGGAAAATATCGTGACGACTGTAAAGTTTACTGGTAGAAGAGGCAGAGGCAGACCAAGAAAAATGATGGTGAATGGCTGAAAACAGTGGTATGAAGGAAAATGTTCAGTGAAATTGATTCAGAACACCAAAGATCGAGATCTATAGAGATGCATGAACGCCTACGCCAGCTGGCAAGGCACATGGTGCTAATGATGAGTTGGTCATGAACAGTTATCTAGCTCAACGCGACCCACTTCTGCATACATTTGTGTCAGGACTGCTTCCATTAGATAGATTACCCCTTACTCCTGTCACAGTACAGCAGAGCACCCCTCTGGTCTCGTACTTGCCTACATTTTGTACCCCTCAATGCAAGTTATCTTATTTCAAATATGGACTCTTCCTCTATAAGTATATAGTCCTTCTTTGATAAGTATCGGTCAAGAAGATTTCGGGATAAATACTCAGTTCGTTCCTATATCTATTGGAAGTGAGTTATATTATAAATTCACTCTCAGCTAAGTGATTTCTAAATGTATCGAGGCCTTTTTTCCATCTGCCGAACTATCGTTTGTTCGCGGAAGGAATTCCTCCAGCTTCTACCTTGGGCAAGTTTCAGATTTAAATTGCTATTCGTGGCTCAGTCTCCAGAGCATACAGACGGGTTTCGCCCTTGTCTTGAAAGTCTCTCAGTACCTTCTTGGAAAGTATGCACTCCCCCCCGGAAACTTCAAATGAGCATCAGATGCTTAAGGACCTCTCTGCAGGCCTAACCCGAATCGCAATATATATTCTACCAGTGTTGTACAAATGCTTCCTATGCCAGTACCTACCAGCACCTACCTCCTTACAGTACAGCAGGAGGTGACAATTGGTGTCACATTTGACACATGGCATTTTGTACTAATCAGTCATCTTCATGTGCTAATATACAGGGTCTATGATCTGCCCTTCTGCCAAACCTAACCCGAGGGTTGCAAATTGCTGTGTTAATTGTTGACATTAGTAATTTATTTGGGGAACTTTACCCTATAGTTAAACACGAACAAAAGAGCTGCTTGCACATTTAATTGATAGTATATATCATTTGAGGACATGGCATCACAGAGCTGAGGCCTTACTTCTGGCCAAGCGCTGCTCCTATTCAAGTCTGACCTACGAAGTGTGGAGAGGATCAAGTCCATCTCTAATAAGTATTGGGAATCAACCTGAGATGCAGTCACCCAAGACACCTAGTGGCCACAACAAGATCATGCTATGATGAGCTGTGAAGTGTTGTAATCAGACCAGGAGTCTTTCGGAATAGTTCAGTTTTAATTCAGTAGTTTTATTGATTTGTCCTCTTCTTTAATTTACTTTTCAGAGTCTTTACCTGTGTTGTATTTATTACATTATGTATTATTATTCTGGATTTAGATTTGTCAGTGTCCAATCTTTTTCAGTTTTTTTTTAGGTTAGATTGTTTCGGAGTGTGGTGTTGTTTTGACAGATCCATTACTGCGTTAAAAAAAAAAAAAAATTATGTGATCTTCTTAGTGGTGAGGAGGTCAGGCCAAGTTGTGCCCAAGTATATTTGTTATTACAGTGGGAATCATAATTTAAGTCGCCTCACCCAGAAGTGATGTTGGATTGTCGTTGGAGCAGCGGAGTACCTTCTAGACCAATGCGAACCACCATCTAACATTAAGTCACTTCAGAGTGTCTTTGATTACTAGGGTCAACCCTAAAAAAGACATGCGACAGACACGTCATGTGACAAACCCCACCACCCCTTCTCCGCAGTAATGGGCTAGGACTGACCTAATCTCATTGCGTATCAACGAAAACTGCATCAGATGCGAAGAATGGACAGGCACATGGGGAAACTTGCAGCCTTTGAGTTCTTCGTGAGATAGACCTGACTATTCTCGCATTTGATTCAGGTTTTCTTGGCGACACACGACTTTGTTTCATCAGATTCCATACAGTCCTGAAATGGATCCTTGCGATTTTCATTGTTCTCCGGAACGCTGGATAGAATAGATGTGAGACACAGGAAGACATTCTCTAGATCTAGAAAATGACGCCCATCTTTATTTCCTGACTGTGGCACACTGACAGCCATTTTTAGATTCAAGGATGATGTTTAAACAAATTATACATCTCTCTGTCTGTTTACAGGCTGACTGTGGCATAGGGACAGTCATTTCCGGACTCAAGGATGATTTATCTCATGTGGTATGTTTGTCATCAATAAGTCTCATGCATTAGGTACTGGCAATAAGAATTAATTAATCAAGAATCGACATCACCGCCCCCGGGACATTCCCACGCGTGTTCCGTCTCCTTCCTCATAAGTCAGCGAAAAGTAGACATGCTAATATTACTAATAATGACGGCTTCAATCTAATTCTTCTTCTTCTTTTTGTGTTAATCGGTTGTAAGCTCCAGCGGAAAGTCCCAGTGGTTCGTTCACTTTCACTTTGGCTTTGTGCCAATGCCTGAGTTTTTAAAGTCCACCTACATTTCCCACCCAGTGTTGATTATATTTCAGCACCTCGACTTACTACTCACTCCCTGTTACATTAGTCATTCAGTTGATTAATTCTATGTTTTTTTTTTCTTTTGTACTGCCCACTGGATCCTAAGTCGAAACACGTAACGTTAATCTCCTCCACGCCCTGCTCATATATACTCTAGCTCACTTCTGATTTGTAGTTCCTAAACCTGTCACTTTGGCACAAGGTTACGGGGGTGTTCCGCAATGATGTTGATATCGCCTGTTGTATAGTTCAGCACGCCAGCGCTTTTAACACTCCAAACACACGGAGAATGGCCCTGACAACTCCCTAGAGAGTGCTGCAACCTATGTCACAGGCATTCTCTTTCTCGGGAATGAGAACGTGCGACAAGACAAAAAGCAAACAACAGAGCGGGACACACCCATAACCTTCAAGAAAGTGGTGGGAAAAAAAGGGGGGAGGGGGGGGGGTTCTAGTAACGAACTCAGGCCCCAAAACAAAGTGACTTTCCTTTCCATTAATGCCTCCTTGTGAGGCAGGGCGTCTCCTATCTTGCAGGGGTGTCACGTATTCCTCACTGTGAACGCTCTAAAGTCTCTCTCTTTCCTCGTCTTCTCCACGCTGACGCGTAATTGTTTCCACGTTCTGCTAACTGCGCGACGGTTCAGCACTATGGAAACAGCGATATTTATTTTACTCCTACGATCTTTGTAAGTGTTTTATTTGTCTCGGGAAAGGATTGTGTGTGTGTGTGGGGGGGGGGGGGGGGGGGGGGGGGGGGCACCGCTAACGAACGTAGAAATACAAAAAATATCCCAGATTCGATGTTCAAGAATCGTCGTGGCTGCTGCGCTCCACCTGCAGCGCTTCTTGCTTGTACACAGACGGCGGCGGCGCCTGAAATAGACTCACGTCAACACAACCAAACACAAAGATTATATACGCCTACGAACGCCGAAGTAAACCACATTGGAACTCCAGTACATCAGCTTGTTCGTTACACCTCACACGGACATTTCCTAGGCATAAATCCATTTATATGCTCCTGACCTGAGATTTATCAATTGATCAGCCGTTCTACGCCTGGGACGCCGGCTTTAATTTTACAATAAATATTCATTGAGGATCTTATGTATTAAATCACTCTTATTAAACATTTAAAAAAAACAAGTACCGAATTGTTACATCGAGGCTTTTCTGGTGTATGTCAGGGAATCTTTGAATGGGAGCAAGTCCCGCCCCCCCCTCCCGCCCCCCCCCCCTTCCAAAAAAAAATATTTAAAAAAAAAAAACTTGGGGGCATCTGAGATGTGGTTATTGGCAAGAATGCCGCGAATAGCTTGGACTGCCAGAATATCTGAAAATGATTGCCTGGAAATGGCTAATAAAAGTAGAACATTAAATGAGAATGAGACAAACAAAGCTCTTTGGTCATGTACTGAGAACATCAGCACTGGATAATATCGAGTCGAAACTAAAGATTACTGTTAGAAGAGGCAGAGGCAGACCAAGAGAACTGATGGTGGATGGCTTGAGACAGTGGCATTGAGGAATATTTTCAGTGGAATTGATCCAGAACACAGAAGACCGGGATATGTGGAGATGCATGAACGCATACGGCAGCTGGCAATTCACTTGATGATGTTAACTAAATCGGCTGCAATTACAGCATGTCTCGGACTGTGTTGCTCTCAAGCCACATGAAAACTGCCGTTACTGCCTCCATCTCCATACCATATAGAATGTTGCGACTTCATATGCGAGGATATCTGTTTTCAAACAGCTGCCAGTCTGATAAACCTAAACTTGTTCGATTACTGCCAAGACGCAAACATAGTTTACAATAAAACAGGTGGCCACGATTAAATATCGAAGAGTGCTTCAGACGTGTTTTCTACATGCAGCAGAGAGGTCTCATGCCGGGCCAGTAGGCGTGCCGGTAGAAACCAACCTGCCTGGATCAGTGGAGGACATTCGGTGCTTCAGCCGTGTTGTCTACATACAGCAGAGAGGTCTCATGCCGGGCCAGTAGGCGTGCCGGTAGAAACCAACCTGCCTGGATCAGTGGAGGACATCCGGTACTTGAGCCGTGTTTTCTACATACAGCAGAGAGGTCTCATCCCGGGCCAGTAGGCGTGTCGGTAGAAACCAACCTGCCTGGATTAGTGGAGGACATTCGGTGCTTGAGACGCTATACAAAGGCATCTGGCCTATACCTTTGAAAAACACTGACAAGGAAAACCAACATAAGGAGGAGGAGAAGGAAGAGAAGAAGAAGAAGAAGAAGAAGAAGAAGAAGAAGAAGAAGAAGAAGAAGAAGAAGAAGAAGAAGAAGAAGAAGAAGAAGAAGAAGAAGAAGAAGAAGAAGAAGAAAAAAATAGAGGGGGATTGAAAAAAAATTACTCTAACCTGCACAGTTTATGGCGTGTGCACCAGCCTCGCAGATCTAAATCATTAGGCTCAAATGTATATGGGTGCGCGCGCGCGCGCGTGTGTGTGTGTGTGTGTCGCTCCTATTTGTTTATGTGTAACTGAAAAACAGCCTCTAATCTATCAATCTGTCAATACAGTTTGGACTATCTGGTGGACAGCAGCGATGGCTTTACAACAGCACAGAGCTCCAAGATAGCAGCACCCTTGAGGAATATGGCATCTCTGCCGGCTCCACGCCAAAACCACAGATCAACGTGAAAATAATGTGAATAGATACATACATCTATACATACACACACGCGCCACAAGTTCCAGGGCCTGCGATGCTGATGGTTGCAAATTGCCAAATGTAGATTTATTATCACCATCATGCCCCATGCAGATTAACACTGACGTTAGTAGTTCATCACCTCACTCGATCATTAGTCAAGGATCGGCTCTGTGTTCTTGTGCGGATTTTACCATATAACTATGCCTTCCCTGTTTTACCGCTTTGCTTTTCACATGAACTTTTCCCATCGTGTTTGCTAATTGCCAAAATGTTTTCACATTCCTTTGTTGCAACATGTGTAAAACATCTGAGCCTGATCTCTCTGTTTATTCGACTAGTTCAGCGACTGAAATACAGGAAATATTTGCCCGTTTTCTATCCCAGTGTTTGTTCACGTCACTTCCGGTGATTTGAGATTTTTTCATGGGGACTTCTAGTAATTTCCACTGCTCTCTAGGTAGTAAAATCGGACTCCCGTGTGTATTGTTGCACGCGTAAAATATCCCTTGGCAGTTGGAAATTCAAAAAAAAGAGTAGCCTTACAGCGCTGCCGGGCCAAATTGTGGGGTTAAAAACCCTGCCAAAGTATTTTCAGGATCCTCGCCGATGCTACGGAGTTCGTGCACCCAGGCTTGAGTCAGAAGTTGAACGGAGCACTTATGAGATACTACCCTTGTGCCGTGATGTTGTTCCTTCGTCTAAACCTAACCTAAACCGAACTTCCCCGTATGGGGGTTGACCTAAGTCGATTGTTCAGTTGTAGGCCTGCCTGGTGAATCTTTTGAAAAATAATCGTTACAAATTATCGTCATAAATTGTCTTCCTTGTATGTGCTTTGAAAAGAAAGTTTTTAAATGAAAATGCTAGTAGTTGGACTCAAATATAAATTGTGACTACCTTGCAACGGTAGTCAGTAACTTAAAACTGCACGCAAAGGGGGGAGGGGAGGGGGAAGGGTCGATTAGGGTGTAGGGTCTGAATTTTTTGTCTTTAGAGAATTAATTACTAATTGAAGAAACGATGTCATATTGTACTACCCAGGTATGTGTATTATTTTATGTATTCTGTTTGGTATGATCATGCTACAGAAATCTGGCTTGTTACAGGGCTGTTTAAGAGGGCATTAAAATACAGAATACAATATACTATGATTTCAACCCCTTGTGAGATGCAATTTTTCGTTTTTTGAAGCCCCACCCTGGCATAACGACTGAAAGGGGTTTTTAGGATCACTCCACGGGTGATCCTTATCGGCATGGTGGCACTTTGTTTCACCTGGTGTTTATCGCTTGTGTGATGTATGTCCTGGCGGGGTACAATAAGCAAGCAAGCAAGAATACAATGAGCCGGTGTGGAAAAAGTGGAGTTGGGGGGGGGGGGGGGGGCGCTTATCCCCTTTGCAAACTTTCTAGGATGGGTCCAAGGTGTCTCATCTCGTGTGTCTGACGCCTCTGTCGTGTTGGCTGTCAAACATGAATTTGTAATATACTGTCACGTGTTTCCTTTATAACACAGTAAAAGTTAAGTAGATTATCATTGTTCACGCCTTTAGGTATGTTGGGCATATAGGGCTAGACCTATATTATATAAACCAATAGGTACTTGTTGGGTGATGTGGTCAGCATCAAGCCGACCGTCTTTTCTTCCCAGTGCTTTACCTGGTACCAATTCAAGGCTGCGAAGACCTAGGACTAAAGTCAACAACAAAAAAGTTCAGCTCTGTATGTACCCATGACCCTCGGATCCACAGACAACCATCTAGTCGCTACACCACGTCAGCTCCCTTATAACACGGTTCCCGGGCAATTACTTGAGCTTGTTGCTACCGCCGGCTCTCAAAGTGATCAGAAAGATCGAATAAATACTTCCAAACCATGTTTACCTGGGTCTTATTGTCAGTTATTTATGTGCCATTTACATGTGTTATGTTCTTGTCTATTTACATGTGTTATGTTCTGGTCTATTTACATGTGTTATGTTCTCTTCTTATTTCGTTTGTTCGCTTAAAATACATGATCTATATCTGCAATGTTGTCTATAATATGGACTTCACTTTCTTTTGTAATTCATTTAGCGACCCGTAAACTGTGGCTTGCATCTGTGTCTCTCTTGGCCAAACGTTTCACGTTGTATTTGGGACAGTCTTGGAGTATGTGATCTGTTGTCTCAGGTACTAATCCACATGTACACATGGCTGATTCGCCAGTCTTAAATTGCGTGTTCATGTGGCTGCAAAGTTGATTTTATCCTGTTCTAAGGCGTAGAATAATAATTTGCTCTAGTCTGTCCATTATCTAATAATCGTCTTGTGTCGGTTTTGGTGGCTTTCTCGTTGATTTGAGGATCTCTTCTTCTTCTCATAAGAGACTGTTACGTCAGGTTGTTATTCCGTTGCACCTTCCTTAGCTAGTTTATCAGCTGTTTCATTTCCAGGAACTCAACAATGGGGTGGTTTCAATTGCATAGTTACCTTACACCGGCTACCTAGTTTAAAGAGTAGTGTTCGTATACCAGGTAGTTTTCCGGATTCGAGTGTCTGAAGGACCGCTTTTGCATCTGTTAGGAACACCTAGGGTTGTGAGGTATGACGTATATTCAACAGTTTCTCTGCTGCTTTTTGATGGCTCGAACTTCTGCATCATAGTTGTGACAGTGCTTTCCTGTTGGTATTTTAGTTGTGTATCTGGTATTATTTGGATGCTCAAAATTCACTCCCGCTCCTCCATTTCTGCTGGCGTTTTGTGCTGACCCATCCGTATAGACACGAATTCACAGAGTCTGTGAGTATTCATCATCTAGTAGAGCGAGGGTGGCTGTTTCATACTGCATACTGTTTTGTTCTTCCTTGTCGAATACCCCTTTCACTTCTGTCTAGATGTGTATTGGGAACTTATAATCCTTTCCCTAAAGCGTTTGATCTAGAATAGCAATTAAGGGACTGTCAGTTGCAGGCAGATCAGTGGTTTACCTGCAGAACCGTTGGGCCTGGTCGATGAAACTGCTTCTTTTAAGTCGCCCCATTGCTTGCTATTGGAATCTTCTATAGGGTGTTCATGCATGCCACGAAACTGATCTGCTTGTATTAGTATCTTGGTGTCCCAGCGTTCAGTCAGTGATCTGGTAATCTGGTAAGCTTAGTTTCAGCTTCATAGCAAACGGGTCGCCCCATAGTTGCTCCGCACCTGTGCCAACGAAAAACACATAAAATGTTTATCATAGTTCAAATGAAATCCGCAGCTCACAGTGTTACGCCATGCACTCAACTCAGAAGCTGGGCAACGTCTGACTCTGACTGTTCAGTCAGTGTTTGGGTCATCGCCGTCTTCTCCATCACAGCTATAGGTGTTGATTTCATCCCGCCTGTTATGACTCTGGGTGCTTGATTTTGCAATTTATCTAACCTTTGTGGATGGCTTTTGATGCTGAACTCCATGCAGTTGACCCGTGTTTAAGATGTGGTCTTACACTTTGTTGACAACTTGTCCTTAGCATTTTCCCATTATCCCTATGTTGTTCCACTTAGTTTTATCAAATTGCTAGCTTCCTTCTGGCTATGGTTGCTGCCTTGTTGGTGTGTTTTCTCCATGTTAACCTATCATAAAACGTTATTGCGAGGTATGTGGGCTCCTTATCCTTTCTTAGTGGTATTGTATTTATTTGAATGATGCCTCATTTTTGTTTAAAGGAGAGGGTGAAGATGGCTGTGCTTTACATGTCTACGCTGATGCTGACACACCATTTATGAGCCCATGCAGCTACTGCGTCTATGGAGCTTTGTATCAAGTGGCCACTGTTGAAGATTTTTTTTGTGTTGCAATATGGTACCAAGTCGTCAGCAAACATCGCAGCATTAATATCATGGGGTAGATCAGCAAAGCAATTAGGTCGTTGATGTAGACCAGAAAAAGTGTTGGCAACAGGACACCGCCTTGGAGGACACCATGGTGCATCAAGACTTTCTTGCTCTTGACTCCTTCTATCTGTAATCGGGCTCTTCTGTTATATAAGTTTGCTGTCACCCATCTGAACATATTCCTATTCATTTTCTAGTTTCTCAGTTTCTTCATGAAACCTTCTTTCCAGGCCTTATCAAAGGCTCCCCCCCCCCCCCCCCCCCCCCAGATATATCCATGCCACACAAGCACTAGTTTAGTTTCCTAACATTATTGAGAGACGTAAGTTGTCTGATCTAGAGGAGATAAAATCACGATTAAGTTCACTGGAAACGTAAGCACAGAAACTATTTTCAATTACTTCCAAAGACAGCAAATTCGATGGTTTGCCCACTTAGAGCGAATGCCTTGTGACGTCATACCATATAATGCATACACGGAAAGAAGAGACGGACGAACAGCAGTTCATTCATTCCATCTCGGGGACTTCGAGATTTCATGGGGAGTTCCAGGGAAGTCCAGTAGTGTAGGGGTCTAAGGGTGTAAACTGAATGCCATCAAACACTAGCCCTGCTCCCACAATGTTGGACTTTTTCAGGGAACTCTTCGCGAAATCTCAGTCTTCGAGATAGGGTACACACACACACACACACACACACACACACACACACACACACACACACACACACACACACACACACACACACACACATACGTACCGAAAGATAACATCAGAGAAACTCTAAAACAGCACGATGTGGTCGAGACGACCAGAAGAGCAAGAAATAGCACCTTATATCTCCCTCGACACCCGAAGTTGTACAAGAAGAAGTGACAAAAGATAACTGTGATAACTGATAAATTATAAACGTTCTGTGTGTTTTTAGTTGGCACAGGAGAAAAGCAATTATGGGGTGACCCGTTTGCGATGAAGCTGAAACTAAGACTACCAGATTACCAAAGAAAAGATAAGGGTTAATGTCTGGAGTAGGACTGCCCCGTGTGTTCGTCTATCATCTCAGCTTCTGAGGAACGGCAAATGTGAGCGTCACCTGTCAATGTAGCAACAGCTACCAGGTCTCCCCCTCTCATCCCCACCTCCAGACACTGGCCATATTTAACAAGTTGAAGTATCCATTCCGACAGACTGTAGGAACAACACCATACAGCAAATTCATTGAGAAATAGAAAATCAAATGGTTTGGTCATCTAATGAGAATTCAGCCAGAACAACTACCAACGCGGGCGCTACACGCGAAAAGATCTGAAGGGAAAGCAAGAGGTCGCTGCAGGAGACATGCATTATTGACATTAAAGAGCTTCTACAGCGATACATATTGACAAAAACAATTATTGCCCATCAAGTTATGCATCGCAAACGGCAGCTCTCCACAACACCTCACAGCAGAAGTGGAAATTGACAATGATGACGAAGTATCCAACGCAGGCAACACCTGCTTGTTGTCGTGTTGCGGTTGTTAGACAAAACGCAGGTATTTCCGTACATAATAATAGACCCCAGAGTCATTCCTCGCTTTCCCGGACTGTCCTGTATTTCTCACCGTTACTTGTAATTAACCCGTTGAATTTTCTCCATTGTTACATAGTGTTTATCACTTTGGGGACTAGTGTGTTAACTTCTTCGTTACGGTGATGCTTACCTCTTTCCCTGAGATTGGGTTTACTCTTCGCAAGTCGTGATTACCTTCCTCTTCATCACAAAGTTGTTCAACCTTGTGATTGTCCATTCAAGTTTGTTTAATAAACCCTTTGATACCATTAAAAATAACTCTTTAGATAGCGTATTGTTTAACTCACTTATTTCTAACTATACGTTTTACAACAAACGACCCATAAAAAGGTGATTGGGGGGGGGGGGGGGATTTTGAAATCTATAGTTATGTCAAATTGAAATAAACTAGTTAACTACAGTTGTTATGTTACATAAACTGAATTTAATGTTTTAATTATTTTACATCAAGGGTACCAGTACAGCAAGTAATTGTGTTTGCTAATGAAATATTAAAATTATTACACACACACGCGCGCACACACAAAAATATGTGGAATGCTTAGAAAAAAGTATCATTCACAGAAATAAACAGAGAACGAACCCTTGAGGTCGTAGAATATATAATAAACAAAAAGACAATATATTGATTAGCACTCATAGAAACAAGTGTTTTGGGAACATGACCAACTAGGCAGCACCCAAAAAAAATAAAGGTGTCTTCATTGGCCTTGCGTATCGCAAAGCTTGAAATCAACAGCTATAGAATACAGACAGAATTCATTTCAAACCATTGGGGCCATAGGTTACATAAATTATTATCAACCAAGCATAGGTCGAATAACAAACACAGCAAAAATTTACAAACACAGCATACTGTAGGAAAGAAAGTAGTAGCAGCACAATAATGTGTTTTTTTCCCTTCCTCTTCAGACTGCTTCTGGTGCCAACACTTTACTTCTGTTGTTTCTCTCCATAGTGCCCCTGGTATCAATACTTTACTTCTGTTGTTCCTCTCCAGAGTGCCCCTGGTATCAACACTTTACTTCTGTTGTTCCTCTCCAGACTGTCCCTGGTATCAACACTTTACTTCTGTTGTTCCTCTCCAGAGTGCGCCTGGTATCAACACTTTACTCCTGTTGTTCCTCTCCAGACTGCCCCTGTTGTGAACACTACTTCTGTTGTTTCTCTCCAGATTTCCTCTGATGTCAACACTTCTGTTCTTTCTCTCCAGATTTCCTCTGATGTTAACACTTCTTCTGTTCTTTCTCTCCAGACTGCCTCTGATGTCAACACTACTTCTGTTCTTTCTCTCCAGACTGCCTCTGATGTCAACACTTCTTCTGTTGTTTTTTTACAAACTGCTTATGGTGTCAACACTTTACTTTTATTGTTCCTTTTCAGACAACCCTTGGTGTCAACACTTTACTTTTATTGTTCCTTTTCAGACAACCCTTGGTGTCAACACTTTACTTTTATTGTTTCTCTTCAGACATCCTAGGTGTCAACACTTTACTTTTATTGTTTCTCTTCAGACATCCCTTGGTGTCAACACTATACTTTTATTGTTTCTCTTCAGACATCCTTGGTGTCAACACTATACTTCAATTGTTTCTCTTCAGACATCCCTTGGTGTCAACACTATACTTTTATTGTTTCTCTTCAGACATCCTTGGTGTCAACACTTTACTTTTATTGTTTCTCTTCAGACATCCTTGGTGTCAACACTATACTTTTATTGTCTCTCTTCAGACATCCTTAGTGTCAACACTATACTTTTATTGTTTCTCTTCGGACATCCTTGGTGTCAACACTTTACTTTTATTGTTTCTCTTCAGACATCCCTTGGTGTCAACACTTTACTTTTATTGTTTCTCTTCAGACATCCTTGGTGTCAACACTTTACTTTTATTGTTTCTCTTCAGACATCCCTTGGTGTCAACACTATACTTTTATTGTTTCTCTTCAGACATCCCTTGGTGTCAACACTATACTTTTATTGTTTCTCTTCAGACATCCTTGGTGTCAACACTTTACTTTTATTGTTTCTCTTCAGACATCCCTTGGTGTAAACACTTTACTTTTATTGTTTCTCTTCAGACATCCTTAGTGTCAACACTTTACTTTTATTGTTTCTCTTCAGACATCCTTGGTGTCAACACTATACTTTTATTGTTTCTCTTCAGACATCCTTGGTGTCAACACTTTACAGTCACTAAGCTGCCATCGGTGCATCGGGAATCTGGACACTGTAACACATGATCTGCTTCACAAGAACCCAGTTGGTGTGTGTACAAAACCTTCATCAGTGCACAAAACACAGCAAAAAGCAGGATGCTGCTATATTCATGTGTACTAACATGTAAGAAATCACTCGGAACAGCACATAAAATGCATAGAAAAAATGTATTGTTTATCTGATCACAAAGTAAGTATCTGAGATGTCACAGACACTAAGCACTTTCATGTATATATATATATGTATGAATGGACAGGCAATGATCTTATTCCTATCCCAGTTTGGGACACAGTTTTTTCATTTTATTTCAAAGCCCCACCCCAGCTGTAGTCAAGGGCCCTAACATTTAAACATGGTTTCTGGGACTTATGCCCCGCTGATCCTCATCTGAATGGAGGCACTTTGTGTCACCGCATGCTGGTCACTTGTTATACAGTCCTAGTAGGCTTGAAAGACACAGGAGGTAATCAGCTTTTTGTTCAGGATATATTGGAGCGGTTTGAAGTCACTGATTTTTTTCAATACTGCAATGAGTGATTGCATATGTACATTTATATAAATTACTCAATCATATACTGTCTCCAAAATGGAGGTTGGCTGCACAGCATCTTCGACCTGCTCAGTTGTTTGCCAAGAATGTGAACTCTCTGAGAAAGCCATTTGTCCATCTCTTGATGTTATCCTCCAATTTCTTCTAATTTCCACCAGCAGATCTCTTTTGATTCTCGGTCTCTTCAAAATTTATGTATTTTCATTGACACCCTCCCTTTTCAACCAATTAAATCAACATCATGTAGCAGGTCCTTTGCAGAACGTTGCTCTCAACATGGTCTGCCTGAAAGAAACTCTGTCTCTTGGCAGATCTTCCACCTCATGCACTTTCATATTCAAGGAGTCACTTATATCCTGTGCTCTTCCTCATGTCGGTCGGCCCCTGCCCCTACTTCCTGGTACCATGCCTTCTGCTATTTAAAAAAAAAAAATCTGCTATGGTGCTTTATGTGACCAAAATATTTCAGCTTCCAAGACAAGATGCTGTTTATTAGCCAATCTTTCTTGATGTTCAGATCTTTTAAAATGTCAGTATCTCTACTCTTCAATGTCCATGATATTCTGAGAATCTTTTGATAGCATTTCAACCCAAAAGCCCCTATTTTCTTTCTTAAGGACTAGGAGATAGTCTACAACTCACATCCGTGTGTTGCTACAGGGAAGTTGCATACTCTGAGAATTTTAACTTTGATTTTCTTGCTGGTGCTTACCCATAGACCTGTCATGATAGAAATGTCATGACCTCTTTTTCTGTACACTCAGATCTCCAGAGAGTTTTACTGCATATGTTATTCTGGTGTGCACATACTGAAGTCCTAGCCCAGCATACTAAGTTTCTGCACTGCAGGAAGGATCTACTTATATGATCTATGGAAGAAAGCTGGAGCACCAAGGGAGGTGCCCAAGTGCTGTAACAGGTATCCCTGTACACGCTAACTAGCTGATAATCAACAGTTGAAGAGACTGCCCAGTCATTGAGGCACAATTTGTCTGACTGCATTCAACCTCAGCCGGACATCACACCGAGCGATCAACACCCCCTGACACAAAGTGCCACCATTTGGATGAGGATCACCCGGGGACAGGTCCCATAAACCCTGTTCAACACATAGGTTAATATTAGGGTCACAGGTAATAGCCTGGGTGGGGCTTTAGAACAACAACAAACTTGCATCCAACACTGGGACACTTTGCTTTCTGACATGAAAAGTATTGTCGAGTGTATCAGTTTACACCAGTGTTTTCCAACCTTTTTGTGTCATGCTCCACCTACCCCCCCCCCCCCCTCTCCCCCCTATGTAACTTAAACCCCCTCAACAATCAAATTACCTCACTCAACAATCAGATTGCCCCCTCTCCCCTCTTTTTTTAACAGTAAATACCCCCCTCCCCCCCCCCCCCCCCCCCCCAATACAATCAAATTGCCTCCCCCTAACAATCAGATTGCCCCTTTAACCAAAAAAATTTTGCCCCCTTAACAAATTTGCCTTACTCAACAATCAAATTACCCCCGCCCCACCCCCACTCTCCTTTAACAATCGAAATACCCCTCCCCCCAAACACTGGTTCACACGATGAGAAATGCTGCCATGATGAGAATCAAGCTGGTCAGATTCGAGCTTCTCCAAGAGAAACAGGGTTCGCCAGAGTTAACGACAGAAAGCTTTTGTACCTGTTTTTTATTGTGTTGGTGTTTTTAATCTAGCTTTGTCTGAATAGAAACAAAACAAAAACAAAAAAAAAAGGAAAATTTTGACTTTTGAAGTGAAATGTTACAGACATTTTTTTCTACAATCCCTTAGAGAGAGAACAAATATCAACATTCAACAAGATTTGATTGTCAGAGAAAATTGGCTGGAAAGCCAAATTTCTCAGAAAATTCTTACTTTGGTCACACTTATTGCCACAGGTGCTTAAAAAGAACAGTCATGGAAGATAGGGTTTCTGGAAGTTGAGGCAGGGGTTCACCAGCATGAAGGAATGGTACTGGAGACCCCTTGAGAAGGACAGGATACAGCTCTTTAGAAGCCCTAATGTGAACACGGTTCTGGAATGAAAATACTACATGAGGAATATTCAGCTACACTTACAGTTACAAAAATGTTGATCATCACATGCAAAAGGCCAGAGACCTAGCATAAAATAATATGTTTTAAATAACTTTATTTCACAGTTTTAGCAATGTTCCGTTACTGTTCTGTGTAACTGAATTTTAAAGAGTGACTAAAACAATTATTAAAAAATGACAAACATTGAGCAAAACCTAAAGGAAATTAAATGGTATGATAGAATTAAATATATTATGTTTTGGGAGAGAACTAAAGAAACCCTGTGAATTCAGAGGTGAGGTAAAGATGGCTGTTGGATAGGATGCTGAGAAACTTGGTAACAGTGTAATAAGAATGTCTTTGTACTGGAACCCACAGGGTCAAAACAATAAAGACCAGTCGAAAAACATACTTATGATCGTGTCGCAAAGAATATATGATAACTCACCTCTGCAACTCAGATGAGACTAATTTAATGACCTTACTGTTTCATAATACATACATTCCATTTCTCTCAGGCTGACTTTGGAATCAGAACCTTTATACAAGGTCTCAAGGAAGATGTTGAACAAATGGTATGTAGTAGCTGAAGTGAAGTCTTTCTGTCTGCTATATGTGATTTATAATGTGTTGATACTATGTGTTTGCTATATTTGATTTATAATGTGTTGATACTATGTGTTTGCTATATTTGATTTATAATGTGTTGATACTATGTGTTTGCTATATTTGATTTATAATGTGTTGATACTATGTGTTTGCTATATTTGATTTATAATGTGTTGATACTCTGTGTATATTGGCAACAATAAACCTCTCTTAACTACAGTGAAAAGGCAAAAAATGCAGTGGTAGACATGAAATAAGAGCAAATGGCCTCTCAAAGACAATACTGCAGGGCTCAGTAAAGGAAAAGAGAAGAAGAGACAGATCAACAAAGACCTGGCTACACAACCTGATTGACTGGACAAGCTTCAGGAATGCAACCTTGAAGTCCATTGAAACTGACTGCCAAAGGTGGAGAGAGTTGATCAGACTGTCAACAGAAACTGGCGATTCAACAACATGTAGTGTTATGGGATCATGATGATGATGATGACGACTGTATATGCTTTATTTGACATATAATATGATGATACTGTCTGTCAGCTATATGTGATTTGTGATGTGTTGATACTGTTTGAATGCTATATTTGATTTGTAATGTATTCAGGCTCTCAATGCTATTTTTCATTTATAATAGTTTGTACTGTTTGTTTGCTATATTTGATTTATGATGTGTTGACACTGTCTGTATGCTTTTTTCATTTATAATGTGTTCATACTGTTTTAGATGCTATACTGTCTGTATGCTAGTTTTGATTTATAATGTTTTGATACTGTTTGTATGTTATATTTGATTTATAATGAGTTGATACTGTCTGCTATGCTTAATATATAATGTATTGATTTGTAAAAAAATTGTGTAATGAGTTTATACGGTCTGTATGTTATATTTTATTTTTGTATTTACAGAACATGAATTTTGTTTTTGTTTTTTTACAGATTTTCTGAGTGGTTAAATCACTGAGCTCTCACGTGGAATACCAACCTTTGATCCTCAGTAAAGTTGCCTACCCAAAAGCTTGTCGTAAGATTTGACTAATTGGGAGCTTCTCTTGAAGTTGGAGTGCATCTGAGTGAGAGGCAAGGAACCAGCAGTCTGCATACAAATGAGTCAGATCTGTCAAACGGATAGACATGCAACACTTAAGTTCTGGAACAGGACTGCAGTCCTGATGCGGACGAACAACCAAAACTTTCTGCCAGAGTTTACAGGTGGTGAACGTGAAGAAGAAGAAGAAATAAAGGATAAAGATGTTTTCTGTTAAGGCAAAGGAAAAGAAAATCCTAACCTGCAGTCTGTGGCGACTGCACTAGCCACAGGCCTAAAATCCTTAGGCTGATGACTCCCCTAGTTCTAAACTGATAAATGCTTATCGTAAAGACAGCTGAAGTGTACACAAACCAAGTTACAAATCGGAGTTACAGTATGGTACAATTTACATATATGTTTACTATTTTTATATTTTAGTTTCATTGTGACTTTTTGACTGTTTTAATTAGTTTTTTTGTTTTGTTTCTTTCCATTGATAAAGACTGGCAGAAAAGTTTGGTTGCATTTGTATGTATTCTGCTCTTTCCCACTACTGAGCTTTCTTTCCCTATCCCCCCACTGATATTTCTTTCCCCTTCCCTCTTTTGAGATCTCTTCTCCTTTCCCTCAGTCGAGCTTTCTTCTTTCCCTTTGTCAAACTTTCTTTCCCTTTTCCTTTGTTGAGGTATTTCTTGATATCAACTTTGATCGCAGTCTTCACTGTTTAAGGCATAGCGATGTTTTTCCTAACTCAGAATGGTGAAACCTAGCACACACAAAGGTGTGACATCCAACTCTGTTGTACGGAGGAAGAAAAAATCAGGTAGGGAATAAGGAGAACAGAGAAAAGGATTGCAGATGGATTCAGAGCTGAGTGCTGAAAAAAGAAGTTCCCTAAACACATGTGATGACAATAAACATCCTGAAATCCAACACTAGTTGTGGAATATCTTAACTCAGGCAATCTTACTAGTCAGTCAGTCACACTGACCACTTCCATGCCTTCCTACAGCACAATATAACACTTAGTTAGTTAGTTAGTTAGTTGGGTTATCGTCATTGCACTCCGGACATGTCCATAGGTGCTCAGATCCTCCCCTCAGTATGAACCCCAACGTCCGATGGCTAATAGTACCAGTTCTATGTTGATTAACAAGTCTTCTGACGTGTCCGGTGTGCGTCTCGTTTTTTGCTGTGCCGATCTTAATTCCCAAGTCTGCCATTCTGGCGAGTGATGTGGATTCACTGCCACCAAAGTCCTCTATCCTTCCCATTTCTCTGAGGGCATTGATAATATCAGCATGATCCATAGGCCGACCGTCGGTAGTGATAGCGGATCCAGCCAACCTGTCAGCTCTTTCATTTCCATCGACGCCTGCGTGTCCCGGAACAAAAATAAAGGTGACTCCACGCACAGTGGACTTCTGTAATGATTCAAGCCATTGTCTTCGCACTGAACCTGCCTGAACCCTCCGGATCATACTCATTGAATCACTGAGTATACATATGCGGGTGTATTTTTGTGTTTCAAGCCAGGCAAACGCTTGCGTCACTGCCATCACCTCCATCGTCATGCTGCTGGTTGTCATGGAGAAGGCACCGTTGGCTTCTTTGACTGTTCTGCCCGCTGAGCGTGCTGTAAATGCCCATGCGCTTCTTCTTTGGCGTATAACGGATCCGTCTGTGTAGATTAGTGCATCTGCTTCGTCTGAATTTTCACCGATGAGAGCGTTGACCTCTGCATTAACAGCAACAGGATTCTCTTCTCTACATCGCCTGTTGAGTGTGACAATACAGGAAAATGTACAAATAAACGCCTGAGGCACAGGTATCCATTCTGCACCAGGTATGATGTCGGTTAGGCTGCATAATTGCCTAATAACATCTTCTGCCCGACCTAGCCACGATTTTCCCCTCTTCAGTCTGTCGCCCTTTTCACTAAAAAGCGCTTGATGCAGTGGGTGTTACAATATAACACTGTTGTCTGGAAAGACAGAAGAGCGCTCAGAACATAATTTCATCAATGCCATAGGATATTTAGCTTTATGTCTGAGGTAGTAGATGCCATGGGATATTTAGCTTTATGTCTGGGGTAGTCGATCCATGGGATATTTAGCTTTATGTCTGGGGTAGTAGATGCCATGGGATGTTTAGCTTTATGTCTGGGGTAGTCCATCCATGGGATATTTAGCTTTATGTCTGGGGTAGTCGATTCATGGGATATTCAGCTTTATGTCTGGGGTAGTCGATCCTTGGGATATTTAGCTTTATGTCTGGGGTAGTCGATGCTATGGGATATTTAGCTTTATGTCTGGGGTAGTCGATGCTATGGGATATTTAGCTTTATGTCTGGGGTAGTCGATGCCATGGGATATTTAGCTTTATGTCTGGGGTAGTCGATGCCATGGGATATTTAGCTTTATGTCTGGAGTAGTCGATGCTATGGGATATTTAGCTTTATGTCTGGGGTAGTCGATCCATGGGATATTTAGCTTTATGTCTGGGGTAGTAGATGCTATGGGATATTTAGCTTTATGTCTGGGGTAGTAGATGCCATGGGATATTTAGCTTTATGTCTGGGGTAGTAGATGCTATGGGACATTTAGCCTTATGTCTGGGGTAGTAGATGCCATGGGATATTTAGCTTTATGTCTGGAGTAGTTGATGCCATGGGATATTTAGCTTTATGTCTGGGGTAGTCAATCCATGGGATATTCAGCTTTATGTCTGGGGTAGTCAATGCCATAGGATATTTAACTTTATGTCTGGGGTAATCAATCCATGGGATATTTAACTTTATGTCTGGGGGTAGTCAATGCCATGGGATCTTTAGCTTTATGTCTGGTCAGGTGTTGCGTGTTTAACATGGTATTTCCTGTTTTACTGCCATCAGATTGGGATTCCAGCAGAAGATCAGAAGTGGTTCTACGAAGGTATTCTCCTTGACGACTGCAAGACATTGGAAGATTATGGCGTGGGCCTAACGGTGAAGACCTACATTATTGTTAAAACACAATGAGGACACTGCAGGGCTTTCAGTAAACGCTGTGTCAAGAGGATGATATTAACTAGTCATGTGAGCAAGGACAAAAAAAGAGGAAGAGTGTGGAGCTGTGATTTCTGAATGTGGGTGACTAAAACTGATTGACCAGAAGACGCACATGCAAGTAAAGCATTATAGGCTTACTTAAGGAATCACTCCTCTTCTACCTTGGGGTGCAGAGGTTTTCCAGGGAGAGGTTTAGTTTTAATAATGGATCAACACCGTAGCACAATATTAGTAAAACATAAGGGCTTAAATGCTCCATTTTACTTCTAAAAGAGATATTGACAGACTTCTCTATCAGCAGTTTTCTTTGTGGCTATGTTCTGTTCCAGTCCTCCTCAAGTCAGGGTTCCCTGGTTCTTAGCCTCCCATGCCTGTCACAGTGGCCTTTTATCTCTCTTTCTGCATACATGTCCAAACCATTGTAACTGTGACCAATCCACTTCAGTTTGTATGACTTGGGTTTCAAGATTTTGACGTATTGTATGATTGGCACTATAGGTACTTTAATACATACTAAAATATATAAATAAAGAAGCAGTTAAAATATATGCAATGAAATTCAGCTTGATTTGACCACGCTGAGAAGAGTAAAGTGCCCCCCACTAGGACGGGGCTGGAAGGATGAGGAGGTGATCAAATGTTGTTTTAGGATGTGTGATCTCAAATGCCCTTTGTCTGCCAGAGATTTACATTTGCTTTCTAATTAATTCTTGAGTTTCAGATAGTTTACAGAAGACACATTCTGCCCCCTAGCAAGCATGTCATAAAGGCATCTAGTTAGGAGTCGAGTACCCACTAGGACGGGGCTGGGAGGTTTGAACAATGGATCAACATCATGGCTCACGGGAAGTAACCCATAAGTGCTCCATTCTCCTTATAACCCAAGTTTGAGTCCGAAGAAGCTCAGCACAGTGCACAGGCTCTGTGGCACCGGCAAGGATCCTGAAATACTTTTGATAGATTTTAAACTCCAAATTTTGCCTGGGCAGCACCGTTAAGCTACTCTTTTTGATTTCCAACTGCCAAGGGATTTTTTACGTGTGCAACACGAGCGTCCGGTCTCACTACCCAGAGACCAGGGGAAATTACTAGAAGTCCAAGTCCACGTGAAAAAATCCCAGCCCTTACCATGGATTGAACCCGGAACCTCTAGCACTCGAGGCGGACACCATGCCTCGAGACCACGCAGCAACCTGTTTTAAGGGTTTGATGAAATCAGATATCTTGAGCTTAAAGGTGAAGATATCGCAGCCTACCTGTAAACCACAATACAATATGCCGATAACCATTTTATGGGTGAATGGAGAAGATGTAATTCACATGCCATATGTGCTACACCAAAAGTATACAACACACACTTTCTTAGCCATGTAAGCAATCCATAGCCTTTTGGTTGCATACAGTGTGTTCCCTCTCAGGGACCTAAATAAATAACAGTTACTAAACGCTGAGCAGCCAGACCACAAAGACAAAGACAGTTCCTTCACGAAGTGATTTTTCTTCTAGTCTCCCTTCAATAGGACAGCAGGCACCCTGTGTTGTAGTTCACAGTCTGTGATATCTGTGCCTGTCCATCCAGCACATCTTATTTCTTCGTCGTCTTCTTCACTGTCTGTAAACTCTGATGGAAAGTTCTAGTAGTTCCAGAATCTGAGTGTTGCATTCACATCCACTTTACAGATCTGAATTATTTGTATACAGACTCTTGGTTACTTGCCTATCAGGCAGCTACACTCTGACTTCGAAGGATGCCCCCCACCCCTCCCTGCCCCCAATTAGTCGACTCCTGCATCATGCTTGTTGGGGGAGGCAGTGGGTCTATTCTTGTTTTCCCCACACTGGAGTCCCAGAACCCACACTGGGGTCCCAGAACCCACACTGCGGTCCCAGAACCCACACTGGGGTCCCAGAACCCACACGGGGTAGATCTTATTTCAGTAAGACCTCTCTTAAAATACCTTTTACAGCATGCTTGTTGGGAGCAGGGGCTCCAAACACACACATACTTCTGCATTCATCAGATTATAAATTTGTCCTTTTCCATTAAGTGTTTGATCAAAGGTGCTGTGTTATTGATTTATTTGTTTGTTTGATTATATTATGTAGCTAGAAGGATCAGAATGATTATTAAACAATAAACTGTTAAAGTAATTGTGTTTTTGCATGTAGTCTGTGTCTGAGCCTCAGTGAATTTTCTCGTGTAGTCTGTGTAAGGGTCAATTTTCTCACAAAGTCTGTGTCTGAGCCTCACTTAATTTTCTCATGTAGTATGTGTGAGACTTAATTTTCTCATGTAGTATGTGTGAGGCTAAATTTTCTCATGTAGTCTGTGTGAGGGTCAATTTTCTCATGTAGTCTGTGTGAGGCTTAATTTTCTCATGTAGTCTGTGTGAGGCTCAATTTTCTCATGTAGTATGTGTGAGACTTAATTTTCTCATGTAGTCTGTGTGAGGCTCAATTTTCTCATGTAGTTTGTGTGAGGCTCAATTTTCTCATGTAGTCTGTGTGAGACTTAATTTTCTCATGTAGTCTGTGTGAGGCTCAATTTTCTCATGTAGTCTGTGTGAGGCTCAATTTTCTCATGTAGTCTGTGTGAGACTCAATTTTCTCATGTAGTCTGTGTGAGACTCAATTTTCTCATGTAGTCTGTGTGAGGGTCAATTTTCTCATGTAGTCTGTGTGAGGCTAAATTTTCTCATGTAGTATGTGTGAGGCTCAATTTTCTCATGTAGTATGTGTGAGGCTCAATTTTCTCATGTAGTATGTGTGAGACTCAATTTTCTCATGTAGTCTGTGTGAGACTCAATTTTCTCATGTAGTCTGTGTGAGGGTCAATTTTCTCATGTAGTCTGTGTGAGGCTAAATTTTCTCATGTAGTCTGTGTGAGACTCAATTTTCTCACTTAGTCTGTGTGAGACTCAATTTTCTCACGTAGTCTGTGTGAGACTCAATTTTCTCACGTAGTCTGTGTCTGAGCCTCAGTGAATTTCCTCGCGTAGTCTGTGTGAGGCTCAATTTTCTCACACAGTCTGTGTCTGAGCCTCACTGAATTTTCCCACGTAGTCATTCTGAGAGACTCAACAAGTTTGCACCAAAGAGTTAACTTAAAAAAAAATATACATAAAAAAGTTGGGTGTTGTAAAAAACAACAAATTCTGGTCAGACAGCAACAAATTATGCAATTTTCTAATAGACTTGACTGTACCGTTTATTTTGTATCCATATTTATAAATCTCCCTGTTCTCTGCCTCTCAGTGGACCATCGGCCTATCAGCAGCTTACCTAAATCATTTTGTTGATCTGTTCATAATTTTTTGAATTTTGCGGAACACATGTTTTATGCTACAAGGTAGACAGCCAACCTTCCTTGGTCACCACTTATGACATGCATGACAGGTGAAAGTGTTTATATTCTCCTTTATGTAAAAATATACACAGTAATAAACAGACAAAATACACAGGTATCTCAGTATATGTCTGCTTTCTCAAAAAGTCCAACTTGGTATTACTGTTTAGACGTAAGCTTTTTCTTCTTTGGTTTTTTACGCTCAGTTCAGACAATCAAGTGGGTTGCCTTAATAAACTCGCATGTCAGCAGCAGGTCCTTCATGGATCCTCATAGCTTGTTCTGCACACTTTGCTCTTGAGGCCAGGTGTTCTTGGTCCTGTCTGACAGGCACACTGTACAATCTTTATTTTATGCATGTGGCAGCTGAGCCTGCAGTGTCCTGTTCATAGATGGAACATTTGTTTGTTGCTTTCTGTTGAGTCTGCTGATGGGGTCTTTTGGATGTTTACTCCACAATTCCTTGAAATTTTCCCTTGGTGAGTGTTTTGATTTCTGGTAGTGACAATAGATGGGTATGTTGTTTCTCCTTTGTTCCATTTTTTGCAAGTCTGTCTGCTAACTCATTTCCTGGTATGTCACAGTGAGCTGGAATTCACTGGAGAACAATTTGATAGTTTTCTGAGAATCTGTTTAGCTGGTGGGTCAGTTCTCTCTTTATGTTGTCTCCTGGAGGACTGACATGCGGTCACAAGGAAAAACTATTTTGCTGTCTTAAATTTTTCTTTCCTCAAGCACTTTGGTTGCATCAATAATTGCTTGCTGCTCTGCTCTAAAGTTTGTTGAGTCTTCCGGAGGCACATAACGTTTCTACTGTGGTCCCATCTTGCAGCATGATGACCGATCCAGCTCCTCTGTTTTTTTCTGCATCCTTCAATGATCCATCAGTGTGTATACGTGTGTCCATTCGGGTTGTGTATACGTGTGTCCATTTGGGTTGTGTATACCTGTGTCCATTCGGGTTGTGTATACGTGTGTCCATTCGGGTTGTGTATACGTGTGTCCATTCGGGTTGTGTATAGCTGTGTCCATTCGGGTTGTGTATACCTGTGTCCATTTGGGTTGTGTATACGTGTGTCCATTCAGGTTGTGTATACGTGTGTCCATTCGGGTTGTGTATACGTGTGTCCATTCGAGTTTTGGGTAAGAGTTGACGTAAGCAATTTTGTTTGGTATACGACCTTTGTTTTGAATACAACTTGATACAAGTTGATACTATGATAAGGCCAGAAAGGGTTTGGCTGCAATAAGTTATGTCATGAAAGAAACAAACAATAGAATTTAAGATTTCTAAAATTTTATAGAAAAGGGGACACTTTTTGTGAAAAATAACATCTCTTCCTCCCAGCACCATCCAGTGAGCACTCGACTCTTCTCAGCTAGGTAAAGTTGCATTTCATTTCATCTATCTTAATTGCTTCTTTATTTATATATTTTAGTATGTATTAAGCAGTTTTTAAACTTTAAACATTCATGAACTGGTGCCTCCATAGAACAGACAGAATAAAATTGTATGATAGAATCACTAGCATTGAGCTTTAGCAGAGAACTAAACAAGTCCCAGTGGACTAAGAGGTGAAGAAAAGATGCTGGCGTTGGATAGGACATACGTTGAGAAAAACCTGAGAACAATATAACTAGAATGTCTTTGCACTGGAACTCATAGGGGCATGATTTATTATACATAATTCACAATTTACAGAAGACTGCAAGAATTTCAGTATGATCATAATATGTTCACAGGTATGGGATTCTCTACAATCTTGGATCTGAGAAAATATGCACATAAGTATGGGATTCTCTGACATCTTGGATCTGAGAAAATATGCACATAAGTATGGGATTCTCCGACATCTTGGATCTGTGAAAATATGGTCATATGTATGAGATTCTCTGACATCTTGGATCTGTGAAAATATGGTCATAAGTATGGGATTCTCTGACATCTTGGATCTGTGAAAATATGGTCATACGTATATTCATGAATACAATTAATCTCTGGTGTACATATCTTGGATCTGGAACAACATCAGTGACAAAGCTAGATGGATACCCCCAGCATTCTTAGTTTATCTTCAAATTAATCAATCACATGAAAAATTTGTTTGTTTTTTTAGTTGTGAGGATCAAATGAACTGATCATGGTTTTATCTCACAGAGTGGCTGGCCATTTGCCTGAGAGGGTCACACAAACCATGATCTCTGTAGCTCCACTAATGACCTCTATGTATCTGTGAAAAAAGTGTTCTCGCAAACCAAAGAATGCAGTTAGGAACAGGTCTGTGGTGGTTCCATAGCTGCCATAGCAAGACGATGGGTAATAAATAGCTAGTCATCACACTCCAGAACACTGCAGGAAAAAAATTGTGCCCAGAATGTTGACTCAAACACTGGAGTTAGGTGGTCTATTTCACGCTACACTAGGTGGTTACCGACAGGGAAGAGATATATGGTGCAATGCTGCTGTAATTGCCTACGACACATTCAAGGGTTTCCAGGAGGGAATGGAAATGGCTGCAGCCGCTACTGACTTAGAAGATGCGTACAACAGCATCCCATATAACATGCTAATCAGACTGCTGTTGGATATGCACACAGAAACAAAATAGGTCAATTGGCTTGCAGCAGCACTATCCAAAAGAACAAAATTGGTGTAATACGGGGCATGGGCATGGTAACCTTAATACGTCCTAATGGGTATCCCCCCCTCCCCCCTAGGGATCACCATTGTCGCCAGTGCTCTCCAGTGTGTACAGAGCAGGAGTCATCAGTGCACAAAGCGTAGGTCTGGGTAGAACAATGTCATACACAGATGATATCCTTGTGTACCGTCGAGGTAGAAAACAGACACGCTACAACATAAAAGACAGAGGGAGTGATCGGTGCCAGAAATCGAGAGCACAAGAAACCCGTCAAAGGCCTCTTTAACATGGTTCTGTCTGAATACCTACAATGTCAGTACACCATTGCCAGTCGTAAGCATGTGTGGTGTGGACATCGAGAGAAGAGACACCATGAAATACTTGGGCATGACATTGCTCGTCATACAAGTATCACACAGACAACATCATATTTCAAGCCAGGTAAGGTCTGACAGCATTTGAAGTGCCAGCAGCAGCTGATATCGAAAACCTACTTTTCCTTCTCTATCAAGGGCTTGTGTTAAGAGTCACAGACTTTGCTCTTGGCCTCCTTAATGTCAGCAAAACCCAGCTAGAAAGACTACACAATAAGGTGATAAGACTCATTTTCAGCTGCACAAATGAAACATCCTGCCACGCCATGCGATATGTCTTGGGTTTGCCCAAAATGGCTAACAGGCACAAAGTTGCACAGATCAAGGTGTACATGAGGGTATGTTGGCAGACGTTAACCACCCACTGCACAAAGCTGAACACGACACAAAATGCGTTTCAAAAGAGGCCACCCCTGGATGGCCAAGATTGGAGATTTAATCCAGCAGGTATGTGACCTTGACGAGATCAGTCACAGAAAAGAAGGGACAAATACACCAGTAGACATGCATGGCATCTCTAAGGTTGTCATCACTCTTGGGAGACACAGCAGGGATCAGATTCCTGCAGCCGTAGACACAGAGGTAAGGGCCCTGATAGATCAGTATTCACACCCAGAGGACATCATCATTTACACAGATGGATCCGCGAAGTGTGGATCAAGGTTGGCATGGGCACACACAACGTGAAGGATGGGGAAAACAATCAAAGAGGACAGCGGCACTTACCAGGCAACAACGTCAAGCATGACCATGTAGATAATCGCTGCTTCTAGAGCACTAGCATGGGCAGCACAGCAAATAGCCACACATGCAGTAATCTTATCAGACTCCATGACAGGCTACAGAAGACAGAGCTTTAAATTGGTACAGAGCATTCACCAATCGTGCTTAATCTTCCTCCTCTGGTTCTACACACCTGGTCATGCTGGCCACACGCGAGCGGACCAACTGGCAAACAATGCGACGCATGTAAGAAGAAGCACGAACAGAGCAGATATCATCACCCCTGTAAAGACTGAACTAGGGATAATGATGAATCTCTGACACTAACATAATTGCATGACATGGGAGTAAAGCATGGTAAAGCATGTCCATGCCACTTTTGAGGCCGAGGTAGGAGACATAACTAGCCTCTCATTGGAACAATTAGAAGAAGTAGCTTGGAGTGGATGCTGCATCAGTGGTCTCTGGGCAGTAAGACGCCCGTGTAGTGTTGAGCATGTAAAAATCCCTTGGCAGTTGGAAATCGAATAAAGTAGCCAAACGGTGCTGGCTGAGCAAAATTTTTAGTTAAAAAGCTACCCAAAGTATTTCAGGATCCTCGCTGGTGCTACAGAGTTTGTGCACTGTGCTGATATTCTTCGGACTCAAGCTTGAGTTAGAAGTAGAATGGAGCACTTATGGGTTTCTACCCTTGTGCCATGATGTTGATACATTGTATAAACCAAACCAGACATGCGGTTTGAAGACATATCATCTTCAAAGTATTGAGTCTGAGTTGATCCCTCAATCAAACTCAACGAATGCTTCCAGAAACCAACAGTGTAAATCAAGAAGTAAATGAACTGCAACATCATCTGTGCAAAGAATTACAAATAAACTTGATCAACTGTTCAGTTTAAAAAAAAAAAAAAAGGCCCCTATACAAGCCAACCTCTATGAGTGAAGTGACAGTGATGCCTAATTGGCATTTCTATGGTGAAGTGTTTACAAGTCTCTTAGATAATGTCATTGGTACCTTTGAATCTGCACAAATGTTTAGGAGGTTTAAAAATGTACTAGACAGCATTTTTAGGTTTCCCCCTTGAATTAAAAATGGCTTTTTTTTACAGCCAAGTTGACGTTATATTTTCCTGTAAGCCTCAGTGATAGAGATTACAGCAAGTCACCTGATACATACTGGCTTTTTAAAGGCCCTGAGAAGGGATTCTATTTAATTCTTCAGTTTGTTTATATTTTGCTGATAACTCTTTTTAAATATCTTTATACATTTCAACATATGCACAATTTAAAAATGCAGACAAATGTTTTTAAAGCACGCTATCCATGGAGGACCTACAAAAATTAAAGGGTCCACAGGTCTTAGCTAAATGGGAACCATAGAAATGACACTTTTTGAAAACTTGAAAAAAAAACAAAAATTATTGTTATAATGTGAGAAAAATATGAAATACAATAAATAAGTAGATAACATAAACATGAGATCAATGAAATGGAATAAAACCAGTGAAAAGCAAAGACATGGCAGAAATAATTGTAGTCATCTAGCAATCAAAATCTCCTTCTTCTTCTTCTTAGCATTATTCAGCTGTAGACTCCGGCAGAAGTTTCTAGTTGTTCATCAACTTTAGTCTTTTTCCAGAACCTGAGTTTTGCTGTACATATTTGGCTTAATTGTATGCAGACTGTTGGTTATTTGCCCCTCAAGCAGATGCACTCCGACGTCGGAGGAACCACCCCTAATTACTCTTACAACATGTTTGTTAGAGGTTGTGTATGTTCTTTTTTTGCCCCACAATAGGGTTCCAGAACTCACTTGAGGAGAGCAATTAAAAATATTAATCATACCGATTAAAGAAAATCTCTAGGTATGTGGGTGCATACAGGAGGCAGGTGCAACAAATAAACAATATTACAAGCCATCTTGTAAAGATTATTTCTTCCTGCTCACTTGAGACCAGGAGACAAGCCTCTACATCCACCCCACTCTGACAGATCCAAGCCTAGTCAGAAAGACTCTACATCCACCACTCTCTGACAGATCCCAGCCTGGTCAGAAAGACTCTACATCCACCACACTCTGACAGATCTAAGCCTGGTCAGAAACTCTACATTCACCCCACTCTGACAGATCCAAGCCTGGTCAGAAAGACTCTACATCAACCCTACTCTGACAGATCCAAGTCCGGTTAGACAGACTCACTGCGTCAGACTTCAGAGCGACACATCACAACAAACCACACAGACACTGTCTCTTCGTATATACAGATCTGCAAGCTTAGTCAGACATTACCACTAATCATATACAAATGTAGATTTAATACACAAACTACCACCTCATATGTACAGAAAATGATGCATAGATATATGTACATGACTCATACAGTTTTGGCAGACACATTTTCATTCTATAAACAATTACAGATAATGTAGGCAGGCCTTGATTGCATTAAAACATACAGGACATTTAGGCAGACACTCATTGATTATTTAAACACATGCACAACACATACACAAGATTATTTAAACACATGCACAACACATACACAAGATTATGTAAGCATACACAATATATACACAAACAAAGTACAAGATAACACAGTAACCTCCAAGCCACCTGACCAAGTGTTTACCTCCAAGCCACCTGACCAAGTGTTTAACAAACAAACAAAAAATCACTAAAAGAACAGGTGTAGAAGAATAAAAACATCCAGCATCTGGTTGTCAAGAACAGCTGCTGTGAAATAAGGCACACAGTTCCCAGAGATGTGGTTTTCTTATTACATTCTTCAGAACAAAACTACAACACATCAATCTCCAAGACAATATTACTACAATACAGCAATCCCCAAGACAGTATTACTGCAATACAGTAACCTCCAAGACAGTTTTACTACAATACTGTAAGCTCCAAGACAGTAGTGTTACAATACAGTAACCTCCAAGACAGTACTGTCACAATACAGTAACCTCCAAGACAGTTTTACTACAATACTGTAAGCTCCAAGACAGTAGTGTTACAATACAGTAACCTCCAAGACAGTACTGTTACAATAAAGTTACCTCTAAGACAGTACTGTTACAATACAGTTACCTCCAAGATAGTACTGTTGCAATACAGTAACCTCCAAGACAGTACTGTTACAATACAGTTACCTCCAAGACAGTACTGTTACAATATAGTAACCTCCAAGACAGTACTGTTACAACACAGTAACCTCCAAGACAGTTTTACTACAATACTGTAACCTCCAAGACAGTACTGCACGCAACACTCAGCTTCTGGAGCAGGACTGCAGTTCAGTAGTGGACGAGCAACCAGAACCTTCCGCCAGAGTTTACAGCTGGTGAACGCGAAGAAGAAGAAGTACTGTTACAATACAGTTACCTCCAAGACAGCACTGTTACAATACAGTAACCTTCAAGACAGTACTGATACAATACAGTTACCTCCAAGACAGTACTGTTACAATACAGTTACCTCCAAGACAGTATTGTTACAATACAGTAACCTCCAAGATAGTATTACAATACAGTAACCTCCAAGATAGTATTGTTACAATAGTTACCTCCAAGATAGTATTGTTACAATAGTTACCTCCAAGATAGTATTGTTACAATAGTTACCTCCAAGATAGTATTGTTACAATACAGTAACCTTCAAGATAGTATTATTACAATACAGTTACCTCCAAGATAATATTGTTACAATACTGTAATCTCCAAGACAGTTTTACTACAATTCAGCAATCCCTAAGACTGTATTATTGCAATATAGTAACCTCCAAGACAGTTTTGTTACAATACAGTAACCTCCAAGACAGTTTTGTTACAATACTGTAACCTCTAAGACAGTTTTGTTACAATACAGTAACCTCCAAGACTGTATGCATACAATAAAGTCACCTCCAAGACAGTATTGTTACAGTACAGTAACCTCCAAGACAGTAATGTTACAGTACAGTAACCTCCAAGACTGTATGCATACAATAAAGTAACCTCCAAGACAGTAATGTTACAGTACAGTAACCTCCAAGACAGTATTATCACTAGGGCATCAGCTGACACGATTATGTAATCAGTAATATATTATGTTTAAACCCCCCCCCCCTTTTTTTAAAAACATGTGTGTGCCATCTCCTCAATGAAGGAAGGCTACAGTCTACCACTGTTGTCTCTAGGAATATCATGCAGTGAGGCCCCAACCTCTTTCATGGTGTGACTCTCGTACTGCAATCCAAAAACCAAAAGATAAGTTTTTATGAAAATGTTTGATGTTTCTTCTTCGTTCCCCGGCTGTAAGCTCCGGTGGAAAGTCCTGGTTGTTCGTCCATTTAGACTTTGGCTTTGTGCCAGGGCCTGAGTTTTGTGTGTACATCCGTTTTACTGGCTAATTTGTGCGCAGTTGGTTGTTCCTTGCCACTCGGGCAGATGCAATCCAACTTTGAAGGAGACCTCAATTAGTAGACTTCTATGACATGCTTGTTGGGGAGGCAGCGGACCTATTCTTGCTACCCATAACAGGGGGGAAGGGAGTGGAACACACATGGGGAGTTTTTATGTTTGTAAGGAAACATTTAACAGATGTTCTGGGAAATCTTTGTGGAAACAAGCAAACTTTGCAACAATCAATCATTCAACCGCTCAACACAGTCAACCATCCAACCAACAAAAAACTATTATCTATCTATCCCCCCCCCCCCCCCCCAGCCGCCTACCCACCTATTCCCGTAGCCAACCAAACAACTGCTACAACCAAACAACTGCCACAACCAAAGTTGAAGGACTGAAGTGTGAGGTCCACCAGGGGCATCCTAGTTAAAAGTCCCACTTTCAGTAAACACTATCTGACCAAACTAAACAGGCGGTCTCCACTGTGCTTCACAGAAGCGGAAATGTTCTTGTCTTTGGGTTTGTGTCTTTCCCCTGCACGATGTTGCTTCTTCCCACCTCCACCTTTGATCATTCTCTTGACATAGGCCTCCACCAGCTGCAGTATCTTCTGGGGGTTGATGTTTCCCTTTCTGTTATGACACACCTGTGAATCAAACACAATATAGTTGTGAATCAAACACAATATAGCTGTGAATTAAACACAATATAGCTGTGAATCAAACACAATATAGCTGTGAATCAAACACAATATAGCTGTGAATCAAACACAATATAGCTGTGAATCAAACACAATATAGCTGTGAATCAAACACAATATAACTGTGAATCAAACACAATATATCTGTGAATCAAACACAATATATCTGTGAATCAAACATGGTATATTTGAGAGAGCCAAACTTTGTATATTTTATGACAGACCAAAAGATGGTACATTTGACAGAACTAAACACAACAGATTAAAAAATAACATATTTTTTAAGAGAATCAGACATGATATATTTGACAGAACCTAACAAGGTATTTTTTGGTTCAATCCCAATAATTCACCACAAATAAGGGAAATCCGCAGGCCAAGGGATAGTCTAATATTTTATAGTGTGTTGTATAGTGTAGTAATTTGGCGTTTTTTTTTGCTGTGCAGTTTTGTGCTGTGCAGTGTGCTGTGCAGTTTTGTGCTGTGCAGTTTTGTGCTGTGCAGTTTTGTGCTGTGCAGTGTGCTGTGCAGTTTTGTGCTGTGCAGTTTTGTGCTGTGCAGTTTTCAGTTTAGTGTGCTGCTTGTGCTGTTTTTTTTTTTTGGTGTGCATTTTTCATATGCTGGTGCAATCTGGAGGATGCAGTTTTTGTTACAATTAGTTAGTTAGTCTTTCCTCTTGTGTCGAGTGCGGCACATAGGGCATAGGTCATGACTCTCCATGCATGGCGGTTCGTTGCAATCTGTTGTAGGTCTTGGATGTTTGAGTGGCCCATGAGTGAGCCTTTCCTGATGATAGTTCTACGTAGGGTTTCCCTTGGTCTTCCACGAGATCTTTTCCCCTGTGGTGTCCAAATGAGGGCTTGGTAAGGAAGTCTTGATTTATCCATTCTAAGGGCGTGGCCGTTTGTTACAATACAGTAACCTAAAAGATGGTGTTGTTGCAATGTGTTATCTACTTTTTTTTTTTTTTTTGCTGAGGAGGAGGACCTAGGCGGGTTGGGGTTAAGGCCAGTTGTAGATGTTTTGGAGTTTTTTTATTTTTGTTGTTGCTGTTTTGTAATTTGTTTGTGTGAAACTGTGTGCAATCGGACAATTTCCAACTGGGGTACTGTGGGGGGTGGCCCTAGAAAGGGCCCAATCATTCTAGATGTATACTGCTGGGATCATGCAAGAATTGACAATCAGAACTATTTTACACGTTAGTAGATCTGGAGAGGTCAGAATGCGGCACCTGTTGTTGCGGCACCAGAGAAGACAGATTACTGTTCCGGTGGCCAGAATGCAACAATATTGGCCAGAATGGTTGCATTCACGTAGCGAAGTAGTGATAGCGGATCCTGCCAACCTATCAGCTCCTTTTTTCCAACGACACCCGCATATCCAGGAATGAAAATAAAGGTGACTTCATGCAGTGGACTTCTGTAATGACTCGAGCTATTGCCTTCGCATCGAAGCTACCTGAACCCTATGGATCAAAAGCTACCTGAACCCTATGGATCAAAAGCTACCTGAACCCTATGGATCAAAAGCTACCTGAACCCTATGGATCAAAAGCTACCTGAACCCTATGGATCAAAAGCTACCTGAACCCTATGGATCAAAAGCTACCTGAACCCTATGGATCAAAAGCTACCTGAACCCTATGGATCAAAAGCTACCTGAACCCTATGGATCAAAAGCTACCTGAACCCTATGGATCAAAAGCTACCTGAACCCTATGGATCAAAAGCTACCTGAACCCTATAGATCAAAAGCTACCTGAACCCTATGGATCAAAAGCTACCTGAACCCTATGGATCAAAAGCTACCTGAACCCTATGGATCAAAAGCTACCTGAACCCTTATGGATCAAAAGCTACCTGAACCCTATGGATCAAAAGCTACCTGAACCCTATGGATCAAAAGCTACCTGAACCCTATGGATCAAAAGCTACCTGAACCCTATGGATCAAAAGCTACCTGAACCCTATGGATCAAAAGCTACCTGAACCCTATGGATCAAAAGCTACCTGAACCCTCCTAATCAAACTAATTGAAACACTGAGCACACATAAGGGGGGTTTAGTTCTGCGCTTCGAGCCAGACAAACGCTTGCATTACTACCATCATCTCCATCATCATACTGCTGGTTGTCATGGAGAAGGCGTGCATTGGTTACTTTGACTGTTCTGCTCTCTGAGCGTGCTGTGAATGCCCATGCGTTTCTTTGTTGGCATATAACGGATCCGTCTGTGTAGATCAGTACATCTGCCTTGTCTGAATTTTCACTGATGAAAGCGTTGACCTCTGCATTGACAGCAACAGGATTCTGCTCCCTGCATCCCCTGTTCAGTGTGGCAATACAGGAAAATGTACAAATAAACGCATGAGGCATGGGTATCCACTCTGCACCAGGGATGATGTCGGTAAGGCTGCATATTTGCTTGATAATATCTTCTGCCCGACCTAGCCATGATTTTTTCCTCTTCTTTCTCCTTGTTACTGAAAAGCGCTTGATGCAGTGGGTGTTTCTTATCAGCGCATACTTCAAGGTATGCCTGAGCTCTCCAGATCCTGATCCTTTGGTTCATAGTTGAAAAGTCAAGTAGACATCTCACTGATACACAGGACGCGTCTCTTGAACATCCCAAAATAATGCACATGGCTTCATTTTGCACCTTTTCAAGTCGTTCAATCTGTGTAGCACTGACAATGAGGATGGTTCGGCCATATTCAAAGGGGGAAAGGCCCAGTCGATAGAACAGTAGTATTAGTAGTCTTTGCTCAATACTGGAAGCAGCCATAACCCTCACTGAAGATAGATGTTCCTTCAATGACAAGCTGCGATCAAACCTCACCCCGAGATATGTCATCACGTTGGTTCTGATTATCATCCATTTTCACTTCTGGTAAGTCCGTCTTGAAGATGTGATTGTTTAAAGAGAACCGTGTCACTGATGCCTTTAAAGGACTGACACAGTCATTGGAACCATCACACCATTAAACATATAGTTTAAGCAGTAGGTGCATCAGATATTCACATGGTACTTTACTGTAGGCATCTTTTATGTCTGAAATCCTTCATTATCATTGTAGGTAAAGACTGCAGCACTGAAACAAAGTCTCTTTTTTCACCCTGTACCCTCCAAGTGTGGGTGGGAACTCAGCAAGCAGTTACAAGTCGTAAGTCAATCTTTTTGCCACAAATTTCTCCAGTATTGCAGCATTCTGTATTGAGAAAATTTTGTAGCTGCCGGAGATGTCTGAGTGTAGTGTCACTAATCATTTACCAGAATCAAACCAAAAGATGGTCCCATGACAGATACTGGAAAGTCACATTTCAGGAGCTAATATATGCCACAAGATGACACAGTCATCTGGGTTGGCTTGCTGAATGTTCACATCTGCTGAGGACAGAACAGGGACCACACTTGGCAGTGGCTTGCATTGTTCGATAAGACTCAAATCAGGAGCATATTATGGATTTCTGTCCAGGACATTCGAGTGTGTGGAGTAATGAGCAGGCTGCCGCTCCTCTGGATGGGGAGGGGGGGGGGGGGGGGGGGGGGGGGGGTGGTGGGGGTCTTTATGATAGTGTGGATGCAGTGAAGGCTCTCTGGATCAAATGGACTGTGCCACAGAACAGACGGAGAATCCATACACTGAAAGACTAATACAGTTAGAAAGGGTGGTGGGAGGTATATGTTTTGGAAGATATTTAACACACAGGGGAAGACATAAGCAGACTTCTAATCAGGTTGCAACTGGCACTATTGGCATTTCATCAATAATGGCATCATCAAACTCAATATCACTGGTAAATACACACATGTTAAAGATACTCTAATGGTGATGTATTGCTATTTCATGGAACTAGGATGTCCATTTCTCTTTCACCCATTTCACATTCTTCTTCTTCTTCTTCTTCGCGTTCACCAGCTGTACACTCTGGGGGAAAGTTCTGGTTGCTCGTCCACTTCTAGACTGCAGTCCTGTTCCAGATCCTGAGTGTTGCGTGTGCATCAGTTTTACAGATCTCATTCTCTTGAATACAAACTGTTGGTTCCTTGCCTTTCCGGCAGATGCACTCTGACTTCAAAGAAAGCTCCCCAATTAGTCGACTCTTACAACATGCTTTTGGGGAGGCAGTGGGTCTATTCTTGTTTTCCCCACAATGGGGCCCCGGAACCCACACGGGGGTTTTCACATTCATTCTTAGAGTCCTATAAAATGTGACAGGAGAAGTCACATCAAGTGACTACAGAGAACACAGAAACAACAACAGACCTTCGGAACAGCCTTGCGGAGGATTACTTTGTACTGCTCTTTGGTGATCTTCTTGGAGATATAGAATGGCTTGACTGCCATCTTCACCTCCTCAATTACTCTCTCCTGGAAGTACAGTTTCTTCATGAACTGAAGAGGATAATGGACACTGTTAGGTTCAGCAAGAAGTTTATCGATGCAACATGCTGGAACATTTGAACATTTCAAATAAAAAAATAAAAAAAGAGACCTTCATTATTAATTTTTTCGGACCCTCACTAGCATTTAAAAAACAAAATGCTGCATCCTGTGCCACGCTGGGCAGCACAAATAAACTCTTCTGGAGATATCTGTCCTCCTGTCCTCTGTGAACCTGACAGCGGTTCTTTACCTACACCAGACATGACACATTTGTTGCTGATAGTCTTCTTCGCACCTGGAGGCTTCTTCATGAAAACAAGAAAGTTGGACTTCACTATCAATGAGATTAGATGGAGACAAGAAAGTTGGACTTCACTATCAATGAGATTAGATGGAGACAAGAAAGTCAGACTTCACCATCAATGAGATTAGATGGAGACATGAAAGTCAGACTTCACCATCAATGAGATTAGATGGAAACATGAAAGTCAGACTTCACCATCAATGAGATTAGATGGAGACATGAAAGTCAGACTTCACCATCAATGAGATTAGATGGAGACATGAAAGTCAGACTTCACCATCAATGAGATTAGATGGAGACATGAAAGTCGGACTTCACCATCAATGAGATTAGATGGAGACAAGAAAGTTGGACTTCACTATCAATAAGATTAGATGGAGACATGAAAGTCGGACTTCACCATCAATGAGATTAGATGGAGACAAGAAAGTTGGACTTCACTATCAATGAGATTAGATGGAGACATGAAAGTCAGACTTCACCATCAATGAGATTAGATGGAGACATGAAAGTCAGACTTCACCATCAATGAGATTAGATGGAGACATGAAAGTCAGACTTCACCATCAATGAGATTAGATGGAGACATGAAAGTCAGACTTCACCATCAATGAGATTAGATGGAGACATGAAAGTCAGACTTCACCATCAATGAGATTAGATGGAAACATGAAAGTTAGACTTCACCATCAATGAGAATAGATAGGAACATAGATTAGATGGAGACATGAAAGTTAAACTTCACCATCAATGAGATCAGATAGAAAAACAGATTAGAAGGATCATGAAAGTTAAGACTTCACCATCATTGAGATTAGATGGGACAAGAGACTAGATAAAAACATCTTCTTCTTCTTTGCGTTCGGTTTCGTAAGCTCAGATAAGACCATTGGAGGTGTTGCCTCTATGAACACGCATATCAGCAGCAGATCCTTCATGGTTTCCCATAGCTTGCTCTACACACTTTGCTTTTGAGACCAAGTGTCTTTTCAAAGCTGTGTGCAGACTGGGCAGGTCTGCAGAATGTGCTCAGGTGTTTGTGGTCCTGTTTGACAGGCACACAGTGGGGACTGTACAATCTTTATTGTAGACTTCCCAATCAATGAGATTAGATGGAAATATGAAAGGTAGACTTCCCAATCAATGAGATTAGATGGAAATATGAAAGGTAGACTTCCCAATCAATGAGATTAGATGGAAAAACAGACTAGATAGAAACATGACAGTCAGACTTCACAATCAATGAGATTAGATGGACACATGAAAGGTAGATTTCACAATCAATTAGATCAGATAGAAATACAGATTAGATGGAAACTTGAAAGTTATGACTTCACCATCAAAGAGTTTAGATGGGAACATGATCAGATGGAAACATGAAAGTTAGACTTCGCAATCAATGAGATTAGATGAAAACTATATCTTAGTAGCTTCCAGTTTGTGCTCTAATTTTGATAATTCAAGCTTGCTTTTACCCGTGTGGGTTTTAGAGCCCTAAATTAGGTGAGAGACTAACTACTCCCCCAGCAATCTTGCCTTTAAAAAAGAATGCATCTGCGAGAGAGGAACCAACAGCGTGCATTAAACGAGCCAGATCTGTAAAACGGATTTGCATGCAAAATTCCAGTTCTAGAACAAGCCCAAAGTCCAGAGGTCAATGCACAACCAGAACCTTCCTCTGGGACACGAAGAAGGAGCAGCAACCTGACTCTAAAGATGATGAATACAGCAATAACAACCCATTCACGCTACAATGCCCAATTAGTCTTACCTTTTCTTTACATGTAAGATCTGCAGCAGATGCTGGTACATCATCATCTTCTTCAGGAACACTGTTCTCCACTATTGTCTTTTTCCCACGATGCACCTTTGACCTGTCCGATGTCGCCTGCAAGGTCTCTTTGGGGACCAGCTTGTTCGCATCCTTGCTCAAAGTCTTGCCAGGTTTAACTGACCCTTCGCTGGTAGAACCTGGGTTGCCACCGTTGCCTGTTGAAACATCGTGGTTCAGATCGGAATGCTGTCTTCGCTGCTTTCTCTGTTTCAAATCCTTTTTGCTGCTTGCCTTGGGGGACAGGAGCTCTAAGTGATAATCATCATCGTCTTCTGAGCTGAAGTCCAAGGTATTTCTGGCATCCATATCTCCATCATCATGGCCTTGAGATGAATGTGAGCAGCTGGAGGACAAGTCTGCAATGCTGGTTGCTACCCATTTCCAAAGACTCATCTCTACAAGAAGCCATATTAAGCCTGTCAATGACTAGCTGTGGACTGCTAAACTGCCCACCAGGGGACTTTTTTTTGTCAGCGCTGGCTGTGGGGATAGTACCAACCATTGCAATTGCAGGTCTGAAAGCTTTCTTTGCAATGGCAGGTTCATCAGCTTCCCTTGCACTTGTAGGTTCAATTGTTTTCTTTTTAACAGCAGGTTCATCAATATTCCTTGAAATGGCAGGGTCTTTAGTTTTCCTTGCAGTGGCAGGTTCATTTGTTTTCCTTGCAATGGCAGGTTCATCTTTTTTCCTTGCAATGGAAGGTTCATTAATGTCCCTTGCAATGGCAGTGCTGTTAGTTTTCCTTGCAATGGCAGGTTCATTTGTTTTCCTTCCAATGGCAGGTTCATTTGTTTTCCTTGCAATGGCAGCTTCACTAATGTTCCTTGATTCGGCAGGTTCATTTGTTTTCCTTGCAATGGCTGGTTCATTTGTTTTCTTTGCAATGGCAGGTTCATTTGCTTTCCTTACAATGACAGGTTCATTTGTTTTCCTTGCAATGGCAAGCTCATTTGTTTTCCTTGCAATGGCAGGCTCATTTGTTTTCCTTGCAATGGCAGGTTCATTTGTTTTTCTTGCACTGGCAGGTCTGTTACGACGACTAGTGAATCTCACTCCAGAGGGTGGGTCTTCTTCATCATCAAGGTTGATTACAATTTTTTCTGACTCAACCAGAATGACATCACTGGAGGCGCCATCATCATCGGAGCTTCCTAGACTGATGACAACACAATGACCGCCATCACTATCATCATATCTTTGTCTAACATCACTGCCGGCAGAGCTAGAGGAAGATGTACTTCCTCCTCTCCTCCTTACCCTCCTTGAATTTCTATTTCTACCCCTATAATCTGAACCATTGCTTTCTTGAGTTCTCATTTGCCGTCTTCTTTTATAACTCCGGTTATTTTCCTTATCTGAATTTCTTTCAGATCTGTGATTTCTCTCAGCATGCCTGTCTCTCTTGTGGGATATCCTCCCAGTGTTATGCTGGTCCTTATGCTTGGCTCTCTCTAGTCGTCTTTCCTGTTCGGCTTCAGCAGTCACCCCTCTGGACTCTGATCTCCGTCTATGCTGATTTGAGTGAACTGGAGATCTGACTTCAGCAGTCACCCCCCTGGACCGTGATCTCCGTTTCTGCTGATTTGAGTGAACCGGAGATCTGACAGCTATCACCGTTCTAGAATCCTGTGGACTACTTCTGGCTGCATGTCTTCTGACTTCTTCTATTTGAACACTTCTTCTATCTTGATCAGGCAGCACTGCGGCCCTGATATGTTGTCTATCTATTCGTCTTATTTTTCTTTCACTACTTCTCACTCTTTCTTCATGTCTCTCATTTCTATACCTCTCATTATTAAATGTATACTCTCTGCTAGAGCAAACTGTAACACTAGGGTGCTCTCTTTCATACAATGCCTCATAAGTATGACTTCTATCTTTCTGCTTCCTTTTTCTCTCTTTATGTTCTCTCTTATCATGTCTTCGTCTCCTCCTACCTTCCATTTCCTCATCTCTGTTTCTGACTCTTTCACTACAGTTATCACTTTTCACTGAATCTGCAGATTCATAGCTAAAATGTCCATGGTGGATTTGATCATCCTTGTCTAACATGCCAGGCTGAATGCGGAAGGACACTGATGCATCGTCTACAATCTCACCTAACTCTTCATTCCTATCACTGTAATGAAGAAAAAATCCATCAAGATAAGTGGGAAACTTCTGTGAGGCATTATCTCCCACATCATCTTCCTCAACAGTTGCGACCCTGCGCCTCCTTTTCTTCTTCTTTTTAGCTTTTTTCCTCCTCTCCTTTATAAATTCTAGTTCTCCGGGTTCCTTCAGATCTCCCACTTGTTGGTTACTACCTTCTCGATGCAACAGATCTTCTTCTGCATCAACTAACATTCTTTCTTTACATAATTTATTACAGATTACACTGTCTGCTTCAGTCTCTTCCATTCTCAATTCCTCATCACCGTATTTATCCCCACTTACTTCAACTAATCGCAAACTTTCTGCTACCTGCTCACTCTTCTGTTTTCTTTTACTTTTCTTTCTATGTCCTTTCTTTTCTTTTATTTTCTTTTTCTTTTTGGACATTGCCTTAATATTATTCTTCTTTAATGACACACATTTACCTCCCCCTGCATCTTCAAAATGTGCAGTCTCATTTAATATTTCCTGGGATTCTGATTGCTTCTTCTCTTGACCTTCCGAATGAGCTGCCATATCTACAATTTTCAGTGATTTGTGGGCGTCTTTTTTTTGTCCTCTAAAAGGGATTGTCTTGCAGGATTTTCCTGTGACATCTTCGCTTGAACTGTCTGAATGTACTGTCTTCCTAACTGTCTTTAGTGATTCTGTTTCATCCACTTCTAGAGATGCTGACTTAACTGTCTTCCTAGCTCTGACTGATGAACTGTCTGAATGTACTGTCATCTTGCCTTCTGGCAATACTTCTAGTTCAATTTCCTCTGAACTGTCTGAATGTACTGTCATCTTGCCTTCTGGTAATACTTCTAGTTCAATTTCCTCTGAACTGTCTGAATGTACTGTCATCTTGACTTCTGGCAATACTTCTAGTTCAATTTCCTCTGAACTGTCTGAATGTACTATCTTCTTGCCTTCTGGTAATACTTCTAATTCAATTTCCTCTGAACTATCTGAATGTACTGTGTTCTTGCCTTCTGGTAATACTTCTAGTTCAATTTCCTCTGAACTGTCTGAATGTACTGTGTTCTTGCCTTCTGGTAATACTTCTAGTTCAATTTCCTCTGAACTGTCTGAATGTACTGGCGTCTTGCTTTCTGCCCTTACTTCTAGTTCACCCTTGGCTGTACTGTTTGAATGCAATGTAGTGTTGTCTTCTGCCATTACTTTTAATAAAATTTCCTCCGAACTGTCTGAATGTACTGTCAAGCTGCCTCCTGCCATTACTTCTAGTTCACCCTCCCGTGAACTGTCTAAAAGTAATCTCATGTCACCTTCTGTCAGGATTTCTAGTTCACCTTTGGGTAAACTGTCTGAATGTACTGTCAAGCTGCCTCCTGCCATTACTTCTAGTTCACCCTCCCGTGAACTGTCTGAAAGTAATCTCATGTCACCTTCTGTCAGTATTTCTAGTTCACCTTTGGGTAAACTGTCTGAATGTACTGTCTTAGTAACTGTCTCCAGAGGTTCTGATTCACTCAGTCCTGTAGATACTGACTGCATTGTCTTGCCTGATGTGATCAATGATTCTGGTATATCCGCACCACTTCTACAAGGTACTACCTCGCTACTTGTTATCTGTATTTCGGATAGATCACGGTCTAAACCTGCTGAATGTACTGTTTTGTTAACTGTCATTGGCCATTCTGAAATATCCAAGCCTACGCCTGCAGAGCAACTCTCCTTCTGAATCAGGTCAGTCGGAATCTTCTGGTTATGGCTGTCCATTACACCCTGCTTTTTAAAATTACCATCTTCTTCATCAAGAGAGACAGAATTTTCATGTTTTATAAATGAAGTGCTCTGCAGGTCACTGTTGATTCCCTTTATTTCCTGATTCAACAGCTCCTGTTCATCAACAGGACAATCCTGGTCACTAAATCTGTCTTGTGATAAACCTGTTTCATCACATTTTAACATTGCAGTAATTTTACCAGAGTTCAAAGGCACTGGTGATGAATTCAACCAACGACCAATTTGAACATTTTGTTGATCATCTGTGGGTGCTAAAGCTTCACTCTCCACAAAGGAAACATTGTCCTCAAAATTACCTTCTGGTATACTGTTCTCATCCCTGGTGTTATCTAGAGGACCTAATGATGAACGTCTGCTGAAATAAGTAACAGTTTTCGTACCAATTTCCTGTTTTAAAGTGTCATTCTCCACAAATGAAAGACTGTCATCAAAAATATCTTCTGCTGTACAGCCCTCACCACTCTGCCATTTCTCACCTTTGTCTACGTCAACTAAAGATGAACTCCTGTGCACACAGGTAATAGTTTTAATCCCATCTTCCTGAAAAATCTCCCGTTTTGATGTTCCTCTCCCTGCTTCACAAACATCGTTGTCTAAACTTAATGCTGACACATCTGATTCATAACGACCGGCAATTTGTGTCTCCTCTTGAGATAGTATGGGATCTAAAGATGTAATTTTACCTATCCCTTGAGTTGCTGAAGACGTACCCCCATTTATCTCAACATTAACTTGTAAATCATTATAAGAAATATTCTTTGCACACTTATGAGCTGCAGAAAGATCTAATGAAGGATTTTCATCAATCAGAACGCTATTCTGTAAAACAACTTGCAGGTTACCAACCAGTTCAGAGGTCTCTTTATTCACATCACAATCACGAGATTTGGACGGTAAACATGTCGAATCCATGGCATTGTCCTTACCGGGTGAAAGAACTGATGGTAAACTTTCATTTACACACTTATCTCCCCTATCATTTGTCCGGACATTGTCTTGCTTGAATGTGTCTTTATCACTAAGGTCAGCATTATTACAAGTCAGTTTCGTCCCAGCATGGCATATATTATCCTGAAAAGTCAGATCTCTGCTTTCTTTCGGATTCCTCTCTTGTTCTGAAGCTTCCGTACCCATGAGATAATCGCCACCATTATAAGTTGCTGTGGTGTCCACATGAATATCAGCGACATTACAAGATGATTCAGAAATATTTAGTGACTTTCCCGACAAATTATTTTCATCTTCATTGGCAGACCAGTGGACTGATGGTGGGCTTTCACTGGTACAGTTATCTTGCTGGCCAATCTCCTGTTTTATAGATTCCTCTTCGAGATAAACATCACCATTACAAGTCGTCTTCAAGACATTCACCTCAGCGCAAATGTTTACATCAGCAGATAGCGGCACTGATAATGAACTCTCAGTTTTACTGCAGTCTACTTCTATGGAACTGTTCCCCAATATATCACAGTTCCGACCAGTTATCTCAAGATTTCTGGCATCATCAACCACACCTCTGAGCAATAATTTATTCTGAACTTTGGAAACCTCTTCACTCGGCCACAACTGGTGATTCACATCATCAACACTCGTGCTCGCTGCCAGGGAGAAACTGTCTTCGGCACTGACCACACCATCAACACTCGTGCTCGCTGCCAGGGAGACACTGTCTTCAGCACTGACCACACTATCAACACTAGTGCTCGCTGCCAGGGAGACACTGTCTTCAGCACTAACATCATCATCAACACTCTCAGTTAAAGCAATGTTCTCAGCACTGCCCCTCTTTCTATCACAGTTCTCCAACCCACATGCAACTAAATTGTTCTTCAGTTCTGTTTTCAAACACCCAGCCCCTGTATCTTGAACTTCTCCACTGTGGTCTGTTCCTGCCACAGTTTTCAGCCACTTTTTATGTTTCATCACATCTGTGTGTGGAAAGATACAAACCAGTTCATGTTAACAGGTACAAGCTTTCACAAATGTTAACAGGTACCAGCTTTCACAAATGTTAAAAGGTACAAGCCTTCCCTACTGTTAACAGGCACTTGCTTGTACAAATGTGAACAGGTACCAGCTTCTGCCCTATACTCACTGACCAACTAAATAGAAACTGACGTCCACCCTAGAAACAGGTTCCAAATTTGGAGGGTGAGAGAGGTGGGTGGCCTGACTAACGTAGACAGGATAAATGTTGCTTTTATGGTAGGTAAGCTGCATCTGTCTGAGAGGCAAGAAACCAACAGTCTGCACACAAATAAGCTAGATCTGTGTAAAGGATGGGCACACAATACTAAGGTCCTATAACTTTTTCTTCACATTCACTGAGTGTAAACTCAGTTAGAAAGTTCTGTTTTTTCCTCCACCTAAAGATGTTAGTCTTGTCCCAGAACAAGTTTTGCTTTCACAACCATTTAACAAAGCTGGCTTATTTGTATGCAGGCTCTTGGTTCCTAGCCTCTCAGGCAGATTTACTCACTCCAACTACAAAGGATGCCCCCAGTTAGTCAACTCTTATGACACGCTAGTTGGGACAGGCAGTGTAACATATCAATCTTACCCCAGTGTAATATTTCAATCTTACACCAGTGTAACATATCAATCTTACCCCAGTGTAACATTTCAATCTTACACCAGTGTAACATATCAATCTTACACAAGAGTAACATATCAATCTTACCCCAGTGTAACATTTCAATCTTACCCCAGTGTAACATATCAATCTTACCCCAGTGTAACATATCAATCTTACCTCAGTGTAACATATCAATATTACACCAGAGTAACTTATCAATCTTACCCCAGTGTAACATATCAATCTTACCCCAGTGTAACACATCAATCTTACCCCAGTGTAACATATCAATCTTACCTCAGTGTAACATATCAATATTACACCAGAGTAACTTATCAATCATACCCCAGTGTAACATATCAATCTTACACCAGAGTAACATATCAATCTTACCCCAGTGTAACATATTGATCTTACCCCAGTGTAACATATCAATCTTACCCCAGTGTAACATATCAATCTTACCCCAGTGTAACATATCAATCTTACCCCAGTGTAACATATCAATCTTACCCCAGTGTAACATATCAATCTTACCCCAGTGTAACATATCAATCATACCCCAGTGTAACATATCAATCTTACCCCAGTGTAACATATCGATCTTACCCCAGTGTAACATATCGATCTTACCCCAGTGTAACATATCGATCTTACCCCAGTGTAACATATCAATCTTACCCCAGTGTAACATATCAATCTTACCCCAGTGTAACATATCAATCTTACCCCAGTGTAACATATCAATCTTACCCCAGTGTAACATATCAATCTTACCCCAGTGCAACATATCTTTCTTACCCCAGTGTAACATATCAATCTTACCCCAGTGTAACATATCAATCTTACCCCAGTGTAACATATCAATCTTACCCCAGTGTAACATATCAATCTTACACCAGTGTAACGTATCAATCTTACCCCAGTGTAACATATCAATCTTACCCCAGTGTAACATATCAATCTTACACTAGAGTAACATATCAATCTTACCCCAGTATAACATATCAATCTTACCCCAGTGTAACATATCAATCTTACCCCAGTGTAACATATCAATCTTACCCCAGTGTAACGTATCAATCTTACCCCAGTGTAACGTATCAATCTTACCCCAGTGTAACATATCAATCTTACCCCAGTGAAACATATCAATCTTACCCCAATGTAACATATCAATCTTACCCCTGCAAACACATTGAAGCTTAGTGCAGCTCAGCCCCCTTTGTCCATAACATGAAGAATATGTGACACATTTTATTAGATCCAGAATTTTACGCTGACTAATTCTCAATAAGAGTCTAGTGGATTGTGCACCAGCCACCTTTACTTCCCATGAAATTCCTTGGACCCACATTAAACAAGAGTCGACATGAGAGCCCTGACCCATTAAAAAACATCACCGCCACCAAAGGAGTTTTGAGCACTGGGCTGACAGGCAAGTGTGCTTCCCACTGTGCAACTGTAGTTCGGTGCCAAGACACAGGTCATACTTCTCAACAAAGACAAGAACTTTGTTTTATAATCAGTGGGGCTATAAGGTCAACCCGACGTCACACAAATGGGTCCCAGATAATTCTGAGAACTTTCTGGGAAAAACTATTTTCTTCAGGCAGACGGCAATAAGAAAAACATTCTGCAATAGAGTTCAAAGAAGCAACCCAGCAGATGGTCTGATCTGAGCATACAAAACTGAATGCAAAGAAGAAGGTTCCGTGCCTCTTAGGCAGATGCACTCCGACTTCGAAAGAAGCCCCCAATTAGTTTACTCTTATGACATGCTTGTTGGGGAGGCACTGGGTCTATTCTTGTTTTCCCCCAATGGGGTCCCGGAACCCACACTGGGAAATGACTTGAATATAACTTTTAATAAATCAATTATAAGGAATGTTCATCTGAAACCCGTTTATCATTGACAATGCTCAACGAAAAAAATTACACATGATGTGGCACAAAAGGGTTTCACATGACTGCTCCCAATATAATTAGACAAAACAAGACCAGTACAAGTGAGAACTATTTGAAAATCAAAACAAACCAGTTTCTTGGGAAGACGGCTCATTATGTTGATCCTCCAGTCTGAGAGAACCCATCTCAATGGATCCTGTCTCCACTGGCATGTTGCGGCTAACATCCATTATCTGACTCTCAGAAAGCAACTGTTGATATTAAATCCTCAGGCAGCTTCATACTATTCCCAGCACCACAGTAACCTAAACAGCCAAACAAAAAAGTAAAACATTCAAGATATAAAATATCAACAGGAACATAGTTTGGCTGAGTGTTGCATGCACATCTGTTTCACACAACTGGTTTATTTGTATGCAGACTCTTGGTCCCTTGCCTCTGAGACAGATGTACTCTGACTTCGAAGGATGTCCCCAAATAGTCAGTTCCAGCAACAATGCAATATGCTTGTTAGGGAGTTTATTCTTGTTTTCCCCGACAACGGGACTCCAGAACCCACATGGGGATACACAAAAGTGAAACAGATAGGCTAGTGGTCCCAAACCTTTTTGCCGCACGGCAGAGACCCTAAAGTATATTGCAAGCCCCCCCCCCCCCCCCCCCTTAAATAACAAAAAGTGATTAAAAGAGGACCCCAAAAAAATTCCCAGCACTGTTAACAAGAACCTGGAGAAAAACATCATAATTCAAAGTGTCAAATAACAAAAGAAAGCGCTACCAACAGGTAATTTAGTGTCCAAACATCAATGTGATGGTTGACACTTTTTTGTGTGTGACACTGGACAAGGCACAGCAGAGATCACTCTCCACATCAAGCTGGCATTGCTGTTTTGTTTACATGACTGTTATTGCTACAAATCCGGATTATTACAAGTACAAATGTACTGCATTTTAAAACTGTATGACACCTATCTTGAAACTCCCTCATGTCTCAACCCACCCTCCCCCGCCCCCCACCTACCCCAGAGAAGAACACCCCCATCCCCTCAATTTTGAGACCACTGAGATGGGCAGTGCCCACAGTCATACTTTTTGCTTTTTTTTGCCTGCCCAGAGAAAGACACAAGCAGCTATTATGTGATATTTGCTCCTTAAGGTCAGTTATCATGAAGCCTCAGGAAAAAAGGGAGTATCAGGAAAGAGGGATCAACCACTTTTGAAATTGAGCGAATCTGCACTTGGTATAAACTTAGTGAACCTCTACTTGCAATAACTGTTATACTAACAGTTTTTTGTTTTAAATTATAGATAAGACAAACAGTCAAGGATGATTTTTGTTTTCAGGAGCAGTTTGTACAGGAAATATAATCAAGACAAAACAGTGTCAAGCGGCACATTGATATGTGGACTGTAGATTAACAGCTGGTGGTTGGTTAGTGCATGTTATTTGATATTTTGATTCATGTGGGTGTTTTCTCTAAATTCTTGCTAACAGTGCATAGGATGTTTCTCCCCCACGCCTCTTTTTAATGAGTTTTTGGCTATCCTCCGAATAACGGCTACATATTATGGCGGCCAAAAACAGTCACAAGTACATTTCGGACTTCCGGGGACTATACGCCACTGCCGAGAGTATCTCCTGCGCTGATATGCGCAGCGCAGAGCTAGATTGCCTTGACTCACGAGCAAAGCTACAGGAGATGCAGAAGCTGCTGCTTTTGAATTCCATTCATCTAGTTTAGCTCCGTGCTGCACGTAACGGTGCGGGAGATACTCTGCAGTGGCGGTATAGTCGCCGAAGTCTGCAATTTAAGTCGTTGGAAGTCCGCAATTTACATGTGACTGAGGCCTTGTCAGGGTGTGTTTTTGGCCACTATTCGGAGGATAGCCGAGTTTTTTTATTTTTTTATTTGTGGGTGCCACCTATTCAAAAAGATAGGGGTTTATTTTTTGGGCGGGGGGGAGGGGGGGGGGGAAGGAGCGTATGGCGCCACCTGAAAAAAACAAAAAAGTTTGCAAACGGCTGTTTCTGCCAACATACCCATGCAAATTCATTCTGACAGAACTGGGCTTACTTCTTCTTGTGTTCCCTATCACTGACACTTACATAACCAAGTAGGTTTGTGAACCTGAACTTAGCTTTTGGTTCAGTTCTACAGTATTTCCATATAGTGCGGAATAATAGGGCAGTATATCTTTTGTGGTTTGTATAATAGTAGAGATCAATATTGCAGAATATTCTCATTTGTTTATCTTTTCTTCCTGCTCAATGCTGAGCCAAGCAACACTGTACCTGTGTGGGTTTATTGTTTAAAGTTTAAATTAAATAATATATGTGAGATGCCATCTCCACACTGGAGGCTGGCTTGGCTTCTGACTTCTGTGTGAAGGTGAAATTTGAAAAGAAAGGGGCTCTCCTCCAAACTTCAATCCGATATTATGGCGGTCACAAAATATCCTTACGGGGCTCAGGCATATGTAAAATGCGGACTTTCTGTCGAGGAACAAATCGCGGCAACACTAGGATTACTTGACATTTTCAAGAGACGCAACATTGCAGACGATAGTAGCAGACGATAAAAGCGACCGTTGACAATTTCTAGCGTTTCTGCAGACGATGCTAGCAGATGATAATAGCAACTATTGACAATTTCGACACATTACAGACGATGAAAGTGATATGGCGGGTAGACCACGCGCTCCCACGCAGATTAGCAATACTGTTCTTCCGATTGAGGCTTTAGCAGCGGAAGATGTCAGACCTGCCGACCTGTATCCTTACACTTTTAGGCATTCGCAAAACGCGATTAAACTCACCGCCGAGTGTATCCCCCATGCCGCTACGCACAGCACGGATGGGGGGCTAAACTGGGTGCCTGGGACTCACGAGCAAATTAATTGGAGGAAGTTGCAGGAGATGTGGTAGCTGCTGCTCGTGAGTCCCAGCCATCTAGTTTAGCCCCCATGATACGGTCGGCGGTGAGGCACAGTCACAGAAAAAGGTCCGCAAGTAACATATCGCTGAGATCCTGTTATAGCATTTGTTTCGTTATACGGAGCCGGCATATTTTTAATAGAATTGAGCCCCCTAAGGATATTTTATGGCTGCCATAATATCGGGATGAAGTTCGGAGGAGAGCCAAGAAAGGGGCTCAAGTTTCCTAATTCAGAATAATTCTGATAGTTTTAGTTAGTAAACCATTAAGTCTTATTTAACATTACTTTTAACTGCAACAACTTTACTATAATAATACATGTATTTAAACCTGTCTCTCTAGCGTAGTTGGCTAAACCGGATTGCACGGTGAGCAGGTGACGAAGTGAACTCCTTGTGGTCCGGGTTCACTCTCGGGGGTAGGCAGAAAAGCCATATTTCTCCCAGATTTACAGTATTTACAATGGAATCAAGGCCGAAAGGTTGCGATAACCATAATACCGAGCCTAAGGGTTAACAACTCATGGCTTCTGGATACTAAAACAACCAAACAAACATCAACTATATTACTGAGGATTACTATTTAGTAAGGGACGCTGACGTAATGTACTATGTGGTAAACAAAAGTTTGCATAAAGTGACAGGTAATACTGACTCATCTCCCCTCCTCCTACTTCAATAATCTAGAACTTGCAGTTCAGTTCGAGGTCAGTTAATACGTCAACTTCAAAACACAGAACTAACCTAATTTTTATATGACTTTTAGGCCGACTTTTATTTTAATTAAAAAGATCACTGACTGATCACACTGAATTTTCTGGTTCCCTGCAAGAGAACTCGTAGACAGAAATGCCAGTTAAGTTAACACGTCATACAACACGGTACATTTCAATATTTTATAAACTGGATGAGAATGTACCTTTAGTTTTAATTCAAATAAACAGGATAATATTGCAGTTAAATCCACTCTACAAGTAGTACTACTACTTGTAGTAGTAGTAGACTTGACAAACTCGATCTCTGGCCGACCATCTTTGTTATACCCGGATGTTGATGTTCTCTGTTGTTAAAAACATAGTCTCCGATCGTACGGAACAATGTTCATTTATGTAGATATCCCCAGAGGCCATTACCTTGTCGGCGAAAACGTATGTTCCTGGAATGGTCACCCAAGCCGGACAGGTCATTGGTGAGTAAAAAAGTAAAAAGTAAAGTTCCCTTTTCACGCCTTTCGGCGCATCGGGCATATGGGCAGAGCGTCATATATCTTTACAGACCATCAGCACTCTCTGGGTAATGTGGTCAGCATTACGCCGGCTGTCTTCACTTTCCCAGGACAGCCCATCCTGGTACCCATTTTAGGCTGGGTCGTCCCATACCACGACAAAAATCCACGCAGCCAGACTAAAGATGGCCTCCCTGTCCTCTAGGCTCAGGGGTTAGACGCAGTGTTGACAGCTCTGTCCTGTAAAAAATTACTTTACTGAAACTTCGAGAGGAATTAAGTACTCTAAACGGTGATCTTGGAACAGAGTGCCTCTGTCAGCATGAACAGCATGGGTGAAAGCCGAAGTGAAGCGCATGATGGGAAAACAAGACTAAATGGCCTGACTGCTGCATCTCTGACATGGAAAACTACACTAAAGATTGAACAGAACAGGAAAGCATGGAAAGTCCTCTCCGAAGCCTCATGTGCCACTAGGCATTACGAGAACATGTGTATATATATATAGGGGGTGGGAGCTTTCCTTGTATGTCAAGAAAATAGAAACAATGGTTATATCAAAGAAGATAACTCCAAAATGTGACATAGTAAAAGAAGTAAAAGTGCTTTAAAAAAAGTAAGTAAAGGACCCGTTTCCACGCCTTTAGGCGTATAGGGCATATAGGGCTAGACCTATATTTTTATAGACCAATCGGCACAAGATGGGTGATGTGGTCAGCATCACGCCGGCCGCCTATACTTTCCCGGGATTGCACCCGGTACCCACTCAAGGCTGGGTAAAGTGTTTAAGCAAGTCAATAAATTCAGGTATTTGGGGACATTCCTAACATCAGATGGACGATGCCGGGAACGCTAACCAGGTCAACAAATGCCCGCACAAGTCGGATGTGTTGGCCGAAAGGTGCAAATATCGCAGTTGTTCTGTAAACGGATACAACGCAATTACATCTTCAGATGAACGCAGAAGAAGAAGAACGATGTGTGACAGAAATTAAAGGCAGAATCGGCTGGGCAAAGGCAGCTTGATCTGATTGGTTTGAACAACGGATCAACATCATGGCACAATGGTAGTAACCCATAAGTGCTCCGTTCTACTTCTAACTCAAGCTTGAGTCCGAAGAATATCACCATAGTGTACGAACTCCGTAGCAACGGCGAAGATCCTGAAACACTTTGGGTAGATTTTTAACTTTAAATTTTCCATGGGCAGCGCCGTTCGGCTACTCTTTTCGATTTCCAACTGCCAAGGGATTTTTACGAGCGCAAAAAATACGCACGGGCATCTGATCTTACTTCCCGGAGACCAGGGGGAACTACTAGAAGTACACGTGAAACAATTCTAGCCTGAACCCGGGACCTTCAGTACCCGAGGTGGACGCCATGCCTCGAGATAATAAAAAGTCTTCTTATGTAATAAATTCCTCTCATTAAACATGAGAAACAAATACTAAAATGTTATATCGAGACTGTTCTACGGTAAGGAAGTGAATCTTGGAATGTGAGCAAACAAATTAAGAAGCGTTTGGAGGCAACTGAGATGTGGTTCTTGAGAAGAATGTTTGCGAATACCTTGGACTGAAGGAATATCAAAAAAGGATTGCCTGGAAATCACTGGTGAAAGTGCTGTGAGTTTTGGTGTTATATTGTCGCTACGGTAGCAAATTAGACGTTGACTACCTTCACGTCCAGAGTGGCAAGTTTGCTGTTAGTTCATTGGACATTTTGTTAGACTTGGGCCTTTGGCAGAGAGACACCGGCAGACATGTGTCGGACAATTTGGCTTTAAGGGATAAGAAGCTCTTTTTCACTAGGGACTCAGACCAGTCTACCGAGGACCATCCCCCACGACATTTGATTGCGTCCAGAGCCAGCTCGATGCTCTTTTAGCAGCTTCGCCTAGTTGTTTCAAAGACAGTTGATTCTCGTTTTGTCGCAAGCCCAGCTGCTTTAGCTGATTGTATGTGGAAGTGGAGATAAGACCTCTTGCGCCTACCTCGACGGAGAAGATTTTTACTAAGTACGCCTCGTCTCTCCTCAAACTGGCCACGAGCTTGCAGTACTTCTCGAGCTTGTAAATGAGATTTTCTTCCATCCGCGACTCGTTCAATCAGGATGAGCTGTCGTTTTTACCTCAGAGTGCAGGACTATGTCAGGTCTTAGGCTGGTCTTCCGGATTGACTCTGGGTACCTTTGGAAATCAGACAGGTCGACAGCCAGTAACCAGTCCCTCGCACCGTCAAGTATTGTTGGAGCATATGCGACCTTGTTTATTTTAGCTTTATAAATCTGCCCAGCCTTGAGGAAGCGCATGGGGGTGACGGTAGGACTGGCCCTCGCATTGACCCTCATCCTAGCTTGGTCCACAATGTCCGCTCTTTCAGGACGTTATTGCGGCGCCAAGTATATCTTTCCTGCCTAGGGGCCTAGGGCTTTTCTGCACGCGGACAATACGTGCTCGAGCGTCTGTTTACTCTGCACAGTGGGCATTTCGGGTCTGTAGTCACATGCCATTTCATCATGTTGACGCCAGACGGTAATACATCGTACGCCGATCTTACGACAAAGCTCAACTGCAGCGGGGCCAATCGCAATATCTCACCCCATTTGAGTACTCTTGGCAAGACGCTGTCGAGGCCAGTCCACTGGCCTTGCTGCGACTTTTGACCCGTCTCGTGTTCGGCGTCCCTTATCTGCTGTATTACCATGTAATTGTGTATGGTTTGAATTGAACCTCATTCCACACAACTTGACTATGCAGTCCAACTTTTTCAGAATCGTGCGGGAATCATCCTTACTGCCCGTTATGATCGGCGTGTCATCCATAAATGCACACTGTGGCGGCATCCAGTGGTCTCCAATCTGAAGGCCTTGCCCGTAGCCGGCAGCCCCGTCTAACATGATCTGCATGGAGATTACAAACAGTATATGCGAAACCGTACATTCCATTGCTATACCAGTCTGGAGTTCAGTCCCTCTCGTAATGAATGGAGTATAGAAGCCTATGGCGAACTTTGAGAAATATTACTCGATCATTTAAGTGATCTGTGTCGGTACGCGGATCATGCGAAGGGTCTGCCACAATAAATTATGTGAAACCGCCCCATAGGCATTGGCGAGGTCCAACCATATTACGTGCAATTTGATTCGCTCTGCCTAAACTTCTATAGTGGAGGGGGTGGGGGGGGGGGGTGGTGAAAAAAAGGGAGGGGGTAGGTTTATGATTAGTTTCCTATTTTTCTTCTTCTTTCTTTTGCCTGAAATAGATTATCTGCTTCTATCCCAATATCTCCTCCAAACAAAGGAATTGCACAGGTCAAGGGTCATTCTAATTTTTCAGGGAGTGATAGATAAATCGTTGATAATTTAGCATTTTATTTGCCGTGCAGTTTTGTGCTGTGCAGAGTGGGTTTTTTTTTTTTGTTTTGTTGTTCTTGTGTTTTTGGTGTCCATTTTTTCTGTGTGTTCGTGCAATTGTGAGGATGCAGTTATGGAGTCGTGAGACCTAAGCTGCACTCTCTCGTGGGACGTAGATGAGTTGGGGTTAGGGTCAGTTGTGGATGTTTTGGGGTCGTTAGTCTACCCACGAAAAGTAGGTCAATTTCATTTATAAGTTTGCTGGACTAGTCTACTTTGGTCGAGGTTATGGGTGTGGCGGTATGTTGTTGTGTGGTTTTTATTCCGAGAAAGAGACTGCATGTGACATAGGTTTCATCATTCTCTTGAGGGGTTGGGTGTTAGACCCAGTTTCTAAATGTTTTTTTAGAGAGTTAAAAGCTCTGGCATGGTGAAATATACAACATTCGAATTGACTGCATTGCGGTACAGCCCCGCCACCTTGTGTGAAAGTCGGATGGCTCAAGGCCGACCAGTTAGAAGCAAGCTAGTGTGTACCGGTGTGTAAAATAGGGGAATTATCTTTTGGTAATGAACGCAAACGCGCGGTAATGAACGTGAACGGACACTTAAACAGCTGGACGAGGTTGCTGAGAGGGCATCGAGCTGGCTCTGGACACAACGAAAAAACGTAGGGGACGGGCCTCGGTGAGCTGGTCCGGGTGTCTAGCGGAAAAGAATTTCTCATCCCTTGAAAGTCCATCGTGTCCGAATTGTCTGCCAGTGTTCCCCTGCCACCTGCTAACAAAAGTCCAACATGTGTCCGGTATACCAATCGTAAGCTTGCCGCTCGGTCGTTCAGGTATGCAGACTGCTTTAATTATGCTACCGCGACGACTTCTTATCTCACAGTACCTTCTGCAAAATCACCACTTCGTCTTGTCCCTATTTGAACAACATCCGGTAATTTCGTGCAGCAGGGGAAACCAACTTTGAGCTTCGTGAACTCAGGTGGGCTCACTCTCTGAAAATGTCTAGGATCTCGTGGGCCAAAACATTTGTCGACGAGAGATTACTTCTACTGATGATTGGTAGATCCCTGTTGTACATGCTCCCCTGTGGAGTATATTCTTATTGTACGTGGCTAGCTCACAAGACAACCAGGATAGGCTGGTGACTATCGGGATAGACCCTTTGACACCAATGGAAAGACTGGCCCCCCGGTATCGCCGGGGGGATAAACTGACATCTGGAGACAGATGTCGACTGCAGACCGGGTTGATCACTCCTAACACAGTATAATACCTCCGATTTTGCAAACCAATATAGAAAGATGCCCCCAGGGCCCTTCGAAAGAGGGAGAGAATGATGGGCCTAATCAAATTGATACAAACGGTGACGACAATGCTAGCCCCCGGATTCCGATTCTTGTCCAACGTCCGGGCTGGCTCTGTACATGTGGAAAGAGCTTCACGGGATTGCATGGTCTGTCGGAAGGATGAAATGCGAGGATGCTCCACGCAGTAAACGCCGTCGTAAAACTACTACTCATGTGGTAGTTTCTGAGTCGTTAGGGAACGACGGCCAGGGTGAACCCCACTCGCCCGGAGAGGCCCATGACGTTGACTGCGGAGGCGCAATTTTGATGAAGTGCGTTCCAAGATCAGGTTTCCACTTGCGAGCGATAAGGTGTCGTGGTGCAAGTTAGAGGGTACATTATGTGAGATATTAATTCATGATTTAAAAAAGAAGTCGTTAGGCGACAAGCTTACAAAGTTTGGTTATGTAATATATGAGCCTTGTTCCCGAGAGTTTGGGACAGTGAAAAAGGCGCCGCCGAGCGTCAGACTACTAGCAGGAGACAGAAGGACATTCTGAAGTGTCGGGCAGACAAGAATGCCCTAAGAAAACGGTTCAAAGCCGCTACAGGCAGCGAACGGGAGGGGCTGCATGAAGTCTGGTTGCATTTAAAGAACAGACACAGTGCCCTCTGTGGCGCTGAGCGTTTCTGTAACAACAGAAGGAGAACCAAAAGGGAGCGAGAGAAAGTCTTTAGGGACCCGTTCCAGTTTGCCCGAGGTGTATTCGAGCAACCGAAGTCTGGGACTCTGGTTGTCAGTAAAGAGGAGCTTTAGTTACATTTACGCAAAATGTACTCTGACAAGAAGAGGAATGAGCCTCTCGATAACAATCCAGAGATCTTTGGCGGCCTCAAGCAGCCTGAGTTGCCGAAGGTACCATTTAAAGTGATACCTCCCCTTTGGTCTGAGGTTGAGGAAATTGTGAAAAGAGCCAGCGGCAGGTCCGAATGGTGTTCCGTACGTTCTGTACAAGCGTTGTTCGAAAGTCCTACCAATGCTTCACGGCTTGTTGAGACAAGCATGGAGCCGAAAACACACATGTCCAGAGTGGCAAAAGGCTAACGGGGTCTCGCCAACGCCTATGGGGCAGTTCCCCATAGACTACTGTGGCAGGCCCTTCGCATGTTTCACGTACCGACACAAATCAACGAAATGATCGAGCAATATTTCTCTAAGTTCGCTTTGCGCTTCTCTACCTCGACGTTTACCACGAGGTGGACTGAGCTACAAGTTGGGATAACTATGGGGTGTACGATCTCACCAATACTGTTCGTCATGGCCATGCAGATCCTGTTGGACGGGACAGCCGGCTACGGACAGGGCCTTCGAATTGGGGATCACTGGATGCCGCCACTACGCGCATATATGGATGACACGACTATAATCACGGGCAGCGAGGAGTCTGCCCGAACGATCCTGAAAAGATTGGACGCGGTAGTCCAATGGAGCGGGATGCAATTCAAACCGCAGAAGTCGAGGAGTCTGTCAGTCCTTAAAGGCAGGGTGTCGGCAACCAGTTTTACGGTGATAAGGAATAAGATCCCCACGGTTCTGGAGGAACCGGGGAAGAGCCCTGTGGCGTTTACGATTGGAAGTCATCCGATAGAGCAGAGGTCCGCCGAATACACGAGTCACTGGCTACAGGCCTGCTCGCGATCGAGCGTAGCAGACTGAATGGGAAGTTCAAGGTCTGGTGTCTCCAATTCATGTTGATTCCAAAGCTCCTCTGGCCGCTGTTAGTCTACGAAGTGACGATGACTGCAGTGGAGACGATGGAGAAAAAGATCAACACAGCCTTAAGAAAGTGGATTGGTGCGCCGCCTTGTCTGACTGACGTGGCTCTGTACTGTAAGCAGGCTAGGCTGGTACTCCCGCTCAAATCGATAACCGAAGAGTTTAAAGTCGGCAAAGTAAGACTCGCCATGCTCTTGCGCGAGTCTTCAGACCCAAATGTCATCGCTGTCCAGCCCGCTCTAAAGACTGGTCAGAAGTGGAGAGTCCTCGATGCGATCGAATCTGCCTAGAATGCACTAAAATTGAAAGAAATAATGGGATACACTCAAACTGACCAACGAGGCCTAGGTCACGGGAAGGTCAGTTGGTGGTCCAAATCCACAGCCAAAGAGCGCCGAGACATGGTGATACAGCAGGTAAGGGACAACGAAAATGAGGTTTGGATCCAGAAAGCAGCCCAACAGTCGCAGCAGGGCCATTGGGTCAGTCTGGAGAGCGCATTGCCAAGAGTACTCACGTGGGGTGAGATCTGGCGAATGACCCCGCTGCGACTGAGCTTTATCGTTCGTTCTGCGTACGATGTATTACCGTCCGGTGTTAACATGGTAAAGTGGTCTGCGACTAAGGACCCGACATGCCCGCTGTGCAGAGCGAAGCAAACGTTAGAACACGTTCTGTCCGCATAAAGGAAAGCCCTAGGTCAAGGCCGATACACCTGGCGCCACAACAAGGTGCTAAAAGAATTGGCAGCTGTTGTGAACCAGGCTGGGATGAGGGACAATGCAAGGGCCAGTCCTACCATCGTCCCCATACTTTTCCTCAAGGCTGGGTAGATTCACAAAGGTAGGATCAACAAAGACGCATACGCTTCATCTATGCTAGACTCTGCGAGGGACTGGTTACTGGCGTTTGACCTTCCTGGCCATGAAAGGAACCCTGAGTCAATTCGGAAGACTGGCCTGCGACCTGACATAGTTCTCCACTCTGCGGAAAAACGGCAGCTCATCCTGATTGAGTTGACCGTCACCTATGAGTCGCGTATGGACGAGAGTCACACATATAAGCTCGAGAAATACAGTGACTTAGCAGACGATCTAAGGAGAGACAAAGCGTACACAGTACGAGTCTTTGCCGTCGAAGTGGGAGCGAGAGGTTTCGTTTCCACTTCACTCTACAATGCGGTTAAAGATCTAGGACTGCACGGTAATGAACGCAAACGGACACTTAAACAGCTGGACGAGGTTGCTGAGAGGGCCTCGAGCTAACTCTGGACACAACGAAAAAAACGTAGGGGACGGGCCTCGGTGAGCTTGTCCGGGTGTCTAGCGGAAAAGAATTTCTCATCCCTTGAAAGTCCACCGTGTCCGAATTGTCTGCCAGTGTTCCTCTGCCCCCTGCTAACAAAAGTCCAACATGTGTCCGGTATACTAATCGTAAGCTTGCCGCTCATGCCAGGGGTCGCAATATAGCCCGTCCATAAATATGGCCTAATGACTAAACGCGGTTTCCTGGACCTTTCCACGGTGATCCTCATCCACATGGTGGCACATTGTGTCATCGCGTGTTTATCGCTTGTGTGATGTCCTGGTGGCGTAGACAGACAGTCAGTCAGTCTTTTGGTTCACCATAAAGCGCTCACATCGTAAATTAAAGAACACTCGATGTTGACGGCAGCTGACAACAAAGTTTTTTTTTTTTTTAAACATGTGCAGTCCGGGAAGAAATTGCCAATTGGGGTACTATGGGGGGCGTGGCCCTAGAAAGGGTCGATCCTTCTAGATGTATACTGGTGGGTTCATGCCAGAATTGATAATCAGAACAATTTTACAGGTTAGTAGATTTTATGAGAGATCAGAATGCGGTATTCGTTTTTGAGGCGGCAGCAGCAGAGACGGCAGACTATTGTTCCGGTGGTCAGAATGCAACACGCCGCGACCAGCACGTTCAGTCACCGCCAACTCTAGTTGGCCTATTTATAGCTAAAGATGGCCGTGGTTCAGTGCACCTACCCTACAAAAACTCACACTGGAGAGACGAGCGAAGAAACACGCCAACCAGCGCTGCCAATGAGATTCGTTTTAAAAAACCAGCTAAGCTGAACAAAACCCCAAGCAATACGGAAGCAAAGAACAAAATAAAAAAATTGTCAATTTCATACCAAAGAACCTTCACTAGATCATCTTTACCATATAGTAGCTCAGCGCTTAGAGGAGCGGCAGCAGCTAATTAATCAGTCTGCCCGTTACCAGACACACATTTTTCACAATGAAATGTCTAAGCACAATTTATTTTCTCAGCTGGGACCTTTTATTGTTATTAGGGCTGTACGAATATTCGCTTCGTATTCGCTTCGGGGCCGAATAGTGGACCTATTGACTATTCGGTATTCGGCCGAATAGTTGCGGTCGAGCCGAATACGAATAGTAGTTATCTTACACCAGCTTCTGCATATACGGCTTTAATGCTGACAACATGGAACGATTGGTTTTGTTGAAAGCTGTTGGTGACAATTTACATGTTTAGTTATTAGTTATAATACTAGGGATTCTTTCATTCCTAGTTATTAGTTACCATAGACTGACTGAAGGATGCAAATCTGCAAGATGAGGCCTTATTACAGGTTTTCGAAAACATTCTTACGACAAATCTTTGGACTCATCAAAGATACTAACCGCGGGGAATGGAGAGTGAGAAGCAACAATGTAACACATAATCTGCTTAAATCAAGATTGATCACTGGCATCATGAGAGCTAAGAGACTAAAATGGTTGTGGCATATTGAAAGAATGTCAGATGTCAGAGAAGTAAAAACTGTATAGACTAGGGAGATGGATGGTCGTAGACAACGAGGCAGACAAAAAAGAAGTTCGAGAGATAATGTCCAGCCAGAACTGCAAACAACTGGTGTCATAAATTATGAAGACAAGACCAGCCAGAGAGATGAACGCAGCAGTAAACTCTAGGAGCTCAGAATGCTAAAGAAGAAGATGACAATTCTGTGCCACTTTATGTGAAGTAAATGTTCAACGTACATTTGACATTATGAATGTGTGTGTGTGTTTTTTTTTAAGATATATTTTATACACTGTTCTTATTCTTATTTGTATTCGGCCGAATAGTTGGTCCCGTTATTCGTATTCGGCCGAATAGTGAAAATCACTATTAAGTACAGCCCTAATTGTTATCATCACCTTTATTATCATTACGCATTTAAACAATGCTTAAGCCGCTTGACACCCCCACACCCAACTAAATAAGAGAGGTATATGCCCTTGGGCATTCCAGGGCCCCAGTCTAAGGGGAGGGATAAAAACACAGACCCACCGACTCTTAACAAGCATTTTGTAAAAGATAACTTATTAGGACTTTCTGTCATTGGATTAACTGGGCAGAGGGCGCAGCTATCGCAGTCTAGATGTAAACCACATCTTGAAGGTAGAAGAAGAAGAAGAAACGGGGCTTCACCCCACCCCTCACGCCCACCCCCACCCCCCCCCCCGATTATATTATAATTATATTGGCGCCCTTGTTTAAAGCAAAGCCACAACTGATTCTTCAGCCTCTGACATGCTTACAGTCATGAAAATAACTGAGGTGACTAACCAGCCTGTAGAAGCTATGTTCTTTTCATCACCTCACGATGACTAGAGCGCTATAGAATGCCGCAGAAGCACAACGTCACCGTCACCAGCATCAATAGACGATCAAAGACGTACGTTTTTACAATTTGTCTGCTCACATAATTACATGTATTTATTTTTTACACCCTAGCTACCTGCGTAAGATATGAGGTAATGTTGTGCAGGTTTCCAGCATAATTTATGCGAGCAGACGTTTTCTCACCAGGGGCCAGAT
>CAJHNH020000237.1:68969-113969 GCA_905116865.2 Candidula unifasciata | reverse complement strand
GGCAGTGTCACATTCAAGGCTGTGTACCATTCAAAGCAGTGGCACATTCAAGGCAGTGTAACAATTCAAGACAGTGTAACATTCAAGACACTGTAACATACAAGACAGTTTAACATCCAAGGCAATGTAACATAGAAGACAGTGTAACATACAAAGTAATGTAACATACAAGACAGTGTAGTACACAAGACAGTGTGGCATACAAGGCAGTGTAACATTTAAGACAGTGTCAGATATGAGGCAGTGTAACTTAGAAGGCAGTGCGACATGCAGGACAGTGTAATATACAAGACAGTGTAACATACAAGACAGTGTAACATAAAGACAGTGTCGCATTCAAGACAGTGTAACATACAAGACAGTGTAACATACAAGACAGTGTCGCATTCAAGACAGTGTAACATACAAGACAGTGTAACATACAAGACAGTGTAACATACAAGACAGTGTAACATACAAGACAGTGTAACATACAAGACAGTGTAACATACAAGACAGTGTAACATAAAGACAGTGTCGCATTCAAGACAGTGTAACATTCAAGTCGTGGTTATATACTGCATTATTAATTTTCACTTCTTCGCCATGTTCGTCAGCAATCCGAACCCTTAGCTTATTATTGCAGCTACAGTCTGCCTTGATTCATATCTGTGATGGAATTGTCTTTCCAGGTGGTGACTCCAGGTGTTTATTATAGATTTCCCTGGATATTATCTCTCCGTCGTCTTCTTGGTCGGTTTGTGCTCTAAACTTCTATTTATTTAGCTTAAAAGTCCCACTGTGGTTGAGAAGATGGCGAAGACCAAGTAGGAGTGGTTGAGCAGCAGCAGCCGTGAAGCTCGAGAGTTACAGTTGTTGGTGTAGCAGTAGCAGCGTTCGGTGAAGCCGCCATTGCTCTGTTGTCTGTAACATCCGGCCGGCTTGATGTTGATGTTTCCGGGAGTAATGCAGAAACGGGTGACCACCTCGGACACTGGGAAAGGATCAGATAGATAATAGGATCAGGTCAAAGAGATATTAGGGTCAGATGAAATAGATAAAAGGATCAAAACAAATGGATAATAGATCAGATCATATAGTTAATAGGATCAGATCTAACAGATAATAGGATCAGGTCAAATAGCTAATAGGATCAGATCAAACGAATAAAAGGATCAGATCATATAGATAATAGGATCAGATCAAATAGATAATAGGATCAGATAAAATAGATAATAGGATCAGAACAAGTAGATAGGATCAGATCAAATAGATAATAGGATCAGAACAAATAGATAATAGGATAAGAATAATTAGATAATAGGATACGATGGAATAAATAATTAAAAGGCCTTTTTTCCTGCTCCTTTAGGCGGACTGGCCAAACAGAGCTGGATCTATATTTCCTACACCGATCGGCACTCGGTGGGTAATGTGGTCAATATTACACTGGCCGCCTTTACTTCCCAAGATTTCACATCGTACCCATTTGAGGCTAGGTCGACCTGGAAGCCAACGTCATTTAAAAAAATCCATTCAGATTTGAACCTACGACTTTTGGATCTTGGCAGCAGTTTTGATGTATCCAATACAGACTGCCCGTCTGTCTGTGTCTGTCTGAATGTTTGACTATCCGTATATCGACCTGCCTGAATGTCTGTCTGTCATGAATGCTGTCTTTGAATAACATTAAAGCACGTACATTTACATAATTTACACACACTCACACATATACACACTCACAAACACACACACACCATACACACACACACATCACACACATACACACACACACCACACACATACACACACATACACACATATACACACACACCACACACACACATCATTCACACACACACCACACCACACACACACACACCACACACACACACCACACACACACCACATACATCACGCACACACACACCACACACACACACCACACACACATACACACACACACACCACACACACACAGAAAGTTTCCACTGACCTCGCTCCCAGCCATCGATGTAGCCAGAATCTCGCAGTTTGATTCTGGCTACAGTTTTCATACATCCGATACATCCAGTTGCGTTCCTTGGTTCCTTGCAGAGATTGCGAACGCCCATGTACCTGACATTGCACTGGGAACAGTTCATGACAGCTGAAAATATATTCGAGAAAAGCTCTACAACTTCTTGGTAGATATCGGATAAATGGGCTAGCCAGACATTTGTGTAGACTAACCAGCATTAGATGTATGATTAGCGAAAACATTATACTGGACGTTTTGTGTCGACTTACTGATAAATTTCGTAGTCTTTAATTCAAGTAGATCTTCTTGTCCAGTTGTCTGGATTGCAGAGGTTGGAAAGAGGAAAGTCATGGATGGCAGTCACTGAAGATACCATTGGACAGGTGTTCTCGGTCGAGCAAATGCACAGGGGACAAAAATGGGTCGACACGAACACTTCGTAAAGCAGTTTCCACCGAATCGTTATCAAATTAGCAAGAGGATACATGGAGTGGGGTAACTGTATTGAAGAATTAGATGTACAGCAACTTGTAGATGAAAACGCTGGGCTAGATGATGCAGTAGTGTACACCATTGGATCTGTTCATCGGGGTGTAAGATCTGCCTGAAAATTTTCAACTCGACTGAAGGGAAATATCATGGCAAAACACAATGGAGCTGTTTTTCTTTTATCTACAGCTTCAGGAACGAGGATGGAGGTGGAGGCAGTCACTGCAGCTCTGAAGTGGATAGCAGAAAACAAAGTTAGCAGAGAAGTTATTGTGGGTAATTCTCTGTTGGTACTGCGAAAAGTTCACAATGGACAAATGTACCATGAGTGGACAGCAAGCATCAGAAGGTCAACACTGCAGGGACATACTTGGATATGATGTCCTGGATACGCAGGAGTACAACGGAAGGAAAGAGAGGATTTTCTGGCAGCAAAAGCGATAGCTAATGGAACACCTTTACTTGACAAAGGAGACAATCGGAAGACCATTTGTGAAGGAATGCTAAAAGAAAACACGAGATTAGATGAAATAACATTCGAAAGAATGTGTGAATAAGGAATTAGGCGTGGCTTCGGCAAGGACAGAAGTGTGAGGGAAAGATAATGATGTGTGGATAACCAGTGTACTACATGAACAGTTGGCATCTACATCTTAAGATGTTTGCTGCGAGAGACGGAGTATCTATGGGTATACCTGGTGTACTGTGATCTCTATTCTTGGATCAGTAATCAGAACAGTTGTCTTGCTTGCTTGTCGTTTAATGCCACAAAGGACCGTATAACAAATGACAAACACCCGGCGACACAAAATTCCACCATTCGAATGAAGGTCATCCGGGTAAAATTCACAGAAACCCCGATCAACATTTAGGTTATTTCAGGGCCCAGACTATAACTGGGGTGGGTCTTTAAAATAACCAAAAACTGGGTACCACTCTGTGAAGAGCAAACCAGTTTTCTGAACTGGAGTAAATATTTGGGATCAAGATTCTTTACTCCTATCTGCCGTCTGGTATTTTGAGAAGGTTGAGAATGATTATGTTACTTACACAATGCACTGTGTGTAATAGTATATTATTTATGTTTACCAGTCGATTTTCTATTATACTTTTATGTCTTTTGTTGAATGGCAGTCTCTAAAGAACTCCGATAGCATTTGTGTTTCCCTCAAGGGTTGTGTATGACCATGTGGAAGTTGTTCACTTATGAGTTTGTTGTTGGTATTATTACGTCACTTGGACATCGCCCTTCACTTTCTGGTACTAAAATAATCGAGCCATTTACGTATTTCTCTCTCAGCAACCCCGCCCCCCACCCACACTCCCCTTTTGTCTCTTTTCTGATCTTTTACTAATTATTCTATTTTGCAACGGCTTCGTCACTGTCTGTGCCGTAAATGCAAACTGCTGAAATCCTAGAGTATCAACACTGCCAGTTGAAGAAAGGAACCCGGCATTAACGAAATTTACAAAGACCTGTCAGTACTGGCAGATACAACTCGTCTGTATGCTCTAAAAGGAACACATACTTTCAAGCAACTCATGGCAATCGTTTTAAAACCTTTTCTAGACTGGCTGGCTTTTGTGGGTTTTTTTTTTTTTTTTACAGGATGGGGCTACCGACTCCAAGACTGACAGTGCTTTTCATCACCAGAATGCAGGCTCTTCAGATAAATTCGCTCTCGTCACGGCACGTCTGGAAGTCTTTTTTCTCTATCCGATTTTCCAGCCCTATGTGCTCTATTACACTTACATCTTCAGTATCTTGTAACCATCTTAAGGGAGGTCTGCCTCTGCTTCGTTTTCCGGAAACTGCGCCCTCCCTCGCCGTTTTCTCCATGTCACAATGATGTTTAGCATGACCAAACTACCTCAGCTTTCGGCAGATGCTGTTTATGAGCCAATTGACGTTGCTCTTAGTCACCATATTATTCCAAGCTCCAGAACCACAGCCATATTTGATCGTCATCAAGGTGATAATGATGTTGACCATAATAAGGATAATGAAACGGCTGACGACCGGCAGCCGCTACCTGGGACTTGAAGCTCACCTGCCGACCCAAAGATATTGCTCATCAGAAGGGTCTTCTTCTGTTCTCGACTTCTGGAATGCCTCGCAGCATCAGGACAGGAAGAGATCTCTAGAATGGGCACCTCTGTTTGCTTCATACCTAGTACGTTTCAATCTCTCTGATATTTCTGCGATTCATCTTCTGGCTCTGTTACCGTCGTATCTCTATAACATTGCTCTCTGTGGTGCCCTGTCTGATGCAAATCTAATTACATGGCAAAACCACTTAATGTGTTGTCTAACGATAAAGTTAGGTATTGGTTCGTGTTGACTCTCCTCCTAACATCATAGTTCCTAAGTCGATATTTCCTTGTTACACCCAGCATTGAACGTAAAGATTTGACATCTGTCAGCTCTATTTTTTTCTTAAAGACAGTATCCATGTTTGACATTGATTGCAAATCGTTTGTAATAATATTGTGTTAAATAGAGCTTTTTCAGTGTTCATTTTCACATACTTACATGTCAATTTTGGTGCCATTTGGCCTACAACCTGATTTGTTTAATTGTATTTTTGTCTTTCTTTATTATTTCTTTATTCTTCTGACAAAATGCTCCCCAAATATGTACAATCCTTCGCCTGCTATAACCGGTGTACGTCAGTTTTGATATTGGTAGTTCTTCCTCTTCTGGAGAAAGTAATTACATATATTGTGTCTTCGCTGATCTTCATATCGTATTCGTCGCATTCTGAGCGGAGTCTTTTAATATGTTCTTGTAGTTGTTATGCACAACGGGTATAGAGTGAGAGGAAGACCTCGGAAAATAGGGAGTGATGGCATTAAGAACAGCCTTACAGAAATGAACATCAGTCTTAAAAGCGCTCTTGACAGAGCTCATCAACGAACATCACATCTCCCCCTCCACTTCCCAGACACTTCGATGAGGTACAAGGTGGTAGAGAAGAAGAAGAAGAAGAAGGATTTGTACTGCTGTTTGTGGTATTGCTGTTCACAATGGATGCCTGGTATTCTCCTCAGAAATAACGCGGGTCAAACCGATGCTAACCACATCATAATCAATTGATGGTTAGTTGCGGATCCTTTTACATGACGTTGCAGAACCAACCTCAACAGCCCCTGGATGTTGTGTGGTTTCTCCAGGCAAATTTGCGTCCAGTAGTTTGCCATTGCCTCTGAACGGTCGGCTTTCTTGATACCACTGTCGAAACCAACGCAAGGCGCATGGCCCGCAGCGGGGATCGAACCCGGCATTCCGGCATTACGAAGCGTTCGCAACGACTTGGCCACAAAGCCGACAAAAGGTTAGATGCGTATCCTTTACAAGACGTTGCAGAACCAACCCCAGCAGCCCCTGGCTGTTGTGTGGTTTCTCCAGGCAAATTTACGTCCAGTAGTTTGCCATTGCCACTGAACGGTCGGCTTTCTTGATACCACTGTCGAAACCAACGCAAGGCGCATGGCCCGCAGCTGGAATCGAACCCGGCACCCCGGCATTACGAAGCGTTCGCATCGACTTACCCACAGAGCCGACCCACCGATCGATGATTGCTCTATAAAGATATGGGTCTGAAAAGCGGACCTTTGTTTTTTTCTGTATAACGATGACTGCAATTGTTATGAGGAGCCGCCGGTGTGTAGTGGCTAGATGCTCGCCTGCGGACCTGAAGGTCATAGGTTCAAATCTCAACGGACCTGGACACATCTTCAAAAATTGGCCTTGGCTCCCTGGTCGATCCAGCCTTAAATGAGTTTAAGTTCTGGGAAGTAAAAGTTGCCGGCGTGATCACCCACAGAGTTCCGATTGATCTGTACAGTTTAGGTGTAGCATTACAAGTCCAATGGGCCTGATGTCTTCGAAAGGGGACCTTTTTTTTTTTAATGATAATAATTTTGTTACGGTAATTATGTTTATGATAATAATGACGAAAAATGTGATGATGATGATGATGATGATGATATGATCCTAATCACAGTTGCAAATCTGATTAAAATGATGTTAATTACCATCATTATGTGTCAGGTCCTTTGCAGACCGTCGCTCTCATCACTGACTGAAAGAAAATCGGTCTCTCACCAGCTCTCCCGCCTAGTATACTTTCCTCCCAAGGTGTCACTTAAATCATGTTCCCATCTCGTGCCTTGGCGTTCGTAGCAAAACAGCCTAACATGCGACACCACAACATCTAGCATGAGAATGGAGGTGGAGGAGGTAACTGCAGCTCTCTGATGGCTAGAGAACAAGATGCATACACAAGTCTTAATTGTAACAGACTCTGAAAGCATCCTGAGAAAGGTGAAGACAGGGATGCTCCAGCAGAGTAGCAAGCTTCACTGGAAAGGGCATGGGTAGTGAACATACTTTGGATCTTTTCTCCAGGCTTTGCCGGTGTAGTGGGTAATGAACAGAGAGACAGATTAGCTGGATCTGCACCACTGGGTGGTGAATTGATACATGACAAGGCAGATATGGTCAAGGCCCTTTGGGAACAAGCAACGGAATCCGTAATGAAACAAGATAATTATGATCTGGGGAGAATCAGGCACCTGGGTGTAACCAAAGGGTTGACCGGCTCATACATGCAGAGGAAAGGCAAGACGGAATATAACCAGATTGTGATCAGTACCATGAGTATTGGAATGCCTTGAGTGCTGTGATATAAATTCTTGACTCAACTCAACTCATCCCATCTCGTGCTGGTCATTTAAAGCCCCTCTTTCCGGGCCCCATACCTTTTGCTATTATTGTTTCCTAATCCACCGTCGCGTTTGATGTGGCCAAAATATCCAGATTTTGTTCTCACAAGAACTGGAAGATAGTCAACGACTCACATCCTTGTGTTCCTTATGAATTCCGGCAAAAAATGGCGGACGCATGGCAGAATGTTTTTTGCTCCGACAGAGCTTTGCTGGTGTAGTTTCCACACATGGACGCTAGTCTAGGTTTCGCTGCCGGAGCTACTGAGTTTAGTGCTTGGTTCAGCCATGTGAGCTGCAGTTTTTCCCGTGGAATCCCTTTGTCCAGTGGTTGTGTCGTGGTGTTAATTTGACTGGAGCCGGTTTACATGAGAACTGGTGAAATACCATATGTAGTAATTATACGTGTGATTGACCAGCTTGTCGCGCCTGCCTACTTCTATCAACGACGGACTGCATTTATGGTGGCGACTTTTACAGCTTTTGGCGCCTCTGGCAACTGAAATCTGCATTTGTTGCTTGCGCATATTTCTGGATTATTCCGGGACTAGTTTTTTTTTTTTGTTCACCAGTTTGTCAAATACAGTGAGGAACATTTCATTTGCTTTGCGCTGGCACAGAAATGGAGCAAGTATGGGGAAACCTGATTACAGTGAAGTTAAAATTTCCACTAAGACTAAGACGAATTCTTTTGTTGCTATAGTGAATATGCATGCTGTCAAAATATTAACTTCATAACTTTAATTTACTTGCTGATGCTTAACCATAAACATGTAATGTTCTTTAATCCTCTTTTTGACTTTTGTTGAGAAGTATCTGTTGCTGTTTATTATGAAGTCTAGGTATAAGAAGTTGAAGTGTTGATAAAGTGAGAATGGTAATCGAGTTTATCTGTAGGAAACTTTAGCGCTGAGCCACAGAACTACAATGTTTTATATTGCAATACAAAATTATAACTATACATTAAAACACTTATGGAAATGCCCTATGTGCAATGGCGATGATCTTGAAATGAACAGTTGAAGCATTTATATATTTACGTACCTGAACTCCCAGTGAAACTCAGGAAGCAAGTGAAAGCGCACAGACTGATCGCTGATATCCTCATTGTACTCACGTACATGGGATTCAGTTTGGATGTTGTGTTGGTAAACTACAAATTTGGGGCAATCTCTAAACTCTTGTCTCCATGAAACCACTTTTCACCAGTTTAATAAATCTCTAGACTCGCGGTTCAAAGCCTTTTGTCAGCTAGTGATAGACATGATTAATGTGTTGAATAAATCAAAAGAGAAAAATTCGATACATCACTATGCCTCAGTATTTGAACTATTTTCTTACTTGTCACGATAGAGCAGTGGAAGCGCACTCACCCGCCAGCACAAAGGTCATGTGTTTGGATTCCCATTTTGATGGAGATCGTTTACAATTGTTTTAAATTGATCGGCTTCTTGATCTAGAGCTGAATCTCCAGCCTGCCCCCTCCCACTCCCCATCCCCATCCCCAAGATGGCGCAAGGAGGTATAAAGGGGGAAGGGGGAGGGGAGCTCAAGCAATTTTAAAATTGACTGCATTTGTATTTGTAAACTATTTATAAAATAAAAAGCCACGGACATTTTGTGTTTTTTATAAGCAGTTTGTATATCTACCGTTAAAGATAAGGAACACATTCTGACCAAAACGTGTCTCCATATTTTCTGTTTTACTTGTTTTGGAATCAATTGACCTCTTTTTAAGTAATACCATTTTGTTACGTGGGCCGGGAGGGGGGAGGGGGTGCGTCAGGGCCTTGCCATATACTCAAGTAGCGCCGGGGGTCTTGCTTTGACAAGCGGCGCCCGAGGGTCTTACCATATACTCAAGTTGGTCGTAGGGGTGATATTGTCATTTGCTCAAGCTGGTCGGAGGGGTCATATGCTCAAGGAGTGCGGGACCTGAAAAGGGCTGGAGACCACTGATCTAAAGGACTCAACAGACCCACCCATAGTAATCTAAATGTTACCTAGTAACCCGCTGTGGTGCTCTAGTAAAACTGTGCTGTAAGACTATACAGCTAAATAGGACTTTTGGGTTTTGTACCTCTGTGATTCTCATCCTTGAAAAGATAATCATACTGACTATAATCCTGGAAGAGGAAAAATGGTTGCAGGCAATTTTCTACAAAGCAACGACGACCAAAATGACTGAGACCACATTATTCACCAAATATTGGTGTCAGTACAAATTACAAGATGAGCAACATGGAGCTAAAATGGATATGTTTATTTTATTCTACTACCTGATTTTCGTTTATGTTTACTCTCACCTTTTTACCAAGGGCAATATACGTGTGATCTTTTTTTTTTCGTTTCCTCACAAAGTCCGGTCTTCATTCTGATCTGACCTAATGCGGTGTTATTTAACTATTTTTACATCTATGCAACGGCAAAACAAGGGTAGATAGAAGTTTATTTTAAATCTGATATCACAAACTGACAATTTTCAGCTAAGGGGACATCTGCTACTGCTTAGAACTTGTAAACTCTGTGTGGTATTTTAGTGCCGGGATCATATATCCGCCAAATGATAAGACGTCAACATTTTGGCGCGCCATTAGAACAATTCCCCTGACCAGTGTTTAAATAACACTAGCTTGGTGAATCGAACCTTAGACTGCTACGTCAAAAGATAGATTCGACGCTGTCATTGAGTAGCTCAACTACAAAAAAAAATATTAAGGAAACACGTGTTAAACATTGTCATGCATCAGCCTGTCTTAACGACATCGCGCCTGTCACAAGCTGTCAGAAATAGTTTCGAATCTGTGTTACTTCCCTGGCCACATGCATGTACATGCCACGTTGCGTCTTTGGCGCAAGGTGATCACTGTTTGTTGGTAGATCCCTGCCTTCTCCCCCAAGCACTTCAGAATATAAATAACAATACCACCGTGACTACAAACATGATTCTTGGTAGCGAACATAAACTCTGATGCAGCAGAAAATGGTATTGTTCGATAAGGTCTACACATTGACTAACCAACGTATAGAATAAATTAGAGCTGCAAATGATTATCAGGGAGTAATAATTTATGTTTCTTTTAAGATCTTTAGATATTTACAGGTTAACCGTTATTCGATAAATCGCCAGCATCATCGTCATCAACTTACAGTGCGTGAATGTGTCACATAGGGCGTGAAGTATATTCTTCCACATCGTTATTTCCTGCATAATACATTAATTATTATTATTAGAACCCAACTCAGCTTCTGAAGCCTCTTTCATCAATGTTTATATTCAGATTTATTTGGAAATTTTCGTTTCCTCAATCAATTTGTTTCCCATTGAAATGCCTGTCGTGTGATTCCCGTCAAGATATCCAGAATAAATTCCCTTCAGGATATGCACAATAAACTCCCGTCAGGATGTGCACAATAAATTCCCGTCAGGATGTGCACAATAAACTCCCGTCAGGATGTGCACAATAAATTCCCGTCAGGATATGCCCAATAAATTCCCGTCAGGATATCCACAGTAAATTCCCGTCAGGATATCGACAATAAATTCCCGTCAGGATGTGCACAATAAACTCCCGTCAGGATATCCACAATAAACTCCCGTCAGGATATCGACAATAAATTCCCGTCAGGATGTCTACAATAAATTTCCGTCAGGATATCCACAATAAATTCCCGTCAGGATATCCACAATAAATTCCCGTCAGGATGTGCACAATAAATTTCCGTCAGGATATGCACAATAAATTCCCGTCAGGATATGCACAATAAATTTCCCTTAGGATATGCACAATAAATTCCCGTCTTCTCTGTCGTATAAATGATAATAACCGATAATAAATACTTAGAAATATAACTAATTCGGCAGGTACAAGATGCATTCGAGTTATGTCATTTATTCTTTTCGCAAAATCTAGCTTACACATGCATGGTCTTTCCTAACTATCCACTTCAACATTTGAAACAACTGTGCTGCAAATGTCAAGAAATATGTCTTTGGTCGCGTGATCACAGGTGCTTTGTTTCGGTTCCTTTGTCCGGTATAATGTTTCATCTTTTATGTAGTACTAACTCTACGACTAGCGTGATGTTGCTATAAAGTGAAAGTTATTGTTCTTGAATATCTAATACGTCAGGAGATTAGCAGACAGGAGAAATGTCATATTTCCTGTTATATCAATAGTCGTCAGTATTATCATTACAATGACTGACATTATCAACTAATATTTTAAGTGTTATCATTATTATTCCCAGTCCTTGAGAATGAACATAGGGACTTTTAAGCTGAAATGTTACAGAAAGATTCCCAGAATATCCTGGACAAAAAAGAGATGAAATACTGACATTTTAAAAGATCTGAATATCAAGGAAGATTGGCATAATCTTATCTCGGAAGCTGAAATATTTTTGGTTACATCTAGTGCCGTGGCAGATTGAAAAAAAAAGAAAAACATAATTGAAGGCATGGTACCAGTAGGAGGGACAGGGGCCGACCAACACGAAGATGGGCACAGGATTTAAGTGACTCCTTGAATATGAAAGTACACGAGCCGGGAGAGCTGGCGAGAGACCGAGTTTCTTTGTTGCAGGTCTTGATGAGAGCGACGTTCTGTAAAGGATCCGCTACATGATGATGGATATCGCCATTATTGTTATCATCATCATATTGCCGTGTTCAGCATCCGAGTTGGTCATTAAGCGTCTTGCTTATTTAGACCAACAGCGAATCCGTCACGTAGCAATTTCTTTTTTTTTTTTCGTTGATGAATATTCACATATCTATTTTGTTCATATTATTTACCCAGCTTTCGTCTTTCGCCTAGCAGCTTATGTCACGTTACTGTCTTTGCTGCATGAGGGTTCACAGAAGAAGCGAACTGACAACATACAGCGAGCCAAAGCCTGGGATATGATACAACAATATCCTAAAATATGATAAAACAATATCTGGTTTGAGAATGGAGATGGAGGCGGACACAATTCACAACACAACTTTTCGATGGCGTGTGGACCTGCAGCGTTCGTGTCTTGATTGTAACAGCCTTACAAAGCCTGCTGGGAAAAGTGGCGACAGGTATGCTTCGCACAGAGTGGCAAGCATTGTTTCCTAAATCCCCGGTAGTTAGCGTCATTTGAATATTTTCTCTAGGGAATTCAAGTGAGGTGGAACATGAGAAAGTAGACAGATTGGCTAGTTCTCCACCATTTAGTGGTAAACCAACCATGACAAGGTAGATGCGGTCAAGGACCCCTGGGAGCAAACGAAAAGTGCGGAAGCGCTTGTAAATCCTCATTGTCTGAAGGGAATCGGGCAGAGGGGAGTGACCAGGAAATGTAGTCGAAATTGTGCACTCAAGAGAGAAGGTGAGACGGTCGTACAATAAGACTGCTATCATCGGAACTAGACTCTACGATGGCTGCTGAAGGTGGGAATGTACCGAGTGCTGCAAGATCGGTTCTTAACTTTTAATTCTCAAAGTCCATGCCATGTGACGTTGGTAGTCATGTGTAATCCACAACCTTGTGACTTGTGTACTTAAACTCAATTCTGATACAGACGATCTTCAACGCCGAAATGTCAGACTGTCCAAATAATTAAAACAATTAAACAAACACTGCTTTCTCGTGGATGTCCAGGTGGTTTTAATAAGCGCCACTGCCAACCGCCCAAAGAGGTTAACATAAACATGAGGTTAAAATAAAAAACCTTATATCCCTCGAACGTTTCGGAAAGATGTTGTTATGAAACCTTTAGACGACCGGCTCAAAACTGCAGTCAGACTTTTTTTTTACACTAATTCCTACGCCCTCGGTAAAACAAACAGTGTTTACGTACGTAAAATCAAATTGTATCTATCACTTTAATTGCAGTTGTGAAGCTGTTTGTGTTAGCAGAACTAATCGATGCCTGAAGAAACGAGTCGCTGAGCTTGGGTGGGAAAAGCCATGACAAATAATGTTCAAAATGAGACACCGGTAGTGAAGATCATAGATTTCCCAGAAAACAAAAGTTCCAAACTTACCCCGCTTCAACCGCCCAAAGGTCTGTTCTATTGCGGGGAGGGGGTGGTTATCTTAACTTGAATTCAGTTTCTTTGGAGCGAAACAAATTTCGCCTGAGTTTTTGTTAACTTTGTTTCAACATGCCGGCGTGGTCTGGCTTGGCGGGTTTTTAGCTTTTGATAGGGTTGTTTTCTGCGTTTTAGGAGTGGATTGACAGCCCTGAAAAGGACTGTCACTTTTGCCTGGGGCAGCCTGGAACGGGTATCGGTGGGGTTGCGTTAGCTGCGGTGGGCTTCCCTGCCTTGACGTCGTCAGCTATGTCTGTGAGGTTTCTAGTACTGGTGATAGCCTCTTTTGCCAGGTTGGTTTTGTTTGGGTCTCCGTGGTGTTGTGTTGTTTATCTGGCTCTGTTTGTTGTTTTCTGCTTCCTGTTTGCGCAGTCGTTTATTGACTGTTCTAAGTTCTTTTTTAGAAGGAAATATCCATTGCTAATGGCCATGCATTCAGCAGGCATTAGGCCTTCCTCCTCCTTTTTCAGCTTTTCATTGTGTTACATTGTGAACACTTGGTTACCCTTCAACTTCAGCCTGCGAGGAAACATCTTTTCGTTCAGTCGTCGGTGTAGTCCTTGTTTCTTTGATTCACTTTCGTATATCAAAAAAGGATTTATATCCTTTTAAGAATTCTCTTTCATGTCTCAATTGACATGAAAGATCACATCAAATTTTCTTCACTGTGTAAAATGCTGCCATTGCTTGAGCTATTCTACACCTAATGTCTTTAATACACCTTCCATATGATGTTATCAGGGTACCCAAGTACCAAAACGTATTAACTCGCTTGGGGCCCTAACCCACTTACTTTGATGTTGATTTTCCTAACTTAACTCAATATATGCAGGGAAACAAGATAGCAATGAGAAAACGAATTTTAAATATTAAGTAAACGTTGCCTAAAATCAAAATACTGCTGTCTGCGTGGGTTTTTCTCATGGTATGGGGCGTCGCACGTCGACCCAGCCTAAAATGAGTACCAAGATGGGCTGTCCTGAGAAAGTAAAGACGGCCGGCGTAATGCTGACCACATTACCCACAGAGTGCTGATGGTCTAAAAAAATATGGGTGCTCTTCCCATATGCTCAATACGCCTAAAGGCGTAAAAATGGATCTTTACTTTACTTTTTAATTTTAAAATCAAAATCACACAAATAAATAGCAAATGCATAAATGGAACTCTTTATTCATAGAAAAAAACAACAAAGCAAAAGAGCAAACTGGCATACACATCAGAACACAGAGCTTCATTTATCGGATCACACATGGAGGAAAAAGCACATTGTGAAAAATATAATATTTGCTCGAGGCAATTACTAGAACGGTAGACACGTGTGTGGATGTGTAAACCTATGTGCCGGTGTGTAAGCTCATGTGTGGATGTGTAAATGTATGTGTGGATGTGGGAACTCGTATGCGGATCTGAAGACCATGTGTGGAGCTGTGAATAGTGTGTGGCAGTGTAGACCTGTGTGTGGAACTGTGGATTCATATCTGGAAATGTGGAGACATGTTGATTGTTATCTTTAATTTGACCCTTGTCTGCATAGCATACGCAGACTAATTTTCACATGTTATAGTTTAGAAAGATCTAGGCTGATAAGAATGTTACTGTTTTTTTACTTCATAAAATGTAGTTTTTAATGAAGTTATTGCCTTTTTATTTCATCCTATTAAACATTGACTATTGAAACTTTATAATGTAGTCACAAGGACTTTTTTTTTCTGGCTGTATAGAACCATAAGCAGTACCGACACCTTTTTAGATACTTTGTAGTTGAGTACCAACACCTTTGTAGACAATTGTGATGCTCAGTGCTACTGTAATAGATACTTTGTGGTGAATAACGGCATCTTTTTAAAACTTTGTGATAAGTACCGGCACTTTTGTAAGCACTTGTGATGCTCAGTACTAGTGTATTGATACTTCATGGTGAGCACCGGCATCCTTTTTTTTTTCTCACTTTGTGATGAGTATCTGCACTTTTGAAACAAAAAGCCATGAGTTTCACTACATTAATAACAAAACAAAAAAAGAGATTATAAAGCTGGGACATCCTGTTAAATAGTGTCATGTTAAGAAAATGTAGCACTTAAAAAGCAGGAACTATTTAGCTGTAGTGTTTGCACGGATCTACTGGCGTCATTTGTGCATGAAGTCACTAAGGGGTTACTTCCTGCGCTGACCTGTTCACACATCCATCACGGGCCCAAGGAGCTGATACACACACAAGATCAAAGGCTCTCTACAGACGCTGGATGGGCAGCAGTCTTTCCCTGGGGGCTTCAATGGCTGCCGGCGCTGGGGCTTCAATACTCAGCACACCGTCTGCCGCCAAGGTAGAGTTCAAGGTCAGAGGGTCGATTTTGTGAGGAAGAACGTACTGGCGACTGAATTCTCTGTAGACCTGGGAAAACAAATGTTCAGTTATAAATAAATAAGTATGATGACTTTCTATGTATATGTTATCAAAATGTGGTGGTTGAGTTGATAGAGTAGTAGATTAGGGCACAGCTCCGGGTCACATCAAGGCCGATTCTGTTTCCACCAATGCTGTATTGGTGGAAACAGAATCGGCCTAAACATCGGCATAAAAATGTGTGGATAATATGTTGTCACCCTTTAGTGTATTCCCGGTGATGATGTTATACTGTGCTACCGGTAGGCAGAGGAAAAACAGTCCGTGACCATACATTATTTATTCCTATATGTCTCTCAATTTTGGGGTTTATCTCCAACAGTTTTTGTTTTGTTTTAATTGACATTGATTCTGAACCCTGTCTGTTTTGCCATTGCTGTGATCTTATCTGTCTTTTGTTGTAGATGTTCTTTACTTTAGCTGATGACACATGTTGCATCTGCAAAATCATATGTTCCAGATGTTCGAGACGGTTGCACTGAAGGCCAGTCCATGTGCCTGTGGTTGCTTTCTTGATAACATAATCTATCACTATGAGACACAAGAAAGGTGACAGAATGCACCCTAAAGTATTATGTTTCCATGAGTTCTACTCTCACTTTACATTGGTATCATTTACAGAGTCCTTTAAAAATGTCTAGAACTGTATCTGATAACCCACACGCAGCAAGGATCCTCTACATCATTGTTCTATCTAGACTGACCAGGGCCTATTCAAAGTCTTTAATGTTTATATATAATATGGCATTCCAGCAGTTTCTTCCTTTTCTTAATCCTGCTTGATCTTTCGACAAAACTATAAGTCTATTTATTACGTCTTTATTCAGTTGTATATCAGTCGAAAGAGTGCCTTTCTGGATACAGTCAATAAATGTTATGCCTCTCCAGTTGTTGCAGTGTGAGAGATCACCTTTTTTTGGTTGTGGGATGATTACATCGTTTTTCCAGTCTGTTGAGTCCACTTTATTTATATATATACATATATATATTTTTGTATATTTCATGCAATGCTTTTGCTGTAAGTTATGGGTCTGCCTTTAACATGTCAGCATTCATTCAGTCTTCACCTGGTGCCTTCCCATTCTTCATACTGCTTATTCCCGTTTCTATTTCTTTAACGCTGACTGGCCCAGTATCCATTTCTAGTTGTTTTCTACTGTTTCCCACTGGGATATCCAATGCTGACCTAGTTAGCAACTTTGTAAAGTATTCTGTTACAATAAAAAGTTATCAATAGTTTCGTACAGTGCCATCTAATGTATATTTATGTTTCAACACCATATATGTTTAATATTATCAGACATTTACAGTTCATTCTTGTCATTGGTTATCATAGGGTGCCAGCACACTGGTTTGTCAAGACGGTCCTGCGTGTTGTAACAGTGATAGATCAGAAGACCAGTGCTCCGTTTGTCCAACTATCAGAGCCCTCCTCATAGATCAGTGCTGTGTTTTTCCAATTATCGGATCCCTCCTCATAGATCAGTGCTGTTTGTCCAATTATCGGATCCCTCCTCATAGATCAGTGCTGTTTGTCCAATTATCGGATCCCTCCTCATAGATCAGTGCTGTGTGTTTTTTTTTTTTTTTTTTTTTTTTCAAATATCGGAGCCCTCCTCATAGACCAGCCACTGACAAAGGCTAATGGTCTGATCTACTCTGCCATAACATTAGATTTTCATCTTTATTTCCCTGTCCTGTGATAAGTTCTTCATAAAACAGTACAGAATAATTACATTATTTTTAGAATTTGCGGCGAGTAAAATCCCTTTCCATTATTTTGTGCTCTGATATTATGAAATCTCAGTACTTCACATCCCATTTAGGCACCAGATGCCGCAACAAGTTCCAGCCTGTGTAAAGAGGTCACAGTTTCCAATCGCCCAAAGATTTATAATTACATTGAAAAACACCAGTGTCTCCAAGACTATGGGGCAACTATGGGTACAATACAATGTTCAGCGAAATTAAAACGCGTTGTTATGGTGTTGAGGTATCGCAGGATGAGCGTCACTTGGTACCTAGAAACATAAAATCAATAGCTTCTTCTTCTTCTTCTTCTTCGATCCTTCTGTCAGAAAACTTATATCAGGAGGCCGGTAGCCTTTATGAAAGCTATCGTGCAATCCATATCCTATCGTGTACCATACAGTTTTGTCTTCATTGTGGTTGGAACAGGCCAGATTGCGTCTCTGTTGTCAGCATACAGTTGACAGTGTTGGAGCACATGCTTAGCATTTTCGGGTGCCACGCTTCAGGGACACGTCTCCGTATTTCCTACACCGAAAAATTTGAACATATGTTGACGAAATCTGTTGTGCCCTGTCCTTAGTCTGAATATAATAGACTGTCCCTCTCTAGAGAGGCGATGAAGTGAGTCTTGGGGAGAAAATATGTTGTGGGTATCCAGCCACCTTTCTTGGATACTAGATTGTATTAGTGTTTTCATCTCTTGGTGGGTTAAGTCGCTATTTGGTTGTACCATGTCACTGCCGCTTCTGGCCAATCTGTCCGCTATTTCATTGCCTTCCAAGCCACAGTGACCTGGAATCCACTGCAGTACAGATTGTTCTACTGAAGAGCCTAAGTAAATCAGCTGTTGCGTCAAGTCTACAAACTGAGTGTCTTTTGGGTTAACAATTGCTTGTAGAACTGACATAGCATCAGTCAGAAAGACCACTCTGCTATATTTGCTGTGCTGTTGTCCATTCAGGAAAGAACATGCGGCTAGAAGTGCTTCTGCCTCTGCTCTGTAATTGGAGGAATATGAACCTGTTGGTACAGCCTGGTTGATTTTAAAACCATTTATACATTCTATGTATATATTCCTCCTCCTCCGTCTCTTACTGCTCTCTTGGCTGAACCATCTGTATACACTCGAATCCAACTCTGGTGTGGGTAAAGTCTATTGATCTCTCGTTCTGTAGTTGATTTCATATCAGTGCTGCTCATTGATGATTTGGAGGAGACCCCTGTTACAGTGGTTCTGACTGTTGGTAGGCTATCCCTAAGCCAAGCGGGGCAGTCGTTGTAAGGTTTAAGTGGAACATTTGGTATTATGGGAGGGAGTTTAAGGACAGCGAGCTTGGCATTTGCGTTCTTAATAAAGCAAGTTCTCTTTAGTCTAGCCTTCTGGGGTTTCTGTAGTCGGCTGTACATGGGTTGTTCTTGAAAGTGGTGGTATTTGGAGAGCTGGGTGAGGATCTTTGTGTCTCTCCTATCTTCCAGATTATGGAGACCAGTAATTGTTTCCATATCTGATATGGGCGTCGAGCGCATTGCCCCTGTCATAATACGGAGAGCATGGTTTTGGATCTTTGAGACTTTCTGAAAATTTGATTTAGCTGCTGTGCCCCAAGCAGCTATTCCTTATTCTAGTGTTGGCCTCACATAGCCTGTATAGGTCCTCTTAAGGACATTGAGGTTTGCCCCCCCCCAGTCTGTTCCAGCTAACTTCCTCATCAGTTGTGTTCTCTTGAGTTCTTTGCTCTGTGTCTTTTCTATCTGTTTTCTCCATGTGAGTCTTGAGTCAAAGGTTACTCCTAAATATGACGGTGAGTCATCATGTATCAGTGCCTGGCTGCCATATCTAAGTGAAACTTTCTGGGGTTTGGTAGAGAGACATCAATAGCGATGTGTCTCAAACAACTTGAGGTTGTTGGGCCAAACTTACATTGTCTTCTAGTCTAGAATAGGTATCAGCAGCGACAAAGTCTGGACAGATGGTATCCGATGAGGAATATTTCCTGTCACCCACCCCCTTCCCCTTTTCCACCCTACCCTTTTTCCACAAACTGTTATTGTAAACATACATATTTTTGCCATTGTATCACCCCCTCCCCTTTCCACCCCCTGACCTAGCCACCTCAGTTAAAACACCCAGGGTGGCCCCCACCCCCACATCCTTTTCTTTGTTTCCATGCCAGTAGGTTCCAGAAAATGTTTGGGACAGTTCAGTCAGCTGGATATCAACATGTTCAGAACGGCTTTTAAATGGTAAGTCTTGCACAGGAGCATCGACACAAGAAAAACATTAGGGGTTGGGTTGGTGGGGTCTGGTAGAATAAAACCCAAGGTGTCAGTGCCCCTGGTGGTGTAGCACCCTATATCCAGTGGGTCCCCGTTAAAGGCACAAGTACTTTTACATTACTCAGGTTATCTTTAAACAAAATAAAGTCACAAATATAGAGAAGACATTTAAATTCTTCTGTCTAAAATCTTGCAGATTCTTTGATCAAAATCAACAAAGAACAGGAAGACTACAAACATTTTACACGACGACAATGCTAAAGAAGGTGTGGTCAGAAACAATCCATGTCTGGTTAGCTGACATTCAGTCAACATCTGAGGCACGGCTGAAGCACGGCTGAGGCACGGCTGAGGCAAGGCTGAGGCAAGCAGTTGTCACTCTTTAGCCCAGAGGAACCGTGCCCGGACATTATCAGGAATCGTGTCCAGAAAGTTCAACAAAGAACCACACAAACACACAATTAAACAAACAACAACACGCGCACGCACACACACACACAAACACACAAACACACAGACACACTCGCAAACACGCAAACACACACACACTCACACCTGAGTCATTAATAACATTCAAATGCAGTTCAAAAAACATCTGCAGTGGGGACAAACACCAACATCATACTAAACATATGCAGCAGACACGCTGTTTACATGCAGCAGTGACAATCTAGATCTGCCCGTTTAGCATTTCAACCAAGATCAGCGGCGCAAGACATGCGTCACACCACAGCCTTCAGAGAGACCCGAGTCTTCTCCCATGGGAACCACGGGCAGAGAGAATGAGCCGCAGCAGCAGAAGAAACACTAATAGGGGAGACGCGGTCTACTGAGGCAGCTTTACCTTCCTGCCTGGAGACTCCTCCACGTGCTTGGCCTGTACCATGAGTTTGTTGTCCACGGTTTTCACTGTAATCTCTTCGGGTTTGAACTCCTTGCAGTCAAACCTGTGCTCGAGACAACAGCAACAGATATCATGTCACCGTAATAAAGAGTCAACAAATATAACTAGGCGGCGTCCGTGGCTTAGGCGTTGTGAGGCGATCGAAATCCATTGCTGGCTGCGTGGATTTTTTATCATGGTATGGGGTGTCGAGTCAGCCTAAAATGGGTACCTAGGATTTATTTCCTGGGGAAGTAAAAACGGCCGGTGTAATGCTGACCACATCACCCACCTAATGCCGATTGGTCTGTTCAAATTATAGGGGCGATTTGCTCTATGCCTGATGCGCCTAAAGGCGTAAAAAGATTAATTTACTTTACCTAAATATAACTAGAAGAACATTGCAACATATTCCAAATGAGTTCACAAGCTGTAAGCAAAGCCACAGTATGCCATAGTACACCCTGATGTGTCTGACCAGTGTGCTGTCACAGTATGCCATAGTACACCCTGATGTGTCTGACCAGTGTGCTGCCACAGTATGCCATAGTACACTCTGATGTGTCTGACCAGTGTGCTGCCACAGTATGCCATAGTACACCTCGATGTGTCTGACCAGTGTGCTGTCACATTATGCCATAGTACACCCTGATGTGTATCAGTGTGCTGCCACAGTATGCCATAGTACACCCTGATGTGTCTGACCAGTGTGCTGTCACAGTACGCCATAGTACACCCTGATGTGTCTGACCAGTGTGCTGCCACAGTATGCCATAGTACACCCTGATGTGTCTGACCAGTGTGCTGTCACAGTATGCCATAGTACACCCTGATGTGTATCAGTGTGCTGCCACAGTATGCCATAGTACACTCTGATGTGTCTGACCAGTGTGATGTCACATTATGCCATAGTACACCCTGATGTGTCTGACCAGTGTGCTGTCACAGTACGCCATAGTACACCCTGATGTGTCTGACCAGTGTGCTGCCACAGTATGCCATAGTACACCCTGATGTGTCTGACCAGTGTGCTGCCACAGTATGCCATAGTACACCTTGATGTGTCTGACCAGTGTGCTGCCACAGTATGCCATAGTACACCCTGATGTGTCTGACCAGTGTGCTGTCACAGTACGCCATAGTACACCCTGATGTGTCTGACCAGTGTGCTGCCACAGTATGCCATAGTACACCCTGATGTGTCTGACCAGTGTGCTGCCACAGTATGCCATAGTACACCTTGATGTGTCTGACCAGTGTGCTGCCACAGTATGCCATAGTACACCCTGATGTGTCTGACCAGTGTGCTGCCACAGTATGCCATAGTACACCCTGATGTGTCTGACCAGTGTGCTGCCACAGTATGCCATAGTACACCTTGATGTGTCTGACCAGTGTGCTAGGATGTTGTTAGGGGCAGCAAGTAACAAATAACACTCCAGTATGCTCTGGTATACTCCAGTGAGTCCTGATCTACGTGAATGCGCCCCGGTGAACCCGTGTGTCCATTACTTTGCAGTTGTGTAGAGAGCGTATCTGTTGTCACGATCAATAATAATCTTCTATTTTTGTGAATATACTCTGCCACAGACACTCGTTACATAAGCCCTCTTGTACTCAGGCAGAGGTTATACCCCCCCCCCCCCCAACCCCCCAAAAAAAAGTAAAGATCCCTTTTTACGCTTTAGGCGTATCGGGCATATGGGAATAGACCCCACATTTTTACAGACCAATATCGGCACTCGGTGGGTAATGTGGTCAGCATTACACCGGCCGTCTTTAGATCCCCAGGACAGCCCATCATGGTACCCATTTGAGGCTGGGTCGACCTGCGACGCCCCATACCATGATACAAATCCACGCAGCCAACGGTGGGTTTCGATCGCGGTACGTTGAAATTACGCGTCGGTCTCTCAACGCCTAAGCCACGGACGCCGCTCAGACAGAGATACACTAAACCAAATATAAAGATGACATCATTAAGCTTTCTGTAAAAGACAGAGAACACGACGAGGAAGATGGTGGATACATTGTGATAATTCAAAAAAAAAAAAATTTAAGTGGTAAGACAATGATACAAACTAACTGTTGCTTTCTGCAGATTTTATTTGGAATGTTTTTTTTTTTTTTTTTGGTTGTTGTTGTTGTGGCCAACGTGCTTTGTGTTGTGAACTACAGATTCAGAAAATAGCGAGTATCCTGTTGCCAGAGATAACTGGTGGTGCCTTATGTGAATAATTGCGTGTGCTGATAATAATCTCTTGTAACTACTGGCAAGACGGGCTTTAAACCGGATTGTAACCGGTACCATCAGTGTTGGAACTCTGTGCTGGCTGCTGAAGATGAGGACGGAGCATGCATGGGAATGCCCCGAGTGCTGTGATGAGAATTCTTGACAACTCAACTCAGCTTTAATTGCTGCTTCCATCGACGAGGTGCTGCATTTCTAGTGTCAGACTGTTTATGTCGGCCATTTAATGTATTTCTATGTATTTACTTTTTTTGTTTGGAGTCTGCAGTCTGTCCATAAGAGTTGGAGGATACAATATAAACAATTACTGTTATGCAGACAATACCGTTTTAATAGCTGTAAATGAAACTGATTTACACCTGCTGGATATTGTGGGGATGAAGAGAGATAAGAAAGGACTTTCACTGAATATTAGGAAAACGGAAGTAATGGTTATATCAAAGAAGAAGATAACTTCGCGTTGTGATATCTCCATTGAAGGAAAAAAGACCAAACCAAGTCAATAAAAATTGAAATATCTGGGAACAATCATGTCATCAAATGGAAAATGTGTGACCGAAATAAAAAGCAGAATAAATCAAGCGAAAGCTGCTTTTCAGAAAATGGAAAAAATATCTTTTGCAATATATCGCTCTCATTTAATGTCAGAAAGAGGGTGTTAAAATGTTACATACAACCTGTTCTGCTGTATGGCAGCAAATCTTGGAATGTAAATGAACAAATTAAGAAGAATTTGGAAGCAACAGAGATGTGGTGTCTAAAACGAATGTTACAAATACCTTGAACGGCCAGAGTAACTAACACGATTGCTTGAAAGAAGCTAATGAAAGTACATCTTTATATACAACAATAAGAAAGAGACAAACACTGTTCTCTGGCCACACAATAAGAAGAGAGACATTGGAGAACATTGTGACAACTGAAAAGAACAGTGGAAAATGGGGTAGGGGCAGACCAAGAGAGATGATGCTAGATGGTCTGAAATGATGGTATGGAAGGATATCATCAAGAGAGCTGTTCCAGGCAACTAAGGATCGTGATATGTGGAGACGCATGAGCGCCTACGCCAGTTGGCAGGGCACATGATAATGATGAGTCTGTCCACAGCCCCCCCCCCCCTCTCAAAACGTAGAAATGAAGAATTTTACATGCTACACACCTCAGCGACAGTCGTTTGTTTCCCTCGGCATCAGAGACAATAGGATGTTCTGGTTTGATCAGCGCAGACCCAAAGTCATTGAAGTCCAAGGCCTTCAAGGTGAACATCTCGCTGCGCATCCTCTCGAGCTCTCTGTCGAACTCTTTCCACTCATCATCCATGTCCTTGAACAAGCTGCCAAAGACTTGCTTCTGTCGCTCGAAGAAGCTCCAGTTCTCACGACGTAGCGGCACCAGGTGTTCCATTGTGTTTATTCTGTATGTCAATAAATCTAGACGACTGGAGTGGTTCTGGTTGGGTCCTTCCTGAAACTTCCGACTGACAAAAGAAAGATGGTCACCTGCCTGGAAAGATCTTCCAATAAAGATTACTCGAAGATGCCAAGTAGTTTAAAATCTCAAGTACCAAGTCTGAAGTACTTCTTATACTGAATCTGAAAAGAAAAAAAAATCGTATATAGAGGTGGTTACATGCAAGTAATGTCAAACAGTACCAGTAAGTTTGTTAGCACTAACGTCTTTCCAGACACCAGTGTTATGTTGTAATGTGGACAGACAATGGAGAGGTATGGCAATTACATTCACTGGCGATGGATGGGGAGCGTTACTAGCATGACCAGCTCGCGTTAAGATCTTTCACAATAAATGCATCAGATTTCATGAGACATTTTGCTTTCACATACATCTGGCATGTTAATGCTCAGCTCGTTATCTGTCTGCAGGCCTTTCCTCCTTTGTTCCGATTCCCTTCACAATTTCGCCCTCCTTGTACTGCAGTGTATAGCATCTTGTTCATATGAACCCTTTTTAATACGTGTATCATTCATGTCCCACTCGCACACATATCTTTAAATCATTGTGGAGCTCGACCCCCGCATCTCCCACCAATGTAATTCACTACGTAGGATATCCTCAGGGACTTAACCACCGTATCACCTTCGAGTGTGTCTAGTGATCTGAGTCTCTGGAAAAAAAAAGGTAACACAATTCCCCATTGAAACTGCACTTTATTAGATGAAGAAGATCTTATAGATTAAATCATTGTTATTAGAGGTTTAAAAAAAAATTAAATCGCACCAGTCTTCTTAGTTTTTTTTTCTTCTTCGCCAGCAACCATGAGCAGATGTAAGAACTAGTTAGTTGGTCGACAGATTATCCTCACTGGACATCGAACCATTCAGTCTATGTGCTCAGATCCCCTCCCTAGTAAATTCCGAAGCGTGTAGCGGCTGACGGCACCAGTTCTGTGTTGGTTTCTTATTCTTCTTCGGCTTCCTGCACAGTGCTCTTGTCTGGCCCCACCCCTTTTAACATGTTATTCTTGCAGTTTGGTCATGATTCTCGCAAACGTATTACTTCTCGTAGAGCATTCAGAATACCTGCCTGGTCCATGGCGTGTCTGTCCGTTACAGAAGCTGTAAGTCTATCAGCTTGCTCATTTCCTTGTACACATGGAGAGCAATGATGCGAAATACAAGACTCTTAATGTCTATTAGCCTCTCTTGCTCAAGCTGACCTCACCTTCATATAGTGGACCCTGTTCTTCCCAGCAATCCAGTTGAAGGTTGGGATCTCAACCCCCAGCGGGAAACTGGATGGGACAACAAACGAGGTAAAGGCAAAAGACGAATGGATGAGCCTACTCTCCTCGAGTATGATCACAGTCTACCCTAGCAAAACAAGGTGCTGAAGTCGGAGGCAACCAGCCAGGAGGCACACCACAGCAATCAGGATGCCACGCACACACGCCATGGAAATATGTTCGTAAAGTGTGTTTTTAATGTATTAATCAAGTGCGTTAGATGGTCCGATAGGGGAAGTCATCTGTGATCTGCGTTTCTCGGATGCTAGATACATCGGGAATCAACAGTGTGTTTAGTAGATGTTTTAGGTTATTGTGAAAATGATATATGAGACATAAGCGATGGTGAAAAAGATGCACATCTTGGAGGAGCGAATAATGGTCTGCGAAAGGTCGTGACGGAACACATTTTAACCCTTTACTGAGCCCGGCTCTCTAGCGTAGCTGGCTAAACCGGATTGCGCGGTGACCGGGTGACGAACTCCTTGTGGTCCGGGTTCACTCCCGGGAGTAGGCAGAAAAGCCACATTTCTCCAGATTTACGGTATTTACATTGGAATCATAGCCGAAAGGTTGCGATATCCATAATACCGAGCCTAAGGGTTAACAATTCGTGGCTTCTGGATACTAAAACAAACAACAAACAACCCTTTACTGAGAAAGGAGCGTTCGTCGTTAGAAAGAGGCAGATCAGGTGGGATGAAACTAGTAAGCTGAGTTGAGTTGAGTCAAGAATTGACATCACAGCACTCGGGGCATTCCCATGCATGCTCCATCTTCAGCAGCCAGGGCAGAGTTCCAATACTGATTATACCGGTCATAATCTTATTAAATGTCTGTCTTGCCTTTCCTCTGAGTGTAGTGAGTCGGCCAGACCCTCTGGTTACACCCAGGTGCCTCATTCTCTACAGGCCATAATAATCTTCTTTCTCTACTGATTCCGCTGCTTGTTCCCAAAGGGCCTTGACCACATCTGCCTTGTCATGTATCAATTCACAACCCAGTGGTGCAGATTCAGCCAGTCAGTCTGCCTGTTTATTACCCACCAAGCTGGCCTAGCTGGAGAAAAGATTAAAAGTGCGCTCACTACCCGTGACCTTTCCAGCGAAGCTAGCCACTCTGCTCGAAGCATCACCTTTCTCAGTTGTGAGTTTTTGATAGTGAGAGATGCTATAAAGAAACAGGAGGTCTCTGATGATTAAATGTATCCTTCTTAGAGATAATATATGCATCATCATAAACATCATCAGGTGCTTTGCCGACTGGTGTGGGTGATCATGCCTCTCCACAATCAGCGATCTCCTGCAGCATAAATCAGTTCGTGTGCTGACACACCTCCATGCTACGCAACAAGACTGTCAAGAATCTGCTCTCGTTGTCTTCCTTTAAGCCCCCTTCCACAGATCTTTTCAGTGGTCACAACAAGTTCCATTTTCCCTCTTTCCATAACATGGCCGAAAAATGATGACTGTCTGCTTCTGATGTCAGTGATAAGTTGTCTTCGGACTCCCGTCTCTTTCAAAACCTCTTGGTTGCTCTTTTTAGCTGCCCATGGTATTTGAAGCATTCTTAAGAGGGGGTGGTGCTTGTGGGCATTTAAAACGCAACGGAAACGAAGATATGCACATTTCTCATCTATTGTTGTTTGCTGTAGTTAAGATACTGGAGGCCAACAGATGGTTGAAACTGGAAACAATTCCTTTCAGAGCAGTTCTGAAACGTAAGCAGCATTGTAATAGATTGTGATGAGATGTCACTCGTGTTCTCCTAAAGTTGCAAATGCTGGGCTTTTGGCAGTGGAAGACAAGTCAGCATGCATTAGTCTGATAGCAATGGTGATGACAGAGCGTAGACTGTTGAGAAATGCGAACCTGGAAGGCATAACGAAAGTGAAGAATGTAAAAAAAAAGTATAGAAATATAGAACGAGGTAGAATCACTTTTGATTCGGAGGTTGAATTAAATGGTAATAAAATATAATGAAATGGAATATAAGAAAAACGAAACAATTCTCACATAGGCTTGTGTTGAGAACTAAAATATAAAATACTGCAATGCAGAATCTAAAACCAATTAACAAGATGGCGACATAGAAATATAGGGGGCAGGCGCATTCGGTTGAAACATCTAAAGTGATGACGTCATTAAGGGGGTGACTGCAGTCGAGCTGTTTACAAGAAATACTCAATGTAACAAAAATGTGACTAGAAAGCTCAGCGGAAATAATGGAAACGATGCACATAAAGACAATTGAACGTTCCGGCCAAAGTCTTTATTAACAGAGTACCAAACACAGCACAAACTGTGACTAGAAAACTCAACCGATGTTGTGTGCTAAACTCACTTTACTGTTTAACTGTACCAGAGTTCAGAGGCGTGACCGTGTCCTAAAGGTGCTAGATGCTGAAAATCGCAGAGGCGAGTGCAAAAGGTCCAAATGTGAGACGAGTGTTTCTCGAGTTTAGCGAGAGACAGCGGATTCATGGGTCATGCAAGACCTATGCGTAACTAGCCGGTGAGCTGAAGGTCAGCCCGTGTCCAGTCAGTGCCAAAAATTGGATGAAAAATACACTTGGAGGTCACATGCCACCTCACATTTAGCATACAACAACCGACAAGACAACAGAGCCAACAACAAACCAAGGTCAACATCTCTTAGTCTTAGTCAAGTTTTCATCTTCGCTGCAATCGGGTCGCGAAAGTCAACATGAAACCAAGAAGTACTTATCGAAGGGACAAGTATGAATATGTAGGCTACAATACGTAAAAAAATAAGTAAGAAAAGTGTGTGAAAAGAGGGAATGAAAAATTGATAAGGTAAAGAAAAGAACAAGTAAATAAGTTAAATTTAAATAGATTAAACTGTGAAATAGGCGTTTCAGAGTTGAAACCATGACCTTCAGATCTACAGGCGAGTCTAGCCGCTACACCACGGCGGCTCGCTTACAGTTGTAAGTGGACTTAAAGGCGTACAGTAAATTCGTTGTTGTCATCATCATCATCATTATCATAATCATCATCGTCATCATTATCATAATCATCATTATTATCATCATCATCATCATCACCATCATCATTATTATCAACATCATCATCACCATCATCATCGCTATCATTATTGTCATCATCATTATCATCATCATCTTTGTCTGTTGGCCGTTATACGTCACACGGGGCTAAACAGTTTATTCGGCTCTCCTTTCAACTACGGCCGGTAGACAACAGTAGACGGCCGGTTAGTCGGCGTTCTGTCCCCTGGCTGCAGTGCTATTACGGACTGGACAGGAGGAAACGAAACAAATGACATAATTACTGTGTGGTGGCGATAGACAGCGTGCAATTTTCTGCTATAATCACACGGTTAGGGTTTGGGTTAGGGTTAGGTGTCGGGTTTGGGTTAGGGTTAGGGGTAGGGTTTGGGTTAGGTTTAGGCTTAGGGTTAGGGTGTGGATAGGGTTACGGTTAGTGTCGCCGCATCTCGTCTTCGCAGAAACTCAAAGTAGCAACCCAAACCCTAACCCTAAACCTAACCCTAACCCTAACCCTAACCCTTAACCCTAACCTAAACTCTAACCCAAACCCTAACCCTACCCCTGTCCCTAATCCAAACCCTAACCCAAACCCTAACCGTATGATGACAGTAGGGCAATGCACGTTGCCTATCGCCAACACACAGTAATTATGTCACTTGTTTCGTTCCCTCTAATCCACTCCGTAATGCGTCGCAAGAAGCGGTAATTTAACGCGGTCGCTAATTTGAGTCGCAGCGCGGGGTCTGCCAGGCATGTCGACCTCACTTTGTTTTCTTATTCGTGCCTTCTCCAGTCCGTAATTGCACTGCAGCCAGGGGACAGAACTCCGACTAACCGGCCGTCTACTGTTGTCTACCGGCCGTAGTTGAAAAGAGAGCCGTTTATTCTTCCATGCCGTTCTACCCTGTGTATTCAGGTTGAATGTTGAATGTTAAATGTTGAATGTTAAATGTTGAATGCTAAATGTTAAATGTTGAATGTTAAATGTTGAATGTTAAATGTTGAATGTTAAATGTTAAATGTTGAATGTTAAATGTTGAATGTTAAATGTTGAATGTTAAATGTTAAATATTGAATGTTGAATGTTGAATGTTGAATTTTAAATGTTAAATGTTGAATTAGGAATCGACATCACAGCACTCGGGACACTCCCACAAGTGATCCGTCCCCATCTTCAGCAGCGAGCGAACAGTTCTAATTCCGATGGTACCAGTAACCGTCTGATTGTATTTCATCCTTCCCCTGAGTGTTGAGCGTCGGCCAGATCCCCGGGTAACTCCTCGTAGCGCCATTCTCCTCAGATCGTAATGATACACAGAGGTTATAACAGTAAGCGCACAAATATTTCCAAAATGTCGGCAAATCCTTGACTGTCCTTGAATATTGCAGCCACACCTGGCACCATCTTCTCCAGCCCCAGCGTGAGGCACCTCACCACTTGAGAAACAAGACCCAAGGACGACGAAGCTGGCATACAGGTAAATGTGATTAGATTAGGCTCACGGGCTGGCGAACACAGATGTACACAAATGTGATCCTGGTTTTATTGGGAAGGCAAAACACCAGACTCACTATGTAGCGGTGGGACTAGATCGGTGGGTGGCAATCATTATCATCATCATACCAGTTCATGGAGGCAGAGCACGGAATCCTGACGGTGTTTACCTGAGATGTCTTCAAGACACTCCTGCAGGGTACTGTTTGTTTCGCCAGCGGGGATGGAGAGGCCAGGATAAGACGGGACAAAAGGCCGCGACCAGTGCTACTAAATCTCCTTGCGGGCTTTAGGGTCTCAAACGGGGAAGGGAGGGCCCAGGATAAGACGGGACAAAAGGCCGCGACCAGTGCTACTAAATCTCCTTGCGGGCTCTAGGGTCTCAAACGGGAAAGGGAGGGCCCAGGATAAGACGGGACAAAAGGCCGCGACCAGTGCTACTAACTCTCCTTGCGGGCTCTGGGGTCTCAAACGCTGAAGGGAGGGCCCAGGATAAGACGGGACAAAAGGCCGCGACCAGTGCTACTAAATCTCCTTGCGGGCTCTGGGGTCTCAAACGGGGAGGAGGGGGGGGGGGGTATAGGAATTACTAACTTTAACAAGTATGTTGCAAAAGGGGACTAAATAAGGCTTGCTGAAAGGCGCAGCCCAGCTGTAAACCACGACACAACATGTCAATCGCCATGTTAACCTTTTTAGTTTCAAGCAGTTATTATTGTAACTTCATCTATCCAAAAAAAGGGGGAAAACCGGAAGGGGGTTGGGTCAGGGGGGGGGGGGTTGGAAGGAGTTTTTTTTTTTTTTTTGGAGAGGGGGGGGGGGGCGGCGGTAAATTCAGCTTTGCGATCGTGTTTTTAATTCCTGGTACCGGATTCAATGTCAGCTGCGCGCGGTTTGGCAGCAGATCGCCTTACTTTGGTTTCGACAGTAATATCGAGAACCGACCGTTTGTAAACTACTGAAGGTAAAAAAAAATCGTCTATTGAAATTGCAGACGGTTCAAAAATCGCTGGGGCTTGTAAAGATACGCATTTCACCATGCATTGCAAGACGGTGAGATTAAAAGCGGTAAATACTAAGATCTGAAAGAGCTAGATAGATACATAACATGACACAAGGAGCTAAATAGACATAACACATGACAGAAGCAGGTACATTCAAAATAAGAATAGAAATAGTTAAACCATTCACATCAACATCCGAAGAAATAAAGGGATGCGTTTTATCCCCACTGCTGTTTGTCACATACATCAATATTATATACAAGGGTTCCATGCCCAGCAATATAAATATTAGTAACATAAACAAATTACTTTTTCCTGATGACCAGGCCTTAATAGCAGATGCAGCTAAGAAATTGCAACAGTATGTCACAGCCATGAATTCTTCTTCTTCTTCTTCGCGTTCACCAGCTGTAAACTCTAACGGAAAGTTCTGGTTGTTCGTCCACTTCTGGACTGCAGCCCTGTTCCAGAACCTGAGTGTTGCGTGTGCATCCGTTTTACAGATTTGACTAATTTGTAAGCAGACTGCTGGTTCCTTACCTCTGAGGGCAGATGCACTCCGGCTTCGAAGGAAGCTCCTAAATACGACATGCTTTTAGTAAGGCAGGTGGGTCTATTGTTGTTTTCCCTATAATAAGGCACAGGAACCCAAACGGGAAAAAGCCATGAATTAAAAATTTGTAGAAAAAAAAAATGAGAATGAACACTGGAAAAAACCCACACACACAAAATGCAGAAGTAATGTCAATAGGAAGAGAGAAGCAGAGCCAATATATAGCAGTAGAGTGCAAAGGCGTTTAACAGGCATCTGTGTTTAAATATCTGGGAACAACATTCACCTAAGATAGGAAATTAGATGAAGAAATTAACATTCGATGTAGTAAAACTGAATACTGCGAAAGATAGTTCCCCCCCCCCCCCCCCCACGCCCCCCCCTCCCTCCCAATTACAGCGCAAGGCGATCCCAGTCCGCACACAAAGACGTCTCGTACGAAGCTTATTCGTTCCAACCCTTTTTTACTGGGTCCGCTCGGAGAATAGACATATGGCGGAATAGGATGTTCTTGATAGCAATGTTATGAGGGTGGTAAGTTAAGGAAATTATGGGTCTAAGGTTCTGCCGTTTAGGCCTGGGGATGAAAGCATCCACCCGACTGATGCTCTGGGAGCGGCGGAAGGCAGATTCTAAGACAGACTCAGGATATCCACGTGATCGGAAGAAATTCATCATTTCGTGGGCCCTACTGTGAAAGTCATCATCATCCTGGCATAATCGTCTAAGACGCAAGAGTTGAGAGAAAGGAATGGCGTCCTTACAAGACCGAGGATGAGAGGAGTCATAGAGTAGAAAGGCATGGGAGTCGGTCGGTTTATAGTAGACCGATGTAGTGAGACCACGAAGGTTGATAGAAACTGAAAGGTCCAAGAAATTGACTGAAGAGGAAGAAATATGGTGGGTTAGTTGAATACTGGGGTGAAAATTCGAGAAGAATTCAATGAAGTTTTCCAGTTCCACTACTGACATATCGGTGACACCAAAACCATCATCAATATATCTCCTATACAATTCAGGGACCCGACCTGTGTACAGTAGCCACACCTGGTATTCCAGAAAACCCATGAAGAGGCAGGCATAACTAGGGCCCATTTTAGTGCCCATAGCCACACCATTAATTTGGGCAAAGTGCTTGCCGTTAAACTCAAAAGAATTGAGAGTCAGAACCAACTCGGCTAAACGTATGATGGGTTCGGTGGCAATGGCTGGATTACTGCGTTTGTCCAGAAAGAAACGCAGCGCCGAGAGGCCATCACTGTGAGGGATGGAGGTATACAGTGAGGCAACATCCAAAGTAAAGACCTGATACCTACTATGGTCTGAGGTGAAAATCATAGACTCAAAAGTTACAATGGCATGGTTGGTGTCCTTCAGGTAAGACGGGAGCTCGGCCACTAATGGCTGAAAAATGCTGTCCAAAAATGCAGATACATGCTCGGTTGGACACGAGCAAGCTGAAACTATGGGCCTCCCTGGGGTGTCTTCTTTATGAATTTTAGGCAGCATGTTGAAGCTAGGTTTCCCCAAACAGCTGTCATAGATGTGAAGTGACTTGGCTCTCTGGGGAAGGAGGTCTTGTGTGATGAGTGTCGTCACCACTGATTTCACTTTATGATTGTTAGCCAGCGTGGCGTCTTCCATGCGCGGGTGGTAGGAAGCACCATCTTGAAGTTGTCGCTGCCCTTCTTACCGCTGACATTCAGGTCACGGCCATCAGATCCTGCTCGTCTGACGATCGACATCGGAAAACTTTGGAAAACCGACTTATATATTTGATGGGTAACCTCTCCCCACTAGGCCTTAACACCCAACATAGCTTCGTATAAATTACCAGTGTCCCGGTAACGCACCCTTATCCCCTCCCCCTCCCCACTACACCCACGCCCATCCCACGTTAGTTTCTGACTGTCATGATATTCCAGTTACATAGCATGAGGGTTATCCCCTAGGTCTCGACAGATGATGTTGCTGGTTGCTTGACACTACTGAATATACTTGGATACTAGTCTCTCTCTCTCTCTCTCTCTCTCTCTCTCTCTCTCTCTCTCTCACTCACTCTCTCTCTCTCACTCTCTCTCCCTCCCCCCCCCCTCTCTCTCTCTCTCTAGGTATATACCAAGTTTTCTCTGGTCTTCCCTCTCCTTACTCTTCTCCCCTGCCTCTCCCCCTTTCTGTTTTGTTTCTCCCCTACCTTCCCCCCTCTCTCTCGTTCTCTATCTTCTTTTCTTTTCTCTCCCCTATCCATACAAACTTTCATTCATCCATTCATTTTTCCTCGTTACATATGGATGCACTGTCCTAATGTGGAACAACTTCGTGATAGTGTTGGAACGCACTCCTCCTATACAGTGTACATATCTCGTTTTGACTACCGAGAGGGTAAGTATGTGTACACATTGGGGGTATGCACTTCTGACTCGACAGATATTGGGTATAACAGTCATCCTTACTGTCTCTGTGTGACATCTGACAGTCAGATAGAAGCACTGCATCACTAGACCCTGGTTCACGCGATGTCAGATTAACATACATTCAGACCCACCCATCTATATATCCTTCCATCTACCCATCCATCCTCTCGTCCACTCATATATCATATCATTCATTCATCCCAATCAACTCAGCCTATTATTCGATGTGTCCATCCATTCATCGCTCCCCACGTTTCTTTGCACACATACCCGATGTACAATCCATCACTAATCTCGGCTACCTACTCAGCAGGTACCTCAGGCAACACGATGTTGTTGCGCGTGGGCTCGATTGATACTTTTAAAAAACAATCACCCTTACTGTCTTTACTTGCTTGATGACAGTAAGAGAGAAGCATCACAGTATGAGACCCTTGTTTGGACCTGTTTAAATGCCCGGCTCTCTAGCGTAGTTGGCTAAACCGGATTGCGCGGTGAGCGGATGACGAACTCCATGTGGTCCGGGAGTAGGCATAAAAGCCACATTTCTCCTAGCCTTACGGTATTTAAAATGGAATCAAGGCCGAAGGGTTGCGATATCCATAATACCGAGCCTAAGGATTAACAACTCATGGCTTCTGGATACTATAACAAAGCAACAAACCTATTTCAATTTATCAGCACACATATAGGCAGATCCATCCATCCATCTACCATTGCATCCATCTACGAACGTAACCATCGTCCCGCCCATTCATCTACCCACACCATTTGTCTCACCATCCACTTAATGCTATTTTTTACCGCTTCCTTCCATTCTGGCTGTTACCAGCCTTACACTTGGGCTCTACCAATACTTTGTATAAAAATCACCCTTACTGTCTCTATTTTATAGCGGACAGTAAGAGAGAAGCACTGTGTTACTAGACTCATGTTTTTACCTCATCTCATATTTGATCGATCAATCCATCCATCTACGATACCATTCATCCACTAATACAGTCATCCATCATTCCATCCATTCATCTACCCACCCATCCATCCATCTACCATTCCATTCATCAACTAATACAGTCATCCACCATTCCATCCATTCATCTACCCACCCATCTATCCAGGACACACTCGCCTATCCACACCACCATCCACACATGCTGTTTTCCCATCTATTCCTTCATCGCTCCCTTACACTCTGGTTGTTACCAATCTTACTCTCGGGCTCGACTGATTACTTTTGTACAACAAGCATCCTTACTGTCTCTATTTGATAGCTGACAGTAAGAGAGAAGCATCTATCTATCTATCTATCTATCTATCTATCTATCTCTATCTATCTATCTATCTATCTATCTATCTATCTATCTATCTATCTATCTATCTATCTATCCTATCTATCTATCTATCTATCTATCTATCTATCTATCTATCTATCTATCTATCTATCTATCTATCTATCTAATCTATCTATCTATCTATCTATCTATCTATCTATCTATCTATCTAGTCTATCTATCTATCTATCTATCTATCTATCTATCTATCTATCTATCTATCTATCTATCTATCTATCTATCTATCTATCTATCTATCTATCTATCTATCTATCTATCTATCTATCTATCTATCTATCTATCTATCTATCTATCTGTCTATCTATCTATCTATCTATCTATCGATATTTGTTTGCAAGCATAGGCACCACTTTTATTCCACGCGGATGGACTAAGGTCATCCCCACAACCCAACCCCGGTTACGCCCTATAGGCCAACCCCTCCCTCCCTCCTTAGACACCTACTGTACGCTGTTGGCGTCCAGCCCGTCCCCTTTTTTTGCCCCTACCTGCGCGTTGGAGGTATATAGGCTGACCGTCGTTTCATTTGAACGAAGTTTTTTTTCGCCAGGGACACTAGATGAGTATCGTTTATTTTATTCATTAGAGTCCTATGTAGTCACTTTATAGTTAGAGCCTATTTGTGTATGTGTACTGTGTTGTCCTTTATGTGCTGATGAAGGCTAATCGCCGCAACGTCCTTTGTTTGTTTATTGTGATCGATTTTGTAAAGCTAACATAAACTAATTGTTGTTTCTTACCAACTTTTTCTCTTCCCTATAATTTTCTACTCCTTATAACAACCCTTTGCTGTCAGTTCCAGACGTCGTTAGAAATCAGAAAAGAAAAAAAGTAACCATCGAAATGAGATGTCTGAGATCGGCTGCAGGAGTGAGCAGAAGAAATGAAACCGGAAAGGAATCTTTAAGAGAATAAGTCGGTACAAAACCATTTCTAAATGCACACAAAGAAATCTTACCGTCTCAAAAAGCCAGACGGACAAACTAAAGGGCATACAGAACGCAGCTATGCGGGTCATTCTGGGTTGCACTAGAGACACACCAGTATTGTGTATGCTATACAATCTTCGTTTGCCGATTGTTGCAGGTAGGTACAAGGTGCTGCAGGCGAAGTAATATCTTCGGGTAGCTGCAGACACAGACCACCCTTTGCATGAAGCTCTGGGTACAGTTAAGGGTCAGCGGCTGATAAGAGGGAAGTCATGGATGGCTCAGACAGAAGACACAGTCAGACAGGTTTGCATCCTTGAGTACATTAGGCGAGGAGGATGGGTCAAAGTGCCACCTGAACAGTCAGACTTGTGTAAGGACATAATCACACTGAGCCGGGAATGTAGAGACTGGCCAGCAGGTGCCACGGAGATGGAAATTCAGCAATTAATTAGGATTTGATCATTTACACAGACGGCTCAGTGTCAAGAAGCAAAAGAAGTGCTTGGGCTTCTTAGCAAAATTTAATCGTCGACGTTTGGTGCAGGAGAGCCTAGCATATGATACCACAACATCCTGCTTAGGAATGGAGGTGGAGGCGGTCACTGCAGCTTTCCGCTGGCTAGAGAACACGACAAACACATCGTGGTTATAACTGACTCAGAAAGCATGCTGATAAAGACCAGAACAGGCATGCTTCATGCAGAGTGGCATGCCTCGCTGCGGAAGACACGGGTGAGGAGTATTGTCTGGATTTTCACACCGCGGCACGCTGGTGTGTTAGGAAATGAACAGACGAACAGACTGGCTGACTCTGCAGAACTTGGTGGAATACTGATACATGATAAGGCAGACGTGGTTAGTGGCTTGTGGGAGAGCGTGAACAGTTCGGAGGAGCAGATGGATTATCACAGTGTGGTGAGATTGATGCAGTTGGGAGTAACAAGAGGATTTGGCAGATGCTCGAGGCTTAAAGGAAAGGCAAGACGGACGGTTAATCAGAATGCTACTGGCACCATTAGTATCGGAACTCTTCGCTGGCTGCTGAAGATGGGGACGGAGCGCTTATGGGAATGTCCCGAATGCTGTGATGTCGGTTCTTGAATCAAATCAAATCAACACAAAGTCAGCATATAAAATAGTTTTCACACTTAGAAAACTTGTAACGCTATAACATACAAGGTATAGCCTACACCAAATGAATAGATTAATGCTATTCGCGAGGTATACCAAGAATAAGATGGGATGATAACAACATAAAACCTCTATAACAGCACGATGCATCTATGGTCGAGGCAGATAGAAGAGCAAGAATCAGGAGCTTATATCTCCCTCCACACCTGAAGCGGTAAAAGAAGAAAAATTAGAAGAAAAAGATGATAAATATAACACCGGTCTGTCCAGAATTGCCCAGAAATTGTCTGTCTACTGCTGAAATTGTTACAAGCGAACGCAGAAGCAGAAGTGTAATCTGTAAACTTAGTGACCTAGCAGCCTTGACCTTGTGCGGAGGGCAAGGGTAGTTTTAACCAGAGATAAGTGTGTGCCTCCTACAAGATACTGCCCAGAAGCCACTGAGACTCATGGCAATTCATTGCTTTCTGTTGTATATTTACTTCTGATCAGAGGTTCAGCCTGAGAGGCAAGGAAACAACAGTCTACATACAGATTAGTAAAACAGATGTGCATGCAACACTCAGTTTCTGGAACAAGACTAAAGTCAAGAGATGGACGAACAACCAGTACTTCCTACCGGAGTTTACAGCACGTGATTGCAAAGAAGGGAAAAAAAATCATGACCAGGAGCAAATTATTTTTAGGCGTCTGATTATTATTATTATTTTTGAACTCTTAAACAAGGCATAAGCATCTTGAGGCGTCCGTCCTCTAGAAAACTTTAGGGCGACTCTACACCGAATGATTTATTTGGGTACATGTTATTGCAGGTGATAACCTAATCTGTTGTGTCTTACGTGAAATGGTCCGTTACTTTCATTGTTTTCTTCGCAGCAGCGGACCATTTCAACTACTCAGGTAGCAATTTTGACTCTCAAGGAGATACAAACATAGAAATTATCATACGCATTAAGGAAGCAATAACAGTCTTTACAAGCCTTAACAAAATATAGAGCTCCAAGTTATACAGCTTGAAAAACAAATCTTCACTTCTAAGGTTATTTCAGTTGTAACACGTGCCAGCGAAAGTTAGAGAGCAACCAAAGATATAAAACGAAAACTAAATGTTGAAAAATAAAAAAGTCTGAGCACAAACGATAAACAAAAAATGAATTCAAAAAGAGTGTGAAGATCAGATAAAAGTCTGGACAAATAAATGTATCGACTGTTGTAACGAAATATAGGCAGAAAAGGGGTTAAATGAACAAGCATACATTTCAGACCACCACACAGCGTACTAATCCATCACTGTGTGAAATGACAGAAATAGGTGATTAGAAAGCCATGGCCTAGCCAGCTATGCAGAACACACCGCCATGACATCTGACAGTGAGGGATGAAACATTCGACGAGTGCCCGTGAACTGTGAGATACGTTCATCCAGACGTGACCACCAAAGACAGGTGACAGAGAAGTGATGGAGAAGGTACGCCAGGAGGAGCGGGAAAGCGGGGATAAAGTCAGAGCCAGGGGCTTGAGAAGGGAGTTAGCCCCGGGACCGCTTGAGAGGTTAGTTAGTCCCGGAACCGCTGGAGAGGACAGTTAGCCACGGAACCGCTTGATAGGACAGGTTAGGGCTGAACCGCTGGAAAGACCGGTTAGGAGAAAACTAGTGATTTACTTCGTTTAGAAGGTATATGTTAAACTTGGAGTTTAGCTAGAACAGTGGTTAAGGAACTCGTAGAGAGTCATACGAATAGCCTGTATCCAGATAATACAGTGTTCATATACTATTGAATTTATAAAGCCTCTATGACTGGAATATTGTAAATAAACAGCTCTTGTGTAATTGTTACATCACTGGCCTTGTTCTTGAGTACGATTGAAGAGAGATACGAACTATATTCATTCACTTGGCCGACTTAGGCACATCTATTTCTTGGGGGATGTATAGGCACGACTGTGCCACACTGTCACAAGACAAAGAAGGTGGGAAAATATTGGGCACATGAGACGAAATAAGCAAAGAATTGCAAAACAGGCACTGCAATGAGAAACAAACAATCTGAGAACAAGAGGACGTCAGGGCAAACATGAAGAAGATCATTGAGAGGCAAGGAACCAGCAGCCTGTGTACAAATGAGTCAGATCTGTAAAACGGATGCACGCGCAACACTCAAGTTCTGGAACAGGACTGCAGTCCAGAAGTGGACGAACAACCAGAACTTTCTATCGGAGTTTACAGCTGGTGAACGTGAAGAAGAAGAAGAAGAAGAATTACGAGGAGCTAAAAATGCTGGGCTCCATGTCAGAATTCGAGAAAATTACACACAATAGAGTGGAGGAAACCTATCCGAGCCCTGTGTGACGTCTAACGGCACACAAACGATGATAATGTACCTTACGTAGGTTTGCATTTGCGTCATTAGAATCGGCACCATTCCAATAAGTATTATTTCGTAATTTCTTAATGTTCTCTGAAGAATTACCTTCGGTGCTTGCAGTTTTCTTGTTTCCACGGCTATGTTGTGTTTTGTTGGTCCATCACGATTGAGGAAGACCAGTTTATATCCAAAGTAGCAATGATCAATGATTATAAGTACGAAGGTGGCTGATTAGTTCAATCTGAATCTGGAGAGTTCTTGAGCAGTGCGGACAACAACTGGAAGCCGCAGTAAGTCTTTGATTTGTCATACCGTTCTTTCTAGTCTGGCTCTGTTTGCTCTGCCTGTGCTATCTGCGTTGCCTGGCAGGCTGATGCACCATGATTGAGGGATGTATTCCATCCAGAACGACCCAGTGCAGCATCCTTCCATGTCGCTGTGTTGACGCCAAAAGAATTGAGAGCCGTTTTGAGAGTGTACTTATAGCGCTTTTTCTGTCCTCCCTTTTGTCTTCCCCTGCTGGAACTCGCCATAAAATATTTTGTTTTAAAGGGTGATATTCTGGCTTTCGGGCTAGATTACCAGCCCAACGCACCTGATAATTCTTAAAATAATTGGATGAAAGTGACTTGTGAAAGAACTTGGGTGTTAGTGAAGAAATATTGCCTTATCTGTCGACCTCACTTTCCCGCCTGTTTCCATCTTGACCCAACGGCCGGACAATGTCGAGACGATTAGAAATGGACCTAGGTGGAGTGAATGACCAAGGCGTTTCAAGTGCAAAGCTTTGATCGATGCTATCCACAAATTCTGCTGGTAATCTCCTTCTTGTCCGTTAAACCATAAGAGAAAGGTTTGACCCTGACAATCCGTCCAGTCCAGTCTGTGCATGTAGGGTGGGCAGATCCCAGTCTCCGAGGGGTTTAGAACCAGGTCGGCTACCCTCTCCTGATTTAGCCATCTGTCAAAGCTATTGCCCAGAGGAGGGGGCGCTGTTCCTCCACGGCTGTAAAGTACAATACCATCGCAGTACCTTAGCCTTGTTTTATTTACAAAAGAACTGTAGCACGGAGAGCATTCAACCTGTGCACTATCCAAAACGAACAAACACATCAGGCCCAGGTACGAACAAACAAAGACTCTCAATTTGCCCAAAGTTCTTGCAATCTGGAAACCGCTCTGTTGAATGTTGTATAAACAACATGGCGATGGCAGAATAGCACAGCAAGCATTTTTCTGATAACCGCTGCTACAGGATTTCGACATACATTAAAAAATATGTCTGGGATAGCAGTGCTTCTGTCTTTCTTTGCCACATTCATTAGATAGACTTTCTGTGATAACAATACTTCTGTCTTCCAGTGCCACATTCATTAGAAAGTCTTTTAGGGATAACAGTACTTCTGTCTTCCTTTGCCACATTCATTAGAAAGTCTTTTAGGGATATCAGTACTTCTGTCTTCCTTTGCCACATTCATTAGAAAGTCTTTCTGGGAAAACAGTACTTCTGTCTTCCAGTGCCACATTCATTATAAAGTTTTATAGGGATAACAGTACTTCTGTATTCCTTTGCCACATTCATTAGAAAGTCTTTTAGGGATAACAGTACTTCTGTCTTCCTTTGCCACATTCATTAGAAAGTCTTTCTGGGAAAACAGTACTTCTGTCTTCCAGTGCCACATTCATTAGAAAGTTTTTTAGGGATAACAGTACTTCAGTCTTGCTTTGCCACATTTATTAGAAAGTCTTTCTGTGATAACAGTACTTCTGTCTTCCTTTGCCACATTCATTAGAAAGTCTTTCTGAGATAACAGTACTGCTGTCTTCCTTTGCCACATTCATTAGAAAGTCTTTCTGGGATAACAGTACTTCTGTCTTCCTTTGACACACACAGTAGAAAGTCTTTTAGGGATAACAGTAATTCTGTCTTTCTCTGATTATTTCCTACAGCCTAATGTCTATCAGGTATGTGGTGATAGAAATATATTTGTAGACACGAATAAGTACTGGCGAAAAGTGGAAGGGGGGGGGGGGGGTTAATTAACAAGCCAGCCGCCTTTTCTACCTAGAATATTTTCTAGTAGGTATTAAAGTCGAGGTTGACAAAGTAAATCTAAAAGAAAGTATAGTAAGTCAACCTAAAGTAAAGGATCTTGACAGCAATACGATTAATTTCAACACTTATGTCCTTGCTCATATTGTACAGACCAACCGGTGACGTAAATATCAAGCAGTGGGTATTTATTTTTCGGAAGACTATACTGTAACCACTTTAGGAGCCAAATCAATGTTGACAACAAAAAATGTCTCACAAATCAGTCAGTAAAATTGATGCACACCCAAAACTCAGGTCCTGGCACAAAGTCTAAATGGACGAACAACCAGGATTTTCCACCAGAGCTTACAGCCGGTGAACAACGAAGAAGACAAACCAGCACTATGTTGTTTTGAAGCGTAAGAGAAATGAGACCATCTTTACTGAACGAGGCTTTCTAAATCAGTGTTGTAGTAACCTGTGCTATACCATTGCTTTAGTCTACAAATATCTGCATATAGGAAGGTAAGCTTTCACCCACCAGGACATCACACATGAGATAAACACCCTGTGACACAAAGTGTCACTATGCTGATGAGGATACCTAGTGGAAAGGTCCCGGAAACTCCGTTCAGCCGTTAGACCATATTTAAGGCTCGGCTTTATTTAGTGCCCCCGGCAAAAGCCAGGGTAGGGCTTCAAAATAACTAAAAATTGCATCCCGCACGGAGTCGAGTACGAACTGAATATCTGCATAAGTGTCGAAAAGGCTTTAAATATCACTACATCGAACGAATTATGTAGCACCAGGGACAATCCCTACATCTACCGTGTAGATATTCTGCTTCAGAAATTAACACGGATAACGAATCCTTCAGCCTACACTTTACCATTTCTAAATGCTGAAATAAGTGAAATCTGACCAGCGTCGGATGGACCAATGTCATCCCCACAACCCAACCCCGGTTACGACCTATAGGTCAACCCCTCCCTCCCTCCTTAGACACTCAGTGTACGCTGTTGGCGTCAAACCCGTCCCTTTTTTTGCCCCTACCTGCGCGTTGGAGGTATATATGCTGACCGTCGTTTCATTAAAGCATGTAGGAACGCAGACTAAAAAAGGAAGCCCAGAAACTGATAGAATGACCTAAATAAACATCGGGGTGTGGGAAAGGATATTTTAACTGGTGCGAAGCTGAATTTTCCAGCTGTTGATTTTTGTGCTACACTCAACACCAAGAGTAAAATGGGGGTGGGGACCGCACGGAGAGTTTTTTACGTCTTTTTTACGAATCAGGGTGTCGATCAAGGTTTGGAAATTTTACAAGCAAGAAGGAAAATCTGCCTGCAAAACGTTTATAAACCAAAAAGGCTCATTCCTGAAATTAAAAAAAGGTTTTTTTGTGGATTTCCCTGAATGCTAGTCATAGTCGAGCCTATTTTTGGAGAAAATATTTGGTTTAAAACCCTCAGACGAGGCCAGCTTGCCCCCTATCTGGCGACTTGAAGCCCCCTGTCTGCTGAAAGGGTGGTAATATTTAAAAAAAAAAACAAAAAATAAAAAAACCCAAAACCAAAAAAACGAAAAAGTGATTTTCACACCTTTAATTCGCGTCCAGTGGTGTGAAAATTTAAAACTTTTCAGTCGTTTTTTTCCTTTTTTACCGCCCTTTTTTCACACTGGCTACCTGTATTCTTTTTCTCAACTTTTCAGTCACGGGGTAATTTGTCTTCCTTTATTTTCATCACCCGGTGTCGCGTTCTCCCCTACACCGATACATTTTTTAACGACCCCCGAATTAAAACTGACCCAAACCCCCCTCCCACCCCCCCCCCCCTTTCCCCCTCCCACGCCTAACCTAAGTTTTAAAAAGAATCTTTTCGAAAAAGCAGTACAACATGACACTCCTCAAAACCTAGCCCCGGGGAAAAAGGTGAAAGGGGGCCAGGACCTAAAAAGTCTATCGAATTACCACAAAAGGGCGGGAGGGGTTTTACCCATTAAGCACACTAAACCGGTTCTGCATCACAAAGGGAGAGGCGCTAAAAAAATTGAATACTACAAGAAAGGTGTTTTTTTTCTTGTCAAAAATAATTAAAACCCCCTCAGAACAATAATAGAACAATGCATGATAATCCGACTTGGGAAGTATGAAATAGATGGTTACTAAAATAAGATTGCGAAACTTTCCAAAAACTTTTTAATTAAAAAAAAAAAAAAAACAAAAGGGAGAAAAATTTTTTTTAATAAAAAAATACTAAAATAATATTAAACAACGGGCTTATCCCACCCCACTCTTTCTTTTTTTTCTTATTTTTCTTTTTTAAAATTTCCCAGCCCTTTTAAATCTTGCTGCAAAATAAACCCCCCCATCTCTCCTGCTGCCCTTTTTTCCAGTTGTGATACCAATTGGGTTTTGGATTTTCCTCCTCGTCCCCTTTTTGGGTTTTCCATTTGTCAGGGTATTCACTTTCCCTTTTACAGTTTGTTCTTTTTTGCATTCTCTCAAAATTGCCAACTCTTCAGCCTTTTTTCCCATGATCATGTCAAAGAGATTTAAAAAAAATTATTAACTTTTGTTGTTTATTTTTACTCTCTTTTCCGGCGTTTTCAGCTGTGCAATACGCTTTGCCAGAATGTCTTTCCCAAACCCTTTTTTTTCTTTTATTTTTAAAAAATCAGAAATAGGGGATTTGGTACACCTTAAACAAGTAAGAAAGACCATCCACCTTTAAATTTTCCTGGGCGTTGGTCCATCCAACACTACAAAATTTTCCCGATTTTAATTTTAAGGTACAAAATAGACTGACCAAACGACCCCCACCTCACTAACAGTGTATTTACCCACTGGGCGCGCGAAATGGACCGTTTGGGGGTTTTAACTCATGTAACCGTTGTGTCCTCCTAGAATTAAAACCTACACAAGTGGCGTCCCCCGGGGTCAAACCCGGAGACCCTAGACTAAAGAATAAGAAGTTTAATTTCATAATTTCATTTTCTCTTTACCCCCTTCTTAGACTAAAAAATTTTACTTAGTAATTGGTAAATGGGGGAATTTGAATTTTTAAAAACTGTAAAAGTTTAATTTTTTTTA
>CAJHNH020000237.1:52500-66212 GCA_905116865.2 Candidula unifasciata | reverse complement strand
CTTTGAATTCTCCTGGACCGTTGGTCATATCAAACACTACAACTTTTCCCCAGATGTTAAGTGTTAAGGTACAGAGATAAGACTGACCAAGCAGACTTACTGACTGGAGATTTGCACACCATTTGTTGGTGTCAGATAGTTATTCCCCCTGCCAGACCTTCAGGAACAGATAACAAGGGCTAATTGCCATTATCTCCCCCTGAGGTTACCTAAACTGGAGTGCCGGTCCGACGGTCAATATTGACACAGTGAGCTGAAAGTGTTGGCAGAAGAATTGACAAAGTCGGATTTTATTGTGATGGCAGGTGAAGTAGACTGGAGGTGTGACTTGACCTATTAGCTTTGACCAGCTTAATTGAACCAGGAGATCCTAGCGTGGGAATTTAAACAATTGTTGTAGAGTCACTGACTGACAGCGAATAAACTTACCCACAAGGGAGGAGCTGTGATATCCTTGAATGATAATTATTTTACGCGTAATGTAGGAGGAGCTTGATAAAAGTTATAAAGGGCTGAACTCTAGGTCTGGTAAATGAGATCCTGTCCAGCACATGCCATCTGTTGGGCTTAACCTAAGCTTGAGACAGAACTTTTGACATCGTGGTTTCATTTTTCCAGTTCCCACATTGGGCAGGGACTAGTAGGCATCCATTATTTGCCGACCGTCGAGTGTAACGACCTGCAGAAAGCAGTGAGGACGACAAACTGGAAAAGATAGGCAGGGTCTCAAGCCGAGAACTGTCCAAAGGTTGTTACTTTCCAATACCTTTATGATTTCATCATTCACATAACCTAAACTCTACTAGCCTAAACAAGTTCATTTTAATTTCGATTTATTCAAATAAATCATGGTTGAAGTTGCTAAAACATAGTTGATTAAATTGTGTACTTAGGTTCAAGTGTCTTTGTGCATATTAGTTTACTTCAGCTAAAAAATATTTAAATCACTTGATTGGGGGCTTTTAAGTAATGCCAGGAGAGGAGAACAGTCGGAGGGGTTAACTGTGTATCGAGATAATATCACAGTGGGTGTATCCTGATATCTATCTATCCCTTCTCCTACTCCTGTGGATACAAGTACAGCAACTTTCATTTCATGGAACGAGCCACTCGCTGTTTTCTTGGCTATCCAGGACTGTCTAGGATCAACATAGCTTAGATAATAGTCCAGTTTCTCACGTGGGTGGGTATTGTTAAGGATCAAACCTACACCCTCACTATATCAGTGTATTTACCCACGTGGGCGCGCGACAGCAGCAAACAGATTATTATTAACGTCGTTGCTTTTTACTCTTTATTCCAGGCTGTTTGCATCAAACAGATTATTATTAACGTCGTTGCTTTTTACTCTCTATTCCCGGCTGTTTGCAGCAAACAGATTATTATTAACGTCGTTGCTTTTTACTCTCTATTCCAGGCTGTTTGCATCAAACAGATTATTAACTTAGTTGTTGCTTCTTACTCTCTATTCCCGGCTGTTTGCATCAAAGACATTATTAACTTAGTTGTTGCTACTTACTCTCTATCCCCGGCTGTTTGCATCAAACAGATTATTATCTTAGTTGTTGCTTCTTACTCTCTATTCCCGGCTGTTTGCATCAAACAGATTATTATCTTAGTTGTTGCTTCTTACTCTCTATTCCCGGCTGTTTGCATCAAAGACATTATTAACTTTGTTGTTGCTTCTTACTCTCTATCCCCGGCTGTTTGCATCAAACAGATTATTATCTTAGTTGTTGCTACTTACTCTCTATTCCCGGCTGTTTGCATCAAACAGATTATTATTAACGTCGTTGCTTTTTACTCTCTATTCCAGGCTGTTTGCATCAAACAGATTATTATCTTAGTTGTTGCTTCTTACTCTCTATTCCCGGCTGTTTGCATCAAAAAGATTTTTAACTTTTATTTTATGGTTATTATTTTTTAAAAATATTTTGAATTACATATCAATCGGACACCAGTTGCGTCTTAGCACTTTCCCGGGTGCCCCGGGAGCATAGGAACCCCATGTTAATTTGTGTATGTGAACTATTTGCATTTAATTCCTGTGAGTGGTTGTCGTAGGGGCCCCAACACGCAGGTTTTCCCAGGGGCCCATAATGTTGTTAAGAAAAGAAAGTGGGGTGGGCGGGAGGCATCAAAATCATTGTCAGTTCTTGCGGTATAATGACTATATTGTCGGAACCGTATCGTTGTTTAGGTAAGCCCGGACCATCCCATCAATACCAAACGACACACAAATCCATTGTTAGAATCGATGATGAGTATCGAAGGAACGGTCTGGGCCGGCGAAAGTGGGATTTATGGACACCCTAGCTTGGGGGGGGGGGGGGTGGGATCCAAAAATCTTGTAAGTGCTGAGGGCATCTTCTTCTGTACGTCCTCTTATACCACTTTGGTGTCGAGGGAGATACAGGGGTCCTGCTTCATGCTCTTCTGGCTGCCTCGATCATAGACACATAATGGTGCTGTAGAGTTTCCCTGACAACAAATGGTATTATTCCGGTCGCCTGTACGGGACTGTCTTGCTGTAAATCTGCGGGAGGGGGTGGCTGCGGTCAAGCAGGTGACAAGAAGTGCTGAATATAACATATAATGTGACCAGAAAGTTTGATGAAGGGAATGGAAAGATGCTCACATATACAACGCACGTTTCGACCAAAGTCATTATCAAAGGGGTACTAAATACAAAACAAATTGTTGTGTTTTCCGTTAGGTTTTCCAGCCATATTTTGTGCTGTGTTTAGTTTACTGTTAATAAAACTGGTTGAAGTAGCAGCCAGAAGGGAAGACAGACAGACGCTGTTAACAGCGACAACGGACTCCGGGTTACCAGCCACATCAGACTCTAAGTTCCCAGCGACATCGGACACCAAGTTACCAGCCACATCAGACTTCAAGTTACCAGCCACATCAGACTCCAGGTTTCGAGCCACATCGGACTCCAGGTTACCAGCCACATCGGACTCCAAGTTACCAGCCTAATCTGACTCCAGGTTTCGAGCCACATCGGACTCCAGGTTACCAGCCACATCGGACTCCAAGTTACCAGCCTAATCTGACTCCAGGTTTCGAGCCACATCGGACTCCAAGTTACCAGCCTAATCTGACTCCAGGTTTCGAGCCACATCGGACTCCAGGTTACAAGCCACATCGGACTCCAAGTTACCAGCCTAATCTGACTCCAGGTTACCAGCCACATCAGACTCTAGGTTACTAGCCACATTGGTCTCCAGGTTATCAGCCACATCGGACTCCAAGTTACTAGCCACATCGGAGTCTAGGTTACCAGCCACATCGGACTCCAGGTTACCAGCCACATCAGACTCTAAGTTACCAGCTACATCAGACTCTAGGTTACCAGCCACATCAGACTCTAAGTTACCAGCCACATTGGACTCTAGGTTACCAGCCACATCGGACTCCAGGTTTCCAGCCACATCGGACTACAGGTTACCAGCCACATCGGACTCCAGGTTTCGAGCCACATCGGACTCCAGGTTACCAGCCACATCGGACTACAGGTTACCGGCCACATCGGACTACAGGTTACCGGCCACATCGGACTCCAGATTATCAGCCACATCGGACTCTAGGTTACCAGCCACATCGGACTCCAAGTTACCAGCCTAATCTGACTCCAGGTTACCAGCCACATCAGACTTCAAAAAACCAGCCACATCGGACTCCAAGTTACCAGCCACATCAGACTCCAGGTTACCTGGTAAGGAAAAGGTGTCTCAGTATACCCGTGTTTACTGGGATCCATTCCTGTTGAATTCCAACCTAACATTGGCTCCTTGAGGCACCCAGTGGCAATTTTTCAGGCTGCAATCCAGTGGGGAGAGGGGGGGGGGCAGGGGTGGGTGAACTAAAAAAAACACCACTTCAGTCTTCACAGTGGTTGCTAGAGAAACAATGTATAGTGATTGTGAATATTAGTCAGTTACCTGTCTACCGAGTGTTATTTAAACAAGAGTCACTATGGGTGAGAAATAATCTATCGGGACTTGGAGGAGCTCAAGTGGGACATGAGTTCCAAATAAAACTGTTTGCTGTCTTCACAATGAAAGTTGGCTTCAATGACTCCACTCCTGACTTAGGGAATATTAGGTAAAAGCCCCAGTAGCTTCCACGGTACAACTCTCGTACCACTGCCGAATAGGAGTCGCAGTGGCGTAGCGGCTAGGCGCCCGCGTGGGGATCGGAAGGTCGTGGGTTCGCTCCCTGGTGGAGCCGTTTTTTTTTTCAAAAATGACCTTGACTCCCAGGTCGACTCAGCCTTAAGTAGGTACCGGGTGCAGTCCCGGGAAGTAAAGGCGGCCGGCGTGATGCTGACCACATCATCCATCCTGTGCGGATTGGTCTATATGCCCTATACGCTCAAAGGCGTAAAAAGGGGATCTTTTACCCCTTTTTTTTCCCCACTGCCGAATACACGAGATCTCTTTTCTTTTTTAAACTGAATAAAATGTTCCTGGTGGAAATCGAATCAATCTAAGACTGCGAAATTATTAAAGGCATTCACTTCCTTCTGAGTCGTGCTCTTTTCTCCTGGTAATTCAAACTACTTTTGTTATTTATCTTTCAGGGTTAGCATAAATAATTCCACTCCTGAAAACTGCGTGGCGATCGCCTTTATTTCTCGCACCCCATTCAAACCTTCACGAGAGACCCTACTGTAGAAGTTTGTTCGTTATTTCAATGAGCTACGGAGAGACAAACTGTCGACGTCAGCATGCAACCGATTCGCCAGTTGCCAGTCAGCTGGGGCAGATAACTGCTAAAGGTTATGACAGCAGTTGTCGGAATATCTGAGAGTACAATCTTCTCCGTGTCCTGGGTTTGGCAAAGAACTGTCTGCTAGAGGTGGGATGTAAATGTGAACTCTATTGCGGAGATGGAAGAGCGCCAGGCAGACTTCAGTTAAAAATCGTCAAAGCGAACACATGTGAAAACATCGTAAAACGAAATGAAAAGTGAAAGCATCTTCAAAGCGAACAACAGTGAAAACATCGTCAAAGCAAAACAAAATTGAAAACATCCTCAAAACAAGCAACAACATATACAATGTTCGAAAGTAATGTGATTTTGTTCAATAATCCACGGTATTTTGATGTGGGCTGACCAGTTTCTTTCCTCTCAGTCATGTCCTTCTCAAACAAATATCCTGGGAAATACATTTTCCAGGACAATAGGAATACAATAGCAAGCAACTTCAAACGTAGAAATATAAGTTATATAACACAACAGAAAAATAAACGGACGCACCAAGATGTTTTTAGATTACAATATATCACAGTCATAGTTAATATCACATCTTTATTGCACATCTTAAAATGTGTTAAAACATGATTGTCCTTCTTAGTTAACAATTATATTTAAGTGTCTTCTGTAACTTTCTCTCTCTCTCTCTCTCTCCCTCTCTCCCTCTCCCCGCCCCCCCCCCTTCCCCCCTCACGCTCTCTGACAATGCTTTTGAAAATACTTAGGACATTTTACCAACAAAGTGTTAGACCACATCTTGAATACGGATTATCAGCATGGAGTTCGGCATCAGAAGCCACACTGCAAGAATTAGACAAAGTGCAAAATCAAGTACTCAGAGTTACCACAGGCAGTATGAAATCAACACCTATAGCTGTGATGGAGAAAATGGGGATGACCCAAGCACTGAGTGAACACAGAGGCACAAAGATGCTAATACAAGCAGAGAAGTTTCTTAGTATGCCTAGTCACATTATGAATGAAAGATTCCAAAATCTAGCTTTGGGACCATTAAAGAGAAGCAGTTTTATCCACCAGTCAAACGGCTCTGCAGACAAACCACTGATTTGCCTGCAACTGATAGCCACTTAAATGCTGTCCCAAAACGGACCCCCAGGAGAGAGGAGTATAAGTTTCCAATACACATCAAGACAGAAGTGAAAGGAATATTTATTTGGCAAGGAAGAACGAAACAGTGTGCAGCGTAAAACAGCCACCCTCAGTCTATTTGATGATGAATACCCGCAGAATCTTTGGGTCCGTGTTTACACAGATGGGTCAGCAGAAAGGGCAGTCAGAGACGGAGGTGCAGGAGTGTACATAGAGTATCCTAATAATACAAGGGATACAGTCAAAATACCAACAGGAAAGCACTGTCAAGACTATGATGCAGAAGTTCAAGCAATCAAGATAGCGGTAGAAAAACTACTAAATACAGGGTATTTTTCACAACCAGTGGTATTCCTGACAGATGCACAAGCGGTACGAAAGAGCTGATAAACTAGCTAAGGATGGTGCAAATGAAGAACAACCCGACATACCACCCTCTTATCAACAGAAGAAGAAAATAATCAAATCAATCAGAATGCCACCGAAATTGGCGCAAGACGATTACCAGAGCAATTCATTATCCTTAGAACAGGGCACAATCGACTTCGCTGCCACATGTACACACAATTTAAGTTTGGCGAATCAGCCATGTGTACATGTGGACTCGCACCTGAGACAACAGATCAAATCCTCCAAGACTGTCCCAGATTCAACGCTTCCAGGCAAAACTTCTGGTTAAAAGAGACAATTGTGGAAGTCAAACTTTACGGGCCACTTAGGGAATTACAAAAGACAGTGAAGTTCATAAGAGAGACAGCATTGCAGATATAGATAATTTATTTTATGCGAACGAATGAAGAAGAATATTAACACACATGAACTTAGAAATATAGGTTAAGGTTAATGTCTTTGCAGTTTTTTGGGAGCTTCCCCATCCCCTCTTTTCCCGCCTATATGTTGTGTCTCTTTTTCCCCCTTTATTTATACTTTCCTTTTTCCTTCTGCCACTTTCTACACGAATGTAACACGCAGTTAGCGGGACGTACACGAGCAAAGATCAGAGACAAACAAACATGGAGGTGCAGGTGTCGACAAGAGAGACAACCCACGGAGAACTCACTTCACCAGTAAGCCATGACCTGTCCTAGAAAAACACATTTAGGTACATAAAGTGTAAAGATGAGTGCAGAGAGTGCACAGATGGGTAGACTTAGAGCTCAGATGAGCAAAGTGGAATAACAAGGAAGAGTTAAGCTGGGGGACAGTAAAACAATAGGATGGTGCACACATGAGTACAGTAAGAGCACAAGGAAGAGTTGAGCTAGGGGACAATAAAACAACAAGATGGTGCACACATGAGTACAGTGAGAGCACAGGAAAGGGGCTAGCTCGGAGCCACAAGAAAGTGACAAGTTGACCGGATGGATGTCTACAAAATCAATAGTCACACAATAACAGTATTCATATACTTAGCTATTCGGATTTTACACATACAGTTCTTGATTCTCTCAGAGTAACTATATTTGGTCTACTCTCCTATACTGGATCACTGAAGTGCCATAAACAATGTACCCACATACTGTGGCGATTACGCGTAGTAGGATTTCAAAGAAACACCGAGACAGATGCAATGTCTAGAATGGTATAGCAACCAGTTGTTCAGCTGAGATAGGTGCTAGTTGGACATTAGTCAAGCGTTCAGCTGAGATGGGTGTTAGTTGGACATTAGTCGAGCGTTCAGCTGAGATAGGTGTTAGTTAGACATTAGTCGAGCGTTCAGCTGAGATAGGTGTTAGTTAGACATTAGTCGAGCGTTCAGTTGAGATGGGTGTTAGTTAGACATTAGTCGAGCGTTCAGCTGAGATAGGTGTTAGACATTAGTCGAGCGTTCAGCTGAGATGGGTGTTAGTTAGACATTAGTCGAGCGTTCAGCTGAGATAGGTGTTAGTTAGACATTAGTCGAGCGTTCAGCTGAGATGGGTGTTAGTTAGACATAAGTCGAGCGTTCAGCTGAGATAGGTGTTAGTTAGACATTAGTCAAGCGTTCAGCTGAGATAGGTGTTAGACATTAGTCGAGCGTTCAGCTGAGATAGGTGTTAGTTAGACATTAGTCGAGCGTTCAGCTGAGATAGGTGTTAGTTAGACATTAGTCGAGCGTTCAGCTGGGATAGGTGTTAGTTAGACATTAGTCGAGCGTTCAGCTGAGATAGGTGTTAGACATTAGTCGAGCGTTCAGCTGAGATAGGTGTTAGTTAGACATTAGTCGAGCGTTCAGTTGCAGGCATCTCTCTATAACCGCTCTGTTTATGTCATCATAACAACCATCATAATCATCATCATCATTTTCCACTTCTGCCGTTACACTTCATGGGGAGGAACAGTTTGCCAACCATTACTAGATGTATAGCAATGGCTATTTTAATTCTGTGTCCATATAAAAGCTATATAATGTCATCAATTCATATCCTTCTAAGACGACCTATTGCGAGCGCATCAGATCTTTACATGTGTAGCGCCTGTGTTTGTAGTTGTTCGGGCTGCATTCTTACTTGATGACCAAACCATTTGATTTTCTGTTTCTCATAGTCTGACTGATATTATCATTTCTAACTGTGTCTCAGATGGTTAACTTGGCGACTGTTCTCATGCATCAAATTTCACAGCTGTTAATTTTAAGTAGGTTAGCCTCTGAAAATGTTCAAGTCTGGCACCGATAGCACAGTGTTGACAGACAGACAGACAGACACACAGACTAGACAGATGGACAGACAGATAGATAGATAGATAGATAGATAGATAGATAGATAGATAGATAGATAGATAGATAGATAGATAGATAGATAGATAGATAGATAGATAGATAGATAGATAGATAGATAGATAGATAGCTAGCTAGCTAGCTAGCTAGCTAGCTAGCTAGCTAGCTAGCTAGCTAGATAGATAGATAGATATAGATAGATAGATAGATAGATAGATAGATAGATAGATAGATAGATAGATAGATAGATAGAGATAGATAGATAGAGATACAGACAGACAGACAGACAGACAGACAGACAGACAGACAGACAGACAGACAGACAGACAGACAGACAGACAGACAGACAGACAGACAGACAGACAGACAGACAGACAGACAGACAGACAGACAGACAGACAGACAGACAGACAGACAGACAGACAGACAGACAGACAGACAGACAGACAGACAGACAGACAGACAGACAGACAGACAGACAGACAGACAGACAGACAGACAGACAGACAGACAGACAGACAGACAGACAGACAGACAGACAGACAGACAGACAGACAGACAGACAGACAGACAGACAGACAGACAGACAGACAGACAGACAGACAGACAGACAGACAGACAGACAGACAGACAGACAGACAGACAGACAGACAGACAGACAGACAGACAGACAGACAGACAGACAGACAGACAGACAGACAGACAGACAGACAGACAGACAGACAGACAGACAGACAGACAGACAGACAGACAGACAGACAGACAGACAGACAGACAGACAGACAGACAGACAGACAGACAGACAGACAGACAGACAGACAGACAGACAGACAGACAGACAGACAGACATAGATAGATAGATAGATAGATAGATAGATAGATAGATAGATAGATAGATAGATAGATAGATAGATAGATAGATAGATAGATAGATAGATAGATAGATAGATAGATAGATAGATAGATAGATAGATAGATAGATAGATAGATAGATAGATAGATAGATAGATAGATAGATAGATAGATAGATAGATAGATAGATAGATAGATAGATAGATAGATAGATAGATAGATAGATAGATAGATAGATAGATAGATAGATAGATAGATAGATAGATAGATAGATAGATAGATAGATAGATAGATAGATAGATAGATACTAATCTTTAGATGTCTTAATAACAGTGTCAGTCTGTATATTAGTGCTCTGGCTTGTTGGAATCTTGTTTCTGTTTCCATATCTTTTCTCCCGTCCTCTGAGAATATACTTTCTAGATATTTAAATTCTTCCACTTGCTTCGGACAGTGCCCTTCAACCCGATATGTAGCGGACTAGGAATTCTCCTGACCTATATTATCTCAGTTTTAGTCACGTTTTCTCTTCTATCTTCTGTATGTTGTTCATATGGTTTAGCAGTCTACTCCCCTCTGTTCCTGTGTCAGTGGCAATCACACAAATCTCCTTTATAGTCCCATTTAAAAAACTGGTGACAATCCCATGAGCCCCAGCAGAATTTTGAAGCTCGCACACACAATGTAAATGCACAAGGCAGCCGCCAGATATACCACCACTTCAGCCCCTTAAATTGACACTCACTATCGTTGCAAGCAGTCAGTAACGAAAGACGAAAGTCAGTAAAGAAATAAAGAGTGGAATATTTGTCTTCAAGTAAACAAAGTCACTTCAATAAGACACAATTCTAACAGGCAAAACTGTAAGCGTTTAATTAGGACAAGACTTTTCTGCTGGCCACAGTACAAAGAAAATCTCCTGCAGGTTTTTCCAATTTAACGCCGGTTTCTTAGACTAAAAAAATGTTGCAAAAAACATGCGTTTGCTACAGTGATAGCGGTGGAGATGATGGGATAAATAGCTCGTGCGAGCAGACATCGAGTGTGGAGTGAGTTTACGTCGTGTAACTCACAGTTAGAGGATTGCCCAGTTACACACGGAAGTTAAGATTCGCAGGTCCTCATTGGGGGATTGGTGAGGGGTGGGGGATATGAGGAGTGAACCTCTGTACAGAAGATACAGTAGAAGTCAACACTCACGGGTACACACACCTTCCATCTTTGTTTAGAAAAATAAGGAGAGCGAGATAGAAAAAAAAAGAGGGGTGGGATGGAGGGAGAGAGCAACAAATGAGGAAATAGGAAATTAGAGTTGACCGTCATGTTTCTATTGAGAGGGAATAGAGATACACAGACAGACTGACGGACTGACAGACGGACGGGCGGACCGACCAACCGACAGACAGACAGACACACAGACAGACCGACCGACCGACCGACCGACCGACCGACCGACCGACCGACCGACCGACCGACCGACCGACCGACAGAGAGAGAGAGATAGATAGATAGATAGATAGATAGATAGATAGATAGATAGATAGATAGATAGATAGATAGATAGATAGATAGATAGATAGATAGATAGATAGATAGATAGATAGATAGATAGATAGATAGATAGATAGATAGATAGATAGATAGATAGATAGATAGATAGATAGATAGATAGATAGATTAGATAGATAGATAGATAGATTAGATAGATAGATAGATAGACAGACAGACAGACAGACAGACAGACAGACAGACAGACAGACAGACAGACAGACAGACAGACAGACAGACAGACAGACAGACAGACAGACAGACAGACAGACAAACAGACAGACAGACAGACAGACAGACAGACAGACAGACAGACAGACAGACAGACAGACAGACAGACAGACAGACAGACAGACAGACAGACAGACAGATAGATAGATAGATAGACAGACAGACAGACAGACAGACAGACAGACAGACAGACAGACAGACAGACAGACAGACAGACAGACAGACAGACAGACAGACAGACAGACAGACAGACAGACAGACAGACAGACAGACAGACAGACAGACAGACAGACAGACAGACAGACAGACAGACAGACAGACAGACAGACAGACAGACAGACAGACAGACAGATAGATAGATAGATAGATAGATAGATAGATAGATAGATAGATAGATAGATAGATAGATAGATAGATAGATAGATAGATAGATAGATAGATAGATAGATAGATAGATAGATAGATAGATAGATAGATAGATAGATAGATAGATAGATAGATAGATAGATAGATAGATAGATAGATAGATAGATAGATAGATAGATAGATAGATAGATAGATAGATAGATAGATAGATAGATAGATAGATAGATAGATAGATAGATAGATAGATAGATACTAATCTTTAGATGTCTTAATAACAGTGTCAGTCTGTATATTAGTGCTCTGGCTTGTTGGAATCTTGTTTCTGTTTCCATATCTTTTCTCCCGTCCTCTGAGAATATACTTTCTAGATATTTAAATTCTTCCACTTGCTTCGGACAGTGCCCTTCAACCCGATATGTAGCGGACTAGGAATTCTCCTGACCTATATTATCTCAGTTTTAGTCACGTTTTCTCTTCTATCTTCTGTATGTTGTTCATATGGTTTAGCAGTCTACTCCCCTCTGTTCCTGTGTCAGTGGCAATCACACAAATCTCCTTTATAGTCCCATTTAAAAAACTGGTGACAATCCCATGAGCCCCAGCAGAATTTTGAAGCTCGCACACACAATGTAAATGCACAAGGCAGCCGCCAGATATACCACCACTTCAGCCCCTTAAATTGACACTCACTATCGTTGCAAGCAGTCAGTAACGAAAGACGAAAGTCAGTAAAGAAATAAAGAGTGGAATATTTGTCTTCAAGTAAACAAAGTCACTTCAATAAGACACAATTCTAACAGGCAAAACTGTAAGCGTTTAATTAGGACAAGACTTTTCTGCTGGCCACAGTACAAAGAAAATCTCCTGCAGGTTTTTCCAATTTAACGCCGGTTTCTTAGACTAAAAAATGTTGCAAAAAACATGCGTTTGCTACAGTGATAGCGGTGGAGATGATGGGATAAATAGCTCGTGCGAGCAGACATCGAGTGTGGAGTGAGTTTACGTCGTGTAACTCACAGTTAGAGGATTGCCCAGTTACACACGGAAGTTAAGATTCGCAGGTCCTCATTGGGGATTGGTGAGGGGTGGGGGATATGAGGAGTGAACCTCTGTACAGAAGATACAGTAGAAGTCAACACTCACGGGTACACACACCTTCCATCTTTGTTTAGAAAAATAAGGAGAGCGAGATAGAAAAAAAAAGAGGGGTGGGATGGAGGGAGAGAGCAACAAATGAGGAAATAGGAAATTAGAGTTGACCGTCATGTTTCTATTGAGAGGGAATAGAGATACACAGACAGACTGACGGACTGACAGACGGACGGGCGGACCGACCCAACCGACAGACAGACAGACACACAGACAGACCGACCGACCGACCGACCGACCGACCGACCGACCGACCGACCGACCGACCGACCGACCGACCGACAGAGAGAGAGAGATAGATAGATAGATAGATAGATAGATAGATAGATAGATAGATAGATAGATAGATAGATAGATAGATAGATAGATAGATAGATAGATAGATAGATAGATAGATAGATAGATAGATAGATAGATAGATAGATAGATAGATAGATAGATAGATAGATAGATAGATAGATAGATAGATAGATAGATAGATAGATAGATAGATAGATAGATAGATAGATAGATAGATAGATAGATAGATAGATAGATAGATAGATAGATAGATAGATAGATAGATAGATAGATAGATAGATAGATAGATAGATAGATAGATAGATAGATAGATAGATAGATAGATAGATAGATAGATAGATAGATAGATAGATAGATAGATAGATAGATAGATAGATAGATAGATAGATAGATAGATAGATAGATAGATAGATAGATAGATAGATAGATAGATAGATAGATAGATAGATAGATAGATAGATAGATAAATTTTGCTATGTTATTAGAAAAGTAGTGATTGGCCGAACAGTTATAAGCAGAAGACTAGGGATCTAATCCTCAGTAAAACTGGAGATATTTTATGGTCGGGGGTTAAATAAAATCCTCACCTGCTCAGTCGTGGCGACAGCACTAGCCATGCGGCTGTGAATGCTCAGGCTCAAAGTCACCCCCCCCCCCCCCCCCCCCCCCCCCCCCCCCTCGACTACACCGC
>CAJHNH020000237.1:0-47500 GCA_905116865.2 Candidula unifasciata | reverse complement strand
TATTCTTGATGTTACATTCTTTTCATAATCTAAATCTGGAGTAACTTTACTTCCGAGGTATATACATTCTTCAACTTCTTCTATAGCTTCATCATTCATATATGCATTTACTGCGTGCGCATATTTATGCATTGTTCCATGAATAATTGTTTGTTCACCAGTTTTTCAAATGCGATAGCGGGGGGGGGGGGGGGGGGGTCATTTCATTTATTATGCACTGCCACAGGAACGGAGCAAGTGTGGGGAAACCCGATTACAGTGATATTGAAACTTCGACCAAGACTATGACGAATCGCTTTAGCCGAAAACTGCAATTTTGTGACATCGAATATAATAAATACACCGTTGTCTACACCTGCTGTTGCTCTTAGTTAGTTTCAGCTGGTCAGTGAAACCATTCTCCCTGTTTTGGCAGTACGCACGTGTCAGACAGTTCAAGGACACTGCCCCGTAGTAACGCCCCCCCCCCCCCCCCCCGGCCTCTCTCTCTCTCTCCCTTTCTATTTCTCGCTCTGTGTGTCTGTGTGTGTGTGTGTTTTGTCTACCTTTATTTTTATGACCCTCTAGGTTCCAGTATGTAGACACTATATTTCTCTAAGGCTGTGGCTTTTCCCTGTGGATTTCTTGTAATTTGACCATTGTCTCTGGGTAGCAAGACCGGACGCCTGCGTATTGTTACGCACATAAAAAATCCCTAGGCAGTAGAAAATCGAAAAGAGTGGCGCTAACCGGGCCAAATTTGGAGTTACAAATCTACTCAAAGTGTTTCAGGATCCTCGCCGGTGAAACAGAGTTCGTGCTCTGCGCTGAGATTCTTCCGACTCAGGCTTGAGTTAGAAGAAAAACGGAGCACTTATGGGTTGCTACCCTTGTGCCATGATGTTGAATAAACATAACACGTTGTCGTGGAATGGAAGGAAACACACGCGAACAGATACACGCAGTTGCAAACTGCAGATTGTAGAGAGGCATGATCGCCCATGACAGTCGGCAAGGCACTCGATGATGATTATGTGTCCATGAAGTTCAGAACCTTTTTTTTTCTGTCAATGACTTTATCCTGAACTTAAATTTGTCTGTTGTAGGTTTTTTTTTTTTCTTTCTTTCTTATAGATCTCCCTATATACTATAACAGATGTAGTCGTACTAAAATTATTATGAAGTTTTAAATTGTCATACAAATGAAAGTGTATGTCTATTTTTACTTACGTACATGAGCATGATGGTCTCCCATACTTTTCAAGATGCATGATTAGTCGGTTCAGCAAAAAAAATCTTGTCCAGAAAAAAACTAGTTCTGTGTCTGATCTTTAGGTACGATCCCAATGTTTGTTTATCCCTCTCTCACTCTCTTACCCTTTTTCTGCCTCTCTCCCTCCTCCCTCCCCCACTTTCTCTCTCTCTCTCTCTCTCTCTCTCTCTCTCTCTCTCTCTCTCTCTCTCTCTCTCTCTCTTCCTCTCACTTTTTGATTCTTTCTGTACTTTTTTAAACTCGTCTATCTTCCATGTGCAACGCTCCAGGCATGCAGCTATAAGTACACTGGCTGACATTTAAAACAGAAAACAAATCAGGGAAGAAAGTCAAAGTGGAACACCGTACATTTTCTAACGGATAAGACAAATGCAACAAACGAGATAAAATCTTCAGTTTAACAAGAGAAGAAGAAAAAAATCAGCCCAACTGTCAAATATGTTCAATATTTTGAGACACTAGTCTGTACCAACAGGGCCGTATTTAGGATGTTGAATGTTGTATGTTGAATTAAGAATCGACCTCACAGCACTCGGGACACACCCATAAGCGCTCACAATAGTTAACTTGTCATACATCAGTTCACCACTAAGTGGTGCAGAGCCGGCCAGTCTATCTGGCTGCTATGAGAAAGTTATAAATTCAAGGCAAAAATAAATGGTAAACACACACAGAATTAAACACTACAATTTAATGGCCACCCCCGTGTGGGTTCCGGAGCCCCATTGTGGGGAAAACAAGAATAGACCCACTGCCTCCCCAAAAGCATGTCGTAGAGTCGACTAATTGGGGAGCTTCCTTTTAAGTCGGGGTTCTCCTTTGCCCGAGAGGAAAGGAACCAACAGTCTGTATTCAAGAGAATGAGATCTGTAAAACTGATGCACACGCAACACTCGGGTTCTGGAGCAGGACTGCAGTTCAGTAGTGGACGAGCAACCAGAACTTTCCGCCAGAGTGTACAGCTGGTGAACGCGAAGAAGAAGAATTTAATGGCCCATACTTAAACACATGTAGTCGCTGTGGTGTAGCGACTAGACGCTCGCTTGCGGATCGGAAGATCTTGGGTTCGTGTGCTGACGGAGACGGTAATTCCTTCAAAATAACCTTTGCTCCCAGGTCGACAGAGCCTTGAGTGGTACCAGCTGCAGTTCTGGGAAATAAAGTCGGCCGGCACGATGCTGACCAGCGCCCCCGCCCCCTCCACACCAAGTGCTATTTAGTCTATAAAATATAGGTCTAGCCCTATATGACCAAAACGGCTGAAAAAGTTCTTTACTTTACTTACTGCAACACGGGAACCTCAAGCTTAGTCAGTGAGGTAAGTAAAGTAAAGAGTCTGTATTCAAGAGAATGAGATCTGTTAAACTGATGCACACGCAACACTCAGCTTCTGGAGTAGGACTGCAGTTCAGTAGTGGACGAGCAACCAGAACCTCCGCCAGAGTTTACAGCTGGTGAACGCGAAGAAGAAAAAGAAGAAGAAGAAGTGACAAATATATGGTAGAATCATTACAATTTAAAAATCATTTTGCGAAACGTATGAAACTCAGAGAAGTGACTTTCCTCTTATTTGTGTATTTGCTTCTTCTTCTGCTTCTTTTGTTTGCTTGAAATAAATTATCTATATCTGAAATGTTGTCCCTAGTAAGAACTTCACTGTCTTTTGTCATTCACTCAGCGAGCCGTTAAGTTTGACTTGCACCGATGTTTCTCTTGGCCAAAAGTTTTGTCTTGATATGTTGTATATGGGACAGTCTTGGAGGACATGATCTGTTGTCTCAGGTGCCAATCCCCATGTGTACATGGCTGATTCGCCGATTTTAAATTGTGTGTACATGTGGCTGCTAAGTCGACTGTGTCCTGTTCTAAGGCGTAGAATAATAACTTGCTCTGGTCTTTCCATAAAATGTTAATCGTCTCTTTCCGGTTTTGGTGGCTTTCTGATTTACTTGATTAATCTCTTCTTTTGTTGATGTGTATATGCTAATGTATTTGTCCTTTCCTTGAAATCGAGACTGGTAGTGATATTTAAAGTAAAGTAAAGTAAAGTCAGAAGATGTGAACCAGCGTCATTGCACACGGTTATAAACCATTAGTGCTCTGCCACCATTACGGACTGCTGATAAAAATTGTCCGCCTGTGTCGCCGTTCGCATGTAACTCTCTAGCTACAGCGACGTTCCTCCATTTACCCCAGAGTGTCAACTCTTGTACCCATTTCCTAGAGGCTGGGTGAACCCCGGGAGCCGCCCGGTTTCGAACACCGACCGTGGCTGCAGCGAGTCGCAGCTGGATTTTTAAGCGAGCCTCTTATCGCCTGCGCTAACGCTGCCCCGGTCGTGATGTTTGATTCTATGGTCAGCACTCCAAGCTGATCACTCGTTCTTGATTCTCTTTTGTCGGTAGACAGTTCCTAATCTGCATATAACCTTTCAGAACAGTTTGTTGCTAGAATACAGTTGCAAGTCTTGAGTGCAGTGTAAAAATCACCATCTTTCTGTGAAGCCAGCATTATGTTTAGAAACAGAGAAATGGAAAGTGATATAATTTTGCTAAAAATTAACTAAATTGTGAGTGTGTGTGTTATGTGTGTGTGTATGTACACACGTCTCTGTTTAAATGTATATGTGTGTATGCGCATATACTAAAAAAAACGTTATTTACAAAATAGGATATGTGTGTCCTATGTCGACTCAGACGTAGATGGGTACCAGATAACAACCCCGTGAATTAAAGACGGCCGCCGTGATGTTTACTACATCAAGCACCGAGTGTCAGGTAGGTCTATAAACTATACGTCTAGCCCCTATATGCCCAATATGCCTGAATGCGTGAATCAGGGTTCTTGACTTTGCATTACTTACTGGACATGTGGTGCTTGCCAGATATGTTTAATGGACGACTGGTATTCGATGGGGGATGTGTAGAGTAAGTTCTGCTCGGAGGAGCGAACTCAACAAGAATCTTGCGATCATCACAAACAATCCCGCTCCGAACAAATGTTTCAGCCCTTTGTTTTCAATATCACGTCTACCAACTCTGCATGTCAGACGGGTTGTCGGTTCTCTTTAAGACCCCAGCTGCCGGATTTCCCATGGAGGCTTGGTCAATAAAGAAATCCAGACCTTCTGAGGATATTTAACCGTATGACAACTGGGCATATGTACCAGCGCGCTTGCCAGTGCTCCCGACCAAATATAATAAACACGGATATAAACTAAAACAGAAAAAACATTGGCAATGATAGAAAGCTCCGAGGAAGCTCAGCACGAAATGTTATCGTCTACTTCGGCGTACAGTTCTAGTCAGTTATTAATAATTAAACTTATGAAAAACTGTTAGCTGAAAAGGCAAAAATAACAAGAAATTGAACGTACACGATTAGAAATGTTAGTTGCGTGTCATTTACAAAACGTTGCAGAACCAACCCAAAAATTTTTGTGTAATTGTACTAGGCAATTTTATATTCAGGAGTTTGCCACTGCTATTGAAACGTCGTCTCCCGAAACCACTTTTAGAACCAACGCAAGGCGGTCTGCTGCCAAATTTGGATTGGATATAGACAAGTCTAATACACAACACATCCGTGGCACGGCATGTATAAATGACTGAGTTTGGTTCTCTATATAATATGTGAATGCCAGTTTGAATTCATGTGAACCCCAGTCTTGTTCACTACAGGTAAGAGAGAGGGAAAAAATTTATGGTTGGGTTTTTGTAAATGCAGAATTTACCTTCAGCAAAAAACACAACAATAAACCCCGCTCTGATTGACGTCACTCAGATAGGCGGAACCTGAACATCACCAGCGGTGAAGAAAGCCGCTGCAGCGGTCGTTGCAAAATGCATTATTACTGTTTATGGAACCCAGCTTTTTTTTTTTTTTAAATCTTTTTTCTTTGCACTTGGATAATAACTTGTTACTTCACATTAAGATGGCAGTATGTTTTTTTTTTTTTTGGGGGGGGGGGAGTAGGTGGGGTGGGGGGGGGGGGGAAGTGTGTGAATTGGGGAATGAGGACTGCATTGTTTGGCTTGCTGGTTCAGTTTTGTAAACCCCCTGGGGATCGACGCATGAGCTGCAGAGTTCTCGCTTTGTGCTACGCACTCATGAGCTAGATGGGATAAAACTCGGTTCAGTGAAGTATCTCTTCTCACAATAAATATGATCCGCTTGTAAACCCCCTGGGGATCGACGCATGAGCTGCAGAGTTCTCGCTTTGTGCTACGCACTCATGAGCTAGATGGGATAAAACTCGGTTCAGTGAAGTATCTCTTCTCACCATAAATATGGGGGTTTTGTTTTCTTCCCCATACATTTCCCTGAAGTGGGTTGATAATAGTCCTATACTAGTCTGCTTTGACTTTCCCTGTCAGTGTGGTGAGATTAGATTGTTGAGTTAGTTTTAAAAGTAACCTAAATATATATCTTGTCTTAGTTTGACCGTTTCCAGTCCAGTCTCTCTCTCTCTCTCTCTCTCTCTCTCTCTCTCTCTCTCTCTCTCTCTCTCTCTCTCTCTCTCTCTCTCTCTCTCTCTGTGTGTGTGTGTCCAGTGTCTCTGCGACGTCTTTGTTAGCTCTGGTCTGCGCGTGTTACGTGAAGACGTTGTTTTTTTATGACTATCATTGCTGCATGAAGCTGATCGTCATATCTGCCCTCAAGCATCTGTCTTTGGTAGTAACAATAATTTCTTCCATTTAATTTTCCTCCTGCCATGATGCTAGACTATCTGATGTTTTTTCCGTCCTCTATAACCCCCCCCCCCCTTTTCCCCCACCCACTTACTGGTGAGGTGATACGTTAAACAACACCAGGACCTCACACCGAGTGATTAACACCTGGTCACACAAAGTGCCACCATACGTACGAGAATCACCCAGGAACAGGTCCCATAAGCCCCGTTCAGATGTGTGGGTATATTAGGGCCCCCGGCAGCGCCATGGTGGGGCTCTAAAACAACAACAACAACAACAACAACAACAAAGATGAGTCCGATGTTAGGACTCACTGCAGTGCATCACAGCACTTGGGACACCATCATAAGCACTCCGTCCCCATCTTCAGCAGCAAGCGAAGAGTTCCAATTCCGAATGGCACCAGTAACTGTCTGATTGTGTATCCGTATCGCCCTTTCCCTGAGTGTTGAACGCCTGCCAGATCCGCTTGTAACTCCTTGCAGTGCCACTCTGCCCAGAACGTAATCATCTATATGTCCCTCCGCACTGTTTACTCGCTCCCACAGAGCCCTCACAACATCAAGCTTGTCATACATAAGTTCACCACTAGGCGGTGCAGAACCAGTCAGTCTATCTGCCTGCTTTTTTTCTAACACACTGGCATGACCTGGGGAAAATATCCAAAGGATGCTAGCTAACCGGGACCTCTGAAGTGAAGTGATGCTTGCCACTCTGCACAGAGCATGCCTGTCTCCACCTTTCTCAACATGCTCTGTGAGACAGTTACATGCGTTTACAGATGATTCTCAAGCCAGCGAATACAGCAGTGACTGCCTCCACCTGCATTCTTAAGCTAGACGATGTGATTTCATATGCCAGACTTTGCTGCACCAAGCGACGTCTATTCGCTTTTGCTATGAACCGCCATGCATTTTGTCTGCCCTTCAACACAGAGCCATCTGTATAGATAATCACGTCACCTGGGCGGGAATTTTCATGAATCTTTTTTTTTTTTTTAACTTCTGGTTCTGCAGCAGCACCAGGCCAGTTTCTGCACTCACAACTCAAAGTGACTGGTACTCACTGCAGTTGTAACTTTAGTAGTGCCAAGAGTTCATTCGTATATATTGCTTGCAGGGATGGCATCTGAACAGCTGCTGCACGACTCAACACCAAAAGAAACACCACACCATCGAGACGAAGCAAATAGCGACACCTGCTTTGATGTAAACAACACTACAACATCGAGAAAGTTCGTCTCCACGAAAGGTCAAAGGTATCTAGGTAAGAAAAGCGTGCATATCTCAAACCTTTCAGAAGCTCAGCAAAGGAATCATATTCAAGTGTAGGCATGAACCTTAGTGACACGGATATGTGTGTTATATCTGTCTTTCAACTACTGACTGCTTACATCGGTACTGGGCTGTGTGTAGTGAACGCTTCACTCAACATAGACACAGCATATATCAGCACTTTTGTCCATGTTACGTATATTTCATCTGATAACTCCTACAACACAGTCATTAGATCTTGTTTGTGTATTAAAGTTATCTCATATTTTAATTCCTACATCATACGACAAGATCATTACTAGCGTAGCTCTGCGTGTATTTCAACAATAAGAATGGAGATTGGGGTAATAACTGCCGCTGTATAATAACAGTCTGAGGCTCTTCACACCATCAGCAACAGTCACTGCTTCACGTGTTCCCCTACGGCACGCTTAAGGTCCTTCACCACTGCATGTCGTGTAAATGACTTAGCTGAATGAGCATCTTAGTTTGGTACGTGAGTAACACACTTGCAATAGTGCGTTTCAAAAGTTGTACCCTCAAACTATAACAAATATCTCGAAAAAACATGCACAGATCATGTATGTGGCCTTAAATTGACTGTTTTTAGGATTTTATAAGTTGCACGTTTGCTACTGTTTGTCTAAAGCAGCGAATGTACGTGATCTTTGTAAACTATACTTTGTGTACCCTTAAAAACAATAAAATAAAACTACATATAAAATAAAATTTAAAAAAATAATATACAGTAATTAACACACACGCACACACACACACGCACGCACACACACACAGATTGTTAAAAAATCATTTCACGTGTGCAGTAATTATTTTTTTTCCTTGCCTACAAGAAAAAATTGTACATCTAAATCACGAGAGGCTAATGCTGGATACGACTACCGAAGAATGAAACTCCTTTAAAATATGTGCAATTTGATGTTTTCAATAGCTTCCGTTACTCAATTAACGATAAGAATGCTGTTTGCTTGATGTCTTTTTCTTTCAATTACCGCAAATAAGGCAAAATGAAAAGTATATGTTTGTTTAAATTTAAAATAATGTCTTCGAGTACATATTTTTAACAGATTGCTCAGAAAATTTTATCAACTTACATGGAACGGTTATTACTGAGTTGCAGATTTTAAAGTTGGCCACGACTTCTAGAACAGACCATAGTTGATGTTTTTCACCACCACAGCCTTTTCCTAATGCCTACACGTCTTGTCTGGTCCAGGCCTTGATCATTTTAAACGATTTTTGCGAAGCGAATGGGTTAATTCGAAGCTGACCCATGCCTGGCTTTTTATAAATTGTTGTCACCTTAATGTAGTTAACTCTTTTAATCCTATGGCATCCTCGCAGCGCATGCCCAAGGGAATGAATGACCGGTATGAAAAATCATGGAAGCATAACTTTCAAACTGGGACTGCTATGGAAAGTCCCGAAAGCATAACTTTCAAACCAGGACCGCTATGAAAAATCACGAAAGCATAACTTTTAAACTGACAAATTACGCAGCGAAAGTAGCCAACAGGGAAGCCAGATTTCTTTAGTGTGCTCTGACCACTAGTAGTGAACACGTTACACGATGGCTGGAATTCATGTAAAGAAGTCAACTACGCATCTGACGTTCCATGAGACTGAAAGAGTTAATGGCAATCACTTTTTAGGAGATTGTAACCCCAGCCTTCTGATATCAGAGAGAGGTAAGCGAACTCCCCGGCCACCTGCACATATTTCTTGATGGGAATTCGCAGCAGGCGAACAAGCGAGCTATTCTAAACATCACGCTGCAGATAGAGACAAGAATGGTGAGCACACAGCACTGACTCAGTGCTCACAGATGGCGCGCAATTCCGCACCACGTATTGTCTGCATTGTCAGGATGATTGCTTAGTGTCAGTTCTGATAGCGCGGGATGTTTTCTTACACCTTGCAGTTATGGGTGTCTAGTGTTTGTAGGAGAGCCGGTGTGCGTTAATATAGCAACACACACACGCTCACATACACACGGACACAGACAGACACACATATAGAGGGAGAGCGAGAGAAAGAGAGAGAGATACTGAGGGGGAATAGTGAGAGAAAGTGTGAGAGAAAGTGAGAGAGAGATCAAGTGAGAGTGAGAGAGAGGGAGGGAGAGAGAAAGTGAAAGAGATTTAAGAGAGAGAGAAAGAATGAGAAAGAGGGAGAAAAAGTGAGATAGTGAAAAAGAGAAAGAAAGTGAGAGAGCGAAAAAAAGTGAGAAAGGGATAGAGAAAACGTGTGTATGAGAGAGAGAGAGAGAGAGAGAGAGAGAGAGAGAGAGAGGGAGAGAGAGAGAGAGAGAGAGAGAGAGAGAGAGAGAGAGAGAAAGACAAACAAAAATAATGTGGTGGCTTTTAACTTACCGACAATTCTGTCACATTATAATCTTATCGAATAGAAATAAAAAGAAGAAAACCAAAAAAGGCGGGGGGGGGGGGGGGTGTGGAGGAAACATTTGGTTCCCGTTGTGACGTAGTCGGTGAGCAATAAGATGTTTGGAGGTACGACTATCACTGATGACGCAGTCAGCAACCTTCTGGTGATTCATATCTTTTGTGTCTGGCAGAGAGAATCACCAGACGCAGAATTGTGTTTATTTCGACTACTACCACCACTAGTTCACACCAGCTTGGTATAAAAATCCATAAGGGGGAAAGCAAGGATAATGAGAATACAATAGGCAAATAACAATGTGCTTTCTCTTAATGGTATCCCACTCGGAGACGCGGAGTCGGATATCTATTTGGGCAGTAAACTGCTAATTAATGTCTTTATTATACCACTTTTGCGGTGTAGTGTGTCTTCGAGTCTAAGGATTTACGGCCGAATGGCTAGTGCTGTCGCCACGACTGTGCAGGTGAGGTTTTTACTTTGCCCCCGACAGAAAAAAATATCCAGCCTCACCGAGGATTCGATCCCAGGTATCCCACTTGAGAGCCCAGCGTCCTAACCATTCGGCCAGCCGCTTATTTGGGCAGTTACGTAGATACATATGGGGGAACCGATAGAGATATTAAAATCATCATCATCAGGTGCCTTGCAGACTGGCGTGGGCGATCGGCATGATCTCCACAATATGCGATCTACTGTACCGTGTATCAGTGCGTGCGCAGCCATGCAACGAAGCTGTCAAGCATCCTCTCTCGTTGTCTTTTCTCCATTCCTCCTTCCACAGATCTTTCCAGTGGTCACAATATGTTCTATTTTCCCTCTTCTTATAGGTTAGTTGCGTATCCTTTACAGGACGTTGCAGAACCAACCACAACATCCCCTGACCATTGCAATCTGGACGATCGGCTTTCTTGATACAACTGTCGAAACCAACGCAAGGCGCATGGCCCGCAGCTGGGATGAAACCCGGCATCCCGGCATTACAAGGCATTCGCATCGACTTAGCCTCTTCCGATAACATGACCGAAAAATGTCTCTTTCTGATATTAAAATACGAATACAAAATAAGCTTTCAAATCACTATGAAATCGAGAAAATCCAAAACAAACAAACAAAAATTAATATTATTACTAAACTTAAAATGTTTAATTGTAATGTTAGGGTTAGGTCAGTGTTGTTGTAGGGAGCGGAAACATGGACAACAACTAAGGCATTTACCAGTAAAACCAAACGGCTACCAGCGCAGAATAAATGGAATTAAACGGTGTGATAGAATCACTATTGTTGTTCTTCGGGGTGGGGTGGGAGGGGGTTGGGAGGAAATTAAACATGTTCCACTGGACCAAGAGGTGAAAAAAGAGGCTTGCATTGGCAAGGACATATACTGAGAAAACTTGAGACTAGAATGCCTTCTTACTGGAACCCACAGGGGCATGGACTAAGGGTAAGAAAAGGGGAAAAAACCCACCTAGACAAGGGAGTTAGAAAGTTTTGTTAAAAGGATATGGAGGACACAGGCAGAGCTGCATGCAATAGAGAAGGATAGAACATCCAGGCGTGAGCTGGTTGACGATCTATGCACCAATGAGGGATGGAAGGCTGAAGAAGAAGAACCATTTTGTAAAAAAGAGGGAAAAGGGGGGGGGGGGGAATGCTTAACCAACTCTTCAACTTTGGCGTCTATGTGAATAAAGTCCTACCCCCCCCCCCCCCAACTATTTTTGCCCATAACGCAATTCCCCCCCCCCCCCAACCCCTCCTCTCCCAATCAACCTAGACAGTTTTTCTAACCTTAACCACTACTAGAGAGGAAAATAAATATTTCTCCATGACAACACATGAACGAAGCATGTTACTGTTGTTTTAAGATAGGACAACAGGACATGGACGTGATTTCAAACTTAAAATAAGCTGGTAAAGGTAAAGATGAGATAATCGATTTCATTGCACCGGCTTTTATTCCATATTACTCAATCTCTCTTTCTCCGCTCTTTCTCACTCGTGAAATGAAGGGCGCCGCTGTGAAACAGTTCTATACTACTACTACTGCTACTACTACTACCACCACCACCACTACTACTACTACTACTATACCACTACCAAAAACCACCACCACTACTACTACTACTACTACTACTACTACTACTACTACTACTACTACTACTACTACTGCTGCTGCTACTACTACTACTACTACTACTACTACTACTACTACTACTACTACTACTACTACTACTACTACTACTACTACCACTACTGCTGCTGCTATTTGTTCAGTCCCATTCAACAGGACTGGTTGGAAACAACACATCCACACACTCCTTGTTTTTGTTTTTGTTTCCGAAGGGCCTTTTGGCACGTTTTGTCATGGTTACAGCTAGGCTGCGATATCTACGCCTTTCTGACCAACAAATCCTTTTTCAGTAAATGTCAAATTAGCAGCTTTTTAAAAATGAATTCTTATCAGAGGACGTGAATAGTCGTTAAAAAAAACCTGGCACTCGGTAGGTAGGTAGGTAGGTAGGTAGGTAGTTATACCCGACCAGGACATCACACAAGCGATCAATACACCGTGACACAACGTGCCTCCATGCGGATGAGGAAAGAGGTCCCAGAAACTCTTTTCAGCCGTTAGGCCGTATCTATCGCTATGCCATATTTATGGCCCGCTATATTCAGGGCCTCCGGCAAAAGCCAGGGTGGGGCTTCAAATCAATAAAAAATTATGTTTCACGTGGGAATAATTTAGTTATCATCGAAAAAGAGTAGCCTAACGACGCTGCCGGGGCAAAATTTGGAGTTGAAAGTCTACCCAAAAGTATTTCAGGACCCTTGCCGGTGCTAGGGAGTTCGTGCACAGCGCTGAGATTCTTCAGACACGAGTCAGAAGAAGAACGAAGTACTTATGGGCTACTACCCTTGTGCTATCATGTTAATCCGTAGTCTAAAACGAAAATCTACACCTAAAAAGCATGCTTACCGCCTTTTGAAGGCAATCATGAAAGAAAAAAAAAAGGATCTCACTCAAGAACACATCCCCATCCCCATAAAACCTTAAAAAAAAGATATTAATTTATCACCTTTTCTGCAATAGTCACTTCATTAATATTTGAATGATTGTTTCGTTTATCGTGAAAAAGCGTGGACAACTTTGGGCCCAGCCCCCTAGGCAGGGGAAGCTACTCTAGAGCAAGGAGGCCTGGATCTACAGACAGTGGATAACTCGAATGTTGGAGAAATTACAAGTTACAACTACACGCTTTTGGTCATGTTTTCTTCTTGCTGTTGACTTGCCATCGTTTCTAGACACACAGTAGAGAGCTTCCCATCATGTTTGGTATCATTGTTGCCGGTCGTTTGGTAGGTGGCAAAATAACCATTATTTACTTGATTAATTAATAATAATATTACTTGCATCCAATCCATATGCATCATACATATAAATGAGAATCATGATTGGTGATGATATTATTAATAATATTACTTACATTTACATAATAAATATTTCGCCTATCCTCCGACTAACGGTCGGTAAAGATGGCGGCCGCAAAATATCCTTTCGAGCCACAGTTACGTGTCATGTGTTGTAAACATTCAAAAATTGAAGTCAAAACTAATAAGGAACGAAAAAAGCTATGTCAAATCGACTACTTACCGATAATTGTATGCCCTTATATCTGGAAATTATGTCACAGACGTTCTAAATAGTGCTCGAAAATCTGCTGTTTGTGGCAGTTACGCCATTGAAACTCGGCTAAGTTGGATCGGAACAACGCGCGGCTCGTACCGCATTGGTAACGCACCTTTCTTTTTACTAGCATCCACAGACCGGCTATCCTCCGTTACAAAATAGAATAATAAGTAAAAGATCAGAAAAGAGACAAAAGGGGAGTGGGGGGGGGGGGGGTTGGGGGTTGGTGAGAGAGAAATACGTAGATTGCTCAATTCTTTTAGTACCAGAAAGTGACGGGTAATGTCCAAGGGACGTAATAATACCAACAACAAACTCATAAGTGTACAACTTCCACATGGTCATATACAACCACTGTAGGAAACACAAATGCTATCGGAGTTCTTTAGAGACTGCTATTCAACAAAAGACATAACAGTATAATAGAAAATCGACTGGTAAACATAAATAATATACTATTACACAAAGTGCATTGCGTAAGTAACATAATAATTTTCGGCTATCTCTGAACTTCGGGGACAAAAGATGGCGGCCGCAAAATATCCTTTCGAGCCTCAGTCACGTGACTTAATTTGCGGTTTTCCGGCGCCACGAGTCCCTCACGCCGCTAACGCGGCGTGGATTGGGGCTAAACTAGATGGCTAGGACTTACAAGCAAAGCTGCAGGAGATGCGAAAGCTGCTGCTCGTGGGTCCCAGCCATCTAGTTTAGCCCCAGACGCGCGGGGGAGACTCTGCGGCGAGTTTAACTTGACGGTTTGTTCCGTTTCTCGGAATTGTCAACAGACACTAATCCTAGTTTTCCCGCGATGTGTTCGTGACCGCTAGTGCGCAATTGACACGTGACTGTGGTTCGAAAGGATATTTTAAGGCCGCCATCTTTACCGACCGTTAGTCGGAGGATAGCCAATATTTCTATATAAATATTAAATATATACAGTTTACTATCAACGCTCAAGCCATTTACATTTTATTTGTGATTAACATTTTTTTAAATAAATAATGTATCATCTCCTGCTAAGACTCCAGAAATGATTCAAGATTTATAAATCACGAATTAATTAGTCTAATGGGCTCTCCTCCAAACTTCGTCCCCATATTATGGTGGCCAAACAAATACTCTAACGGGGCCTTAGTCATGTGTAAATTGCGGAGTTTCTGGTGAAGAACAAGTTGCAGCAAAACTATGAGAGGCTACAAATAGCAGGCCAATATTATCGAGAGCAAACAAATACTCGGCTCTCCTCCGAACTTCTACCCCGGCACATTATGGCGGCTAAACAAATACCCTAACAGGGCCTCAGTCGTGTGTAAAATGCGGACTTGTCCGACTTCTGCTGAGAAACAAATCGCTGCAGAACTAGGATTACTTGACAATTTCAAGACATGCAACACTGCAGACGTTAGTAGATGATGATAATTTCGAGCATTTCTGCAGACAATAATAGCGACCATTGACAGTTTCGAGACATGCAACATTACAGACAATAATAACGACATGGCGGGTAGACATATGCGCTTTGATACAGATTAGCGTTTATTTTTAAATACATCTGGAAAATTCAAATTTTTTAAAATTTGTATGGGGCAAAAGGATTTAATGTACTTTTTATATAATTATTATGATAATCCTGTTGTGTAATCTGTCTGTCTAGGGGCACCTAAAAATATTCCTTGGCAGTTGGAAAAGAGTAGCCTCACGGCACTGCCAGGGCAAAATTTGGAGTTACAAATCTACTCAAACTATTTCAGGATCCTCGCTGGTGCAGTGAAGTTCGTGCACTGTGCTGATGTTCTTCAGGCTTAGGTTTTGGGTTAGAAGTAAAATGGAGCATTTATGGGTTACACCCGTGTGCTTTGATGTTATCCGTCGAATAAACATAAACATAATCTATTTGTCTGAATATATAAAATGCTATGGGATACCATTACTCTGCCTTACGGTTTTATTATTGACACTTCCTGTTGCAACTTTTCTACTGCTGCCCTTGATCACCTAATGCAGCATAGGCCCTCAATCAGCTCATTTTGCAGAGTCATTTCTCATGTCCTCTGCATTTTTTATAACTCTGCTGTCTAGCTGCATTTTCCTTGTTTTTATTTTGGTCTACCTTTATTCTACGCCCTTATGGGTTCCAGCATAAAGACATTCTAGTTATATTGTTCAAAGATTCAGACCTTTGCTTTGAGATACAGACTTTAGCTCTTGTATTATTCCTGACATGGTCAGACAGAATTTTATCAGGTCAGTGAGACTCAGTTACTGTTCAGTATTCTTGTGTTATTCCTGACGGGTTCAGAAAGATCTTCATCGGGTCAGTGAAACTCAGTTTCCGTTTAATATTCTTGCATTATTCCTGACAGGTTCAGACAGACTTCCATCGAGTCAGTGAGACTCAGTTTCTGTTCAACATCCCAGAGGCAGACAGCATTAACCACGTGGTTATTTTTATGACGGGACAGACGCCTTTCCCTGAGGGATTGGGAGGAGCCGGTGAGTGGTCACAATTATTGGCAGCTGTCAAATGTTATATAAAAAAACTGATAAATTAGATTCTCTTGCAAAAACTAGCTCTGAATTTTTCTGAAATTCTTATACTTCAGTTTATTATAATGCTTGATTATCTAAAATTTCCTGGGCCCTTTTGTTCTATTTTCTCCTGTCCAGCTCTTACAATACAACAACTACTAGCCACCTTTCACCTATCCAGGCAATGATGTTATCATGTACTACAGGGTGGCATGCTATCATAGTCAATGGCTATGATGACTGGCAAGATGTTCCCGCATTAAGAAACATCTTCCACAATTGTAGCACAACCCCCAACTAGCATGTCGTAAAAAAGTTGACTGATTAGGTGGGTTTGTTTCTTTCAAAGTCGGAATGCATCTGCCTGAGAGGCAAGGAACCAACAGTCTGCATCATACATATAATCCAGATTTGTAAAACAGGTGTGCACATGGAAATCAAATTCTGGGAAAAGAAGACCAGAAGTGGACGTCCAACCGGAACTGTCCATGGGATTTTTCAGCGGGTATTCATTGTCATTGCAGACGAAACACATATTTGTTCTTGTCACTTGGCACCTATACTGCTGCAGGTGATCTAGCAGGTGGCCTGCGGATCATTGCCAGGTGTATTGCATTATTGATCTTTCTACGCTCGGGCTGCCAGCCTTGACGATCCCTATTTTTAAAATGTTGGCCCCTGAGTAAACTTAGCTGAATAGCCCCGCCCTACAGAGTGTGGGGATGAAGATTATTTCTGTTGCCACATTGTCCCAAACCGCAGTCATTCCTTATATCACAAATAACAACTTTTTTTCAGTCATATTAAGACAGAAAAAGTAGCAGTACAATGCTATGTAGTGCCTTAATTATTGTATGCTAAACTATTTTAGTGATGCCTTGGGCTGTGTTGCATGAAAGGGGAAAATCAGGAAGAGAAAGGAATAAGAGAGAAAGTGATTGTAGACAGTTGAAGAACTGAGTGTCTGAGAAGAAGAACATTAAACACATACAATGGCAACAGATTGATTATTGATTTGAGAATCAACATCATAGAACGCTGGGCATACCCATAGATGCTGCATCTCCATACCCATAGATGCTGCATCTCCATACCCATAGATGCTGCATCTCCATACCCATAGATGCTGCATCTCCATACCCATAGATGCTGCATCTCCATACCCATAGATGCTGCATCTCCATACCCATAGATGCTGCATCTCCATACCCATAGATGCTGCATCTCCATACCCATAGATGCTGCATCTCCATACCCATAGATGCTGCATCTCCATACCCATAGATGCTGCATCTCCATACCCATAGATGCTGCATCTCCATACCCATAGATGCTGCATCTCCATACCCATAGATGCTGCATCTCCATACCCATAGATGCTGCATCTCCATACCCATAGATGCTGCATCTCCATACCCATAGATGCTGCATCTCCATACCCATAGATGCTCCATCTCCATACCCATAGATGCTGCATCTCCATACCCATAGATGCTGCATCTCCATACCCATAGATGCTGCATCTCTCATAGCAAATATCTTAAGGTGTACATGCTAACTGTTCCCATAAAACGCTGATTATGCACACATTGTTCTCTTCCTCTCATACATCCCTTCTTGCAGGATCCACTCCTCATTCACACATTCTGACACATGTTATTTCATCAAATCTTGAGTCTTTTATCAACATTCATACATTCTGACACATGTTATTTCATCTAATCTTGAGTCTTTTATCAACATTCATACATTCTGACACATGTTATTTCATCTAATCTTGAGTCTTTTATCAACATTCATACATTCTGACACATGTTATTTCATCTAATCTTGAGTCTTTTATCAACATTCATACATTCTGACACATGTTATTTCATCTAATCTTGAGTCTTTTATCAACATTCATACATTCTGACACATGTTATTTCATCTAATCTTGAGTCTTTTATCAACATTCATACATTCTGACACATGTTATTTCATCTAATCTTGAGTCTTTTATCAACATTCACACATTCTGACACATGTTATTTCATCTAATCTTGAGTCTTTTATCAACAGTCGTTCATATATGGACTTCAGAATATCTCCCTTGTCCAGTAGAAGTATTTCTGTAGCTTTCGCTTTGTAGTCAGAAAATCTGCCCTTTAATTACCTCGTACTCCCGCATTTCTCATACAGTATATCCACGTGATTCCCTGCAATGTTGGCATACTGATGCTTGGTATCCACTCATGCCACATTAGTCCATTTTGAACCTTTCACAGTACAGACTGAGAATCAGACACAGTGGCAGCAGTAGTCCTGAAATTCTGTGCTACAATTGTGGAAGATGTTTCTTAATGTGGGCACATCTGCCAGTCATCATAGCCATTGACTATGATAGCATGCCACCCTGTAGTACATGATAACATCATTGCCTGGATAGGTGAAAGGTGGCTAGTAGTTGTTGTATTGTAAGAGCTGGACAGGAGACAAAGATGCAGTATGAGAAAGAAATGATGGCAGGAGAAATGTGGGTTCTGAAATGAATGTAAACAAGACCTTGAAGGAAGCAGTTCTTCAAGAAACTGGCGGAAACAACAAATTTATTAGAGGAATGTTACATTCACAGTCAATATTTTGTGTGTGTTATAAGGAGAAAAACCTTGAACAGTTGCAGCATTGTTGGCAAACTTGTAAGAGAAAGCGGAAGCCAGATAGTCCAATAGATCAAATGGCAGTCTTACCTGTGTAGGTTCCTGGACCCTTGTGGGGGAAAGGGGGGATGGATGAACAAACTCACTGCCTCCCTAGCGAGCATGTCTTAATTGTTGACTAACTAGGGAGTTTCCCTCGAAGTCAGAGTGTGTCTGCCTAAGAGATCAGGAACCAGAAGTCTGCATACAAATAAGGCTGATCTGTATAAGGTAGTGCATGCAAAACTCAAGTTCTTTAACCAGACTGAAATCCAGAAAGTGGATGAACAGCCAGAGCTTACCACCAGAGTTTACAGCCGGTGAGCATTAGAAGAAGGATAAGAGAAGTCAAATGGCATACCTGGTCCAAGACTCTGGTTCTGATGTGAAATGGCCAACCGTGAAATCTATACCTACCATACCGGTGTCTATTACTATATAGACAGAAAAAAATTCCAGACTCAAAGCCTGTATATAAGCTTTTCGCCATTGGCCATTGTCTTTAAAGCCTAGTAAACGACATTGGTTGTCATAGTCCCTGTACCTAATTCTTCTAAATTTAAAGTGCAACGCATCTACATCTGTTGCAGAAAGAACTTGAGCTATGTGGGATTAAATCCTGGGCAGTAAAGTAAATCCTTCTGCCTTTAAACACATATTGTAGGATTGATGTAAGTACTTTTTGGAGATGGCTGTAGTGGCTTTCCCTGGAATTTGAAACTGCAGCGAACTTGAAGAGAAATCATCTGTGGCTTTCTAACAGTAAGAACAATGTCTTCATAGTGATGCATGTCAGAACTGACACCTTACTGTATGACTAAGATACCATTGTGCTTCCGAATGTCTGCAGCCATCATAACTAACTGCCTCTTATATTTCAGTGTATTTTGCTTGGCCTCGGCCGGAGGGACCTGTCTGGACATTGCTGGGTCACATTTCAAACCAGAAACCCAGTGCCATTTTCAAAATTTCTTCTTTGAAGACAGGTGAGTCCCTGAATGTATATTATTGTGTATTTTGTAAAAATTGTTACGGTATTTAGTCAGAAGTTGGAAGTAAAGCAACAAAATGTATCTTCTGGTTCATTTTCTCTCTATCTGTTTTTTATGAGTTAAGTTTTTGAGTCCCAGGGAGTTTAGCATCAGAGAGCCAAGGTGTGGTGTATAATTTTCAAATTGGGTTCTGTCTCACCCCGTCCTCTTTCTTTATCTTTTTGAAACATGACAGCATATTTTAGATTTCTCTCCTCATCATTTAGGGTATATGCATCCTTTAGATGGGTCATGCTGCAAGAGTGCTGGGTTTGGCTTTTTGCCCATGGTATCCCAGGTCAGTTTACATTTCTTCATTTCCCCTTGACCGGTCCTTCTTCAGATTTTCTTGGGTCATCCACATCTCTTTTTCTTTTATTTTCATGTGCCATTCATTGTATAGCTGTCCTTGCCTTGATGAGGCATTCTACAAACATGTCCAAACCATCTCCTTCTCCATATTTCCTTTAATAATGTTTGCCAGTGATAAAAATATATTCTTTCTCAGTTTTTTGTTTATGATCTTGTTTGTTCAGAATATTTACAGGATTCTCCTTTAACAATAATTCTAAAAAGTCTTGAATTAATATTGAATTTCCTAACACACTCTTGCACAATAGTACTCCTAATATATTGTGTTGTATATGGAGTGTTGTCTCAGACAAAGATGGACGAACAGCCAGTCTATGACCGGCAACATTAGTTTTGAAACTCAGAGCTTGCTGCTGAGGATGGGGACGGGGCGCGTATCGAAATACCCCGAGTGCTGTGGTGTCAATTCTTGACCCAACTCAACTCAAGACAAAAGAGAGTGCAGATACAGATAAAACAAATACTCGGTGGGTGTAAACAAAGAGACATTATCCCGCTTCTTGTGTGAGGAGGTGCTCAACCATATGCCATAGTACACTAGGACTAGAGCCTATACTGGTGAGTTGAGTTGAGTCCAGAATTGATATCACAGCACTCGGGTCATTCTCATGTGTGCTCGGTCCTCATCTTCAGCAGCCAGCTCAGAGTTCCAATATTGATGGTACCGGCCACAATCTGGTTATATGTTCGTCTTGCCTTTCCTCTGAGTGTAGTGTGCCGGCCGGACCCTCTGGTTACACCCAGGTGCTTGATTCTGTCCAGGCCATAATAATCTTGTTTCTCTACTGATTCCGTTGCTTGTTCCCAAAGGGCTTTGACCACATCTGCCTTGTCATATATCAATTCACCACCCAGTGGTGCAGATCCAGCCAGTCTGTCTGCTTGTTCATTACCCACTATGCCGGCATGGCCTGGAGATAAGATCCAAAGTATGCTCACTACCCGTGACCTTCCCAGTAAAGCTTGCCACTCTGCTTGAAGCATCCCTAACTTCACCTTTCTGACATCTGTATGAATCTTGTTCTCTTTCCACCGGAGACCTGCAGTTACCAACTCCACCTCCATTCTCATGCTAGATATTGTGATGTCATGTGCTAGGCTGTCTTGCACTAGAGATTTTCCATTGGCGTTCGCTACGAACCCCCAGGCACTGGTCTTTCCTCTCACCACGAACCATACTGGTGAAGACCTGTCTTCATCACTTTATTTGACAGTAAAGTTTGTTTGTTCATTTATTTGTGCTCAGAGGTTATTGAGAGCGGGACTATTCCATTAAGTTCACTCAAGGGCCAGCATGTTGAAAATTGGGATCGTCAGGGGCCAGAGACCCCAGCGTAGAAATATTAATACAATACAAATGAATATTATCCGCAGGCCACTTAGGTCTCTGTGAGCCAGATTCCAGGCTGCCAGTTGAAAAGAGACAGGTTCAAAACTGGGAGCCTGGCCAAAGATGGGACTGATGATGTTTTTCAAAGTCGTGTGCATCTGCTTGAGAGGTGACTAACCAGCAGTCAGCAAGCACGCAGATAAGCTACATCTGTAAAACATGCGCACACAGATAAGCTACATCTGTAAAACATGCGCACACAGATAAGCTACATCTGTAAAACATGGGCACACAGATAAGCTACATCTGTAAAACATGCGCACACAGATAAGCTACATCTGTAAAACATGGGCACACAGATAAGCTACATCTGTAAAACATACACACATAGATAAGCTACATCTGTAAAACATACGCACACAGATAAGCTACATCTGTAAAACATGCGCACACAGATAAGCTACATCTGTAAAACATGCGCACACAGATAAGCTACATCTGTAAAACATGCGCACACAGATAAGCTACATCTGTAAAACATGCGCACACAGATAAGCTACATCTGTAAAAAATATGCACACAGATAAGCTACATCTGTAAAACATACGCACACAGATAAGCTACATCTGTGAAACATAGGCACACAGATAAGCTACATCTGTAAAACATACGCACACAGATAAGCTACATCTGTAAAACATGTGCACACAGATAAGCTACATCTGTAAAACATACGCACACAGATAAGCTACATCTGTAAAACATGTGCACACAAATAAGCTACATCTGTAAAACATACGCACACAGATAAGCTACATCTGTAAAACATGTGCACACAAATAAGCTACATCTGTAAAACATGCGTACACAGATAAGCTACATCTGTAAAACATGCACGCACAGATAAGCTACATCTGTAAAACATGCACGCACAGATAAGCTACATCTGTAAAACATATGCACACAAATAAGCTACATTTGTAAAACATGCGCACACAGATAAGCTACATCTGTATACGCACACAAACAAGTCCCAGAAGAAAACCAGATCCAGAAGTGGCAAATGACCAGGATTTTCTACTTAAGGCAATTAAACCACCACAGTTGCTATGGTTACCTTCAGTTTCCTAGAATATTTGAGTACATTTTTTAATTCACCCCAAAGAAAGAAAATCCTGGATTGGAAAAGTCCTATATTCTAGGGTTACAGTTAGTCTGTGTCTCTGAGGCGGTCAGGGATGACAAAGATCCTTACCCCAACCCCAGCCTCTAGAATATTGCACTTTCCTGAGAACTCCGGGATTTCCTTTGTTTGGGGTGAATTAAAAATAAAGTTCCAGTAAGTGTTATGAAAATATTCAACCATTAAAAGGTTTTATTGATCAGAATATAAAATGCTTCACAGCCGATGACATCAATGACGGACGGGTTCACTTTGGAGACATGTCCCACCAACAGTCTCACCTGGCTCAGATTGGCATCTCCGTGGAGCCGCTGGAGCAGCTGGCCCAGCAAGTTCCCATCACCCAGGTCTCAGCCCAGACTGCAGTGTCCACGTACATGGAATTCTGCACCAAGATGCTGGAGAACTTTTTCAATTATGCTTCCTCGTTTGCTGTGACCCAGAGTCAGATGACGCCCAACCCCACGGAGACATTTGTGCCTTTGAGTACTCTTAAGACCTGGTTTGAAAACTTCCAACGAAGGCTACAACAGAATCCTTACTTCTGGAAGTCATGATAGCTGTCTTGTCGCAGCACACCCTTGTTTTATCATTTCACATGGTTTAGTCATGATAGCTGTCTTGTCCCAGCACACCCTTGTTTTATCATTTCACATGGTTTAGTCATGATAGTTCGCTCAACCTGTCCTTGCTGTATTGTTTCCCATTATTTATGTCCATTCTGTTATTAGTGTATCTGTCTTTATTGTATGCTTTATACAAAAAGTATTTTATCTATTGTGTGCGCTTTTTTTGGTGTCATTTTTAATGTCAGTTCATTCATCACAGATTTCAGCAATGGTGTCAGGCACAGACTGTTAAAAAAAACAATGGCAAACTTGTAAAATTGCCTACAAAAACCACAAACAATCAACGTATGCTAGTTTTAGTTTGCAACATCTGGGAAAGGATGCACACATATAAGTGTTTGTGTATCAGTGTAAACATATACTTGTGTGAGAATTTGAGCTCTGTTCCCCACAGGAAGGAAAGGATGAGGATTGGAAGATCCAAGTCAATAACCACAGTGGCATTACAGAAAAGGAACTTCTGGCTTTTCTAAGTTGCTTTCAGAAGTAAATTGTATGACTTGATTATCTGTCATCCTTGTTGCTAGTGCTTGCTGTGCGTTTTACTTTTTTTTTTTTTTTTTGTGTGCATCTGTGGCTGTGGTGCTGGGTTCGATCCCAGCTGCAGGTGATTTGGGAGCAAACACTCTTGTGCTGGTTTCGAATGTTCAGAAGCAGTGGCACACCACTGAATATAAATTTGCCTAAAAAAAACTCCAACAGCCAAAAAATGGGCCGGGGTTTGTACTGCAATGACCTGTAAAGGAAATGCAACTAACTTTTTTCAAATTTGTGCAGATCATTTTTTTTGTCAGCAGTCAAGAGAAAATTTTGTGTCATGTTTTATTATAATCATCAAATACCTCTGGTGATCTCAAGCATCTTGCATCAGTTGATGTGCTGACATTTTTCTATGTGGTTTCAGGGTCACCTGGGTATTATTTTAGTGGCATTCACAACATCAGTGGTTGTAGATTAGCTTTGGTTGGCAGGTGGGCAAGGAGGTGAGCTGCAACAGGCAGAGCACTGCTCATCTGATCCATCATCTTCTGCTGCATGCTTATTTTTCCAAATGTATTGTTGTTACCTTTCCTTTAAAGTAAACAAGGCAGGCTTAGGGAGGAATCATGCTGTATGGGCAACACATAGTCTCTACATTTCTGCTAAAACATTTTTGCTATGGAGAGGAGTAACTTTAACCATGGCCATAAACTGTTCATTTGTAAGTGAATGTAATGGGGTAATCAGGATGTCTTGAAAGAAACTGACTCACAAAGAGAACTGCCCACATCTGAAAGAGAAGGTCTGCATTCTTTGGTCATGTGATGAGAAGGAGAAAATCAGAGTACATCGTGACAGTAGGAAAGTTGGAGGGGAGGAGAAGCAGAGGGAGACCGAGAGAACAGATGCTGGACAGTTTGACATTGTGGCATGGAGGATCATCTGTGTCAGAGTTGTTTGAAAGTACATGAGATAGATGGTTGTAGATACGCATGACTATCAGTGGCAGATTTTTGCTTCTGACGATTGTTAGACGTTGCATTTTTCTTCGTATGTAGACTGGAAAGATATAGTTCCATCACCTAGCTATTGAGTCAAATTCATGGCACAACACTGAGCTGTGAGTTAAATTTGGAATGCTTTTAGGCTGCCCGATGTAGTTTGTTTTGTGACCTGTAGATTCAGAAAATGGCATGTGGCCGGTTGCTAGAGGATGAGTAGTACCTTATGCAAATAATTGCATGTGCAACTACTGATTTGTTGTAACTGCTGCTTCCTTTGATAATAAACTTCATTTCTGGTGTCGGATTGTTTATGTTAGCACCTTCTATAACTGCCTTGTGCTGTTGAATTTGCTAAGACTGCAGTCTGTGTAAATTTTTTCACAAGGGACAGTGATGGACATTTTGTGTGGTTTTCATTGGCACAGAAATAGAGCGAATAAGGGCTGACTCATCCGCTGTGAAGTTGAAGCTAAATTTATCTAATTAGCTGGTCAGAAGAAAAAAAATGTTGCCACTTCTGGGGATACAACCCTGGCCATTAACTTGACAGGAGAACATACTGTCTGATATGCCACTGTAAGATCTCTGAAACAAAGTTTAATCAAAGATTATGAAAGATGTCAGATTGCATCTCACCGGTCTCTGTTGTTTCTCAGACCGAAAATCAGTGTGTTCGTAAAGTCTTGGTGCAGTTTTGACGTGTATACTCGTGCACCATGACTTTACGTACACAAAGTATGTGTCTGAAGACAAAAAAGGGAGACAACTTAAGCATGACACATTTATTTGTTTTGTTATAGCCCTTTGATGTAGCATTTTACATCATATATGTTATAGAATGGTCACAGTGAATTCATCAGCTATTCATATTACTTCCTAACATGAAACTGTTAGCTAGTTCGGATCTAGGTCTTGTTCATAATCCTGTATTTCTGTCTGTTATTGTCATGCAGTTAGTCTGTTTTGTTTTTTAAAAAGGGACAGGGAACAGCGGTGGCGTAGTAGCTAGACTCTTGCCTGTCAGCCCAAAGCCCTTGAGTTCCAAACCACAATAAGTCTATTTTTGTGTCTGGAAATAACCTTGACTCCCTAGTTTTACCACCCTATAATGGCTGAAGAAGGTCGATTGTTCAGATCCTCTCATAACAAGATTTTTTTTCAATTATAAGCTTGGCTTCTTAGTGGACCCAGCCTTAAATGGGTACCAGGTGAAGTTCTGGGAAGTAAAGGTGGCCAGCATGATTTTGACCGCATCACCCATCGGGGGCCAATTGTTCTGTAATAATAGGAGTCTAGCCTCATTTGCCTGATGCACTACTGGGGTGTTATGATGGGTACTGGGTAATGCCCTGGGATGTAAAGGCTACTAGCAGGATTTTGAACACATTATCCACTGACTGCAGGAGCCCCCATGGCGGAGCGGCCGGACGCTTTTTGCGGATCGGAAGGTGGTGGGTTTGCTCCCTGGCGGAGCCAGACTTTTTTCAAAAATGACCTTGGCTCTCAGGTTGACCCAGCCTTGAGTGCGTACCGGGTGCAGTCCCGGAAGTAAAGGCGGCCGGCGTGATGCTGACCACATCACCCATCTTGTGCCGATTGGTCTATACAAATATAGGTCTAGCCCTATATGCCTAAAGCCGTGGAAAAGGGTCCTTTACTTACTTGTATCCACTGACTACAGATTGGTCTATACAAATATAGGTCTAGCCCTATATGCCTAAAGCCGTGGAAAAGGGTCCTTTACTTACTTTTATCCACTGACTACAGATTGGTCTATACAAACATGAGTTTAGCATCGTATGCTCTATCTGCCGCTGAATAAAAAACAAGGTTGAGAGGGGTCTTAACTTTTTTGCTTTTTTATGTAAACATTAAAGAGCTTCTACATCAACATGGAATGACAGCAGCCAGTACTGCCTATCAAGCAGTGGATTGCAAACTGTTCTTTCCCACAACGCTTAATGACAGAAGTGGAAATTGATGATGAATGTAAACAGAACTGTTACTTTGCTTTTTGATGTAAACAAAACTGTTAGCCTCTGCCTATATCTGTTTCTGCTTTGTTGGTGAGTGTCTGATTTGCACATTAGTATCGCTAGTTTGTTGCTTTGAATGATTTTTTTGCTTGCCATTGTTTTAAATTCATTGAACAACTAAACAGTGCTCAAAACAATACCAGTTTCACAACTATAATCTGCTGTGTATTTTACATCTGAAACAGAGAGATTGTAGAGACTGTATGGAGACCAGGTGGAGAGACATTGTAGAAACCATATATAGATAGATTGTAGAGACCATATATAGATAGATTGTAGAGACCATGTGGAGAAAGATTGTAGAGACCTTATTGAGAGAGATTGTAGAGGCTGTGTGGAGAAAGATTGTAGAGACCATGTGGGGAGATTGTAGAGACTGTGTGGTGAGAGATTGTAGAGACCATGTGGAGAAAGATTGTAGAGACCTTGTTGAGAGAGATTGAAAAAACCTTGTTGAGAGAGATTGAAGAAACCATGTGGAGAGAGATTGTAATTACCTCATGGAGACATATTGTAGAGACCATGTGGAGAGATATTGTAGAGACCATGTAGGGAGAGATTGTAGAGACCTTGTGAAAAGATAAATTGTAAAGACCATGTGAGGAGAGATTGTAGAGATGCTTTGGTGAGAGATTGTAGAGAAAATGTGGAGAGAGATTGTAAAGACCATTTGGAGAGAGATTGTAGAGACCATGTGGGAAGAGATTGTAAAGACCATGTGGAGAGGGACTGTAGAGACCATGTGGAGAGAGATTGTAGAGACCATGTGGAGAGATATTGTAGAGATCATGTGGAGAGAGATTATAGAGACCATGTAGGGAAAGATTGTGAAGACCTTGTGAAAAGATAAATTGTAAAGACCATGTGGGGAGAGATTGTATAGACCATGTGGAGAGATATTGTAGAGACCATGTGGAGAGAGATTATAGAGACCATGTAGGGAAAGATTGTAAAGACCTTGTGAAAAGATAAATTGTAAAGACCATGTAGGGGAGAGATTGTAGAGACCATGTGGAGATATATTATAGAGAAAATGTAAAGAGAGATTGTAAAGACCATTTGGAGAAAGATTGTAGAGACCATGTGGAGAGATTGTAAAGACCATGTGGAGAGAGATTGTAGAGACCACATGGAGAGATATTGTAGAGACCATGTGGAGAGAGACTGTAAAGGCCATGTTGTGAGAGATTGTAGAGACCATGTTGAGAGAGATTTTAGAGCCCATGAGGAGATAGATTGTAGAGACCATGTGGAGAAAGATTGTAGAGAAAATGTGTAGATAGTTTTAGAGACCATTTGCTGCCATGCAGTATGGTCCCCATTTCGGCCCAACATGTTTACTCCAAAACAAACACAAATACGTTTGGAACGTTAGCTGCAGAAACTGCATGAAGAGCAGTGCTCTTTGTGTCCGCCTGTCAGATTTTCTCTCCTAGAAGCTGCCGGAACAGAAGAGCAGTGCTCTTTGTGTCCGCCGCTCTGATTTTCTCTCCTAGAAGCTGCAGGAACAGAAGAGCAGTGCTCTTTCTGTCCGCCGCTCTGATTTTCTCTCCTAGAAGCTGCCGGAACAGAAGAGCAGTGCTCTTTCTGTCCGCCGCTCTGATTTTCTCTCCTAGAAGCTGCCGGAACAGAAGAGCAGTGCTCTTTGTGTCCGCCGCTCTAATTTCCTCTCCTAGAAGCTGCCTGAACAGAAGAGCAGTGCTCTTTGTGTCCGCCGCTCTGATTTTCTCTCCTAGAAGTTGCAGGAACAGAAGAGCAGTGCTCTTTGTGTCCGCCGCTCTGATTTTCTCTCCTAGAAGCTGCAGGAACAGAAGAGCAGTGCTCTTTGTGTCCGCCGCTCTGATTTTCTCTCCTAGAAGCTGCCGGAACAGAAGAGCAGTGCTCTTTCTGTCCGCCGCTCTGATTTTCTCTCCTAGAAGCTGCAGGAACAGAAGAGCAGTGCTCTTTCTGTCCGCCGCTCTAATTTCCTCTCCTAGAAGCTGCCGGAACAGAAGAGCAGTGCTCTTTGTGTCCGCCGCTCTGATTTTCTCTCCTAGAAGCTGCCCGTAAAGTCTATGGCACTAGTCTCCCATGCCATAACCTTGTGGTTAGTTTGCTTTCTTCGTTATAGAATAAGTATAGTCAGTCTTCTCCAGAATACTCTTCTCCTTCATAATACTCTTCTCCTTCATAATACTCTTCTCCTTCATAATACTCTTCTCCTTCATAATACTCTTCTCCTTCATAATACTCTTCTCCTTCATAATACTCTTCTCCTTCACAATACTCTTCTCCTTCATAATACTCTTCTCCTCCATAATACTCTTCTTCTTCATAATACTCTTCTCCTTCATAATACTCTTCTCCTTCATAATACTCTTCTCCTCCATAATACTCTTCTCCTTCATAATACTCTTCTCCTCCACAATACTCTTCTCCTCCACAATACTCTTCTCCTCCACAATACTCTTCTCCTCCACAATACTCTTCTCCTTCATAATACTCTTCTCCTTCACAATACTCTTCTCCTCCATAATACTCTTCTCCTTCACAATACTCTTCTCCTTCACAATACTCTTCTCCTCCACAATACTCTTCTCCTCCACAATACTCTTCTCCTCCATAATACTCTTCTCCTTCACAATACTCTTCTCCTCCATAATACTCTTCTCCTTCATAATACTCTTCTCCTCCATAATACTCTTCTCCTCCACAATACTCTTCTCCTCCATAATACTCTTCTCCTTCATAATACTCTTCTGCTCCATAATACTCTTCTCCTCCATAATACTCTTCTCCTCCATAATACTCTTCTTCTCCATAATACTCTTCTCCTCCAAAATACTCTTCTCCTTCATAATACTCTTCTTCTTCATAATACTCTTCTCCTCCAAAATACTCTTCTTCTCCATAATACTCTTCTCCTCCATAATACTCTTCTTCTTCATAATACTCTTCTTCTCCATAATACTCTTCTCCTTCATAATACTCTTCTTCTTCATAATACTCTTCTTCTCCATAATACTCTTCTCCTTCATAATACTCTTCTTCTCCATAATACTCTTCTCCTCCATAATACTCTTCTTCTTCATAATACTCTTCTCCTTCATAATACTCTTCTTCTCCATAATACTCTTCTCCTTCATAATACTCTTCTTCTTCATGATACTCTTCTCCTTCATAATACTCTTCTCCTTCATAATACTCTTCTCCTCCATAATACTCTTCTCCTTCATAATACTCTTCTCCTTCATAATACTCTTCTCCTTCATAATACTCTTCTCCTTCATAATACTCTTCTCCTTCATAATACTCTTCTCCTCCACAATACTCTTCTCCTCCACAATACTCTTCTCCTCCAGAACTAGTTGGTGCAATATGGCATGNCCCATTCTCCACAACCGAAATGTCTATTTGTGCACTTTTTCACTCGCTCTAAAAGGGCCTCAAAAAATCTAGCTTGTATATATCTTACCACAAAGTGGCAAACCCGGCCATCAAAAGGTTTGGGGGGCTCATTTCCCCAACCACCAGTATAACTTGAAAAAATATCAGAGGATGCTAACTAACCCGAACGCGAGACCCCACCTTTAAAAAAGCGATCGAGCTTGCCACTCTGCGACAGAGTATGTTCTGTCTCCGGCCTTTCCTCAACATACTTCTGTCGGGTCCAGTTACAACAATGACGTTGTCCTGTTATCTTAGCTATGTGTTCTGTACGAGGTTGACGGGGTAAGTGGAATCTTCCTTGTTGCTCTGTCTTCCATGCTGAGATGTCTGAAATCCAGTGCTCTTTGTGTCCACCGCTCTGATTTTCTCTCCTAGAAGCTGCCGGAACAGAAGAGCAGTGCTCTCTGTGTAAGCCTGTCGGAGTTTTTCTCCTAGAAGCTGACCGTAAAGTCTATGGCACTAGTCTCCCATGCCATAACCTTGTGGTTAGTTTGCTTTGTTGGTTTTAGGAAAAGTAAAGTCAGTCTCCTCCAGAATACTCTTCTCCTCCACAATACTCTTCTCCTCCAGAATACTCTTCTACTCCACAATACTCTTCTCCTCCACAATACTCTTCTCCTCCACAATACTCTTCCCCTCCACAATACTCTTCTCGCTCACAATACTTTTCTCTCCATAATACTCTTCTCCTCCACAATACTCTTCTCCTCCAGAATACTCTTCACCTCCAGAATACTCTCTCCTCCACAATACTCTTCTCCTCCACAATACTTTCTCCTCCACAGTACTCTTCTCCTCCATAATACTCTTCTCCTCCACAATACTCTTCTCCTCCACAATACTCTTCTCCTCCACAATACTCTTCTCCTCCACAATACTCTTCTCCTCCATAATACTCTTCTCCTCCACAATACTCTTCTTCTCCATAATACTCTTCTCCTCCACACACAATTCTTCTTCTACTCTTCTTCTCCATAATACTCTTCTCCTCCATAATACTCTTCTCCTTCATAATACTCTTCTCCTCCATAATACTCTTCTCCTAATCCTCCACAATACTCTTTCTCCTCCAGAATACTCTTCTCCTCCAGAATACTCTTCTCCTCCACAATACTCTTCTCCTCCAGAATACTCTTCTCCTCCAGAATACTCTTCTCCTCCACAATACTCTTCTCCTCCACAATACTCTTCTCCTCCACAGTACTCTTCTCCTCCAGAATACTCTTCTCCTCCAGAATACTCTCTCCTCCACAATACTCTTCTCCCCCAGAACTAGTCGGCGCAATATGGCATGTGAGGTTTGTGGTATACAACGCCCAACATTCGGTGTTAACACAAAACTATCGGCAACCTGTTTTACAGTACCTCTGTAATACGTGTGTTCACACATACTGTGCTTTGTTAAAGAAGCCGCACGCGTACACAGTGTGGCTGAATCTACACTACACACCCTAAAAGCACTCTCACATGTCCATTTTTTTTTTTTTTTTTTCAGCTGTTGTATTCACACACTCAAAATCAGCCTTTAAAGCCATCTCGAGTTTTAAACAGAACAGTATCATCTATGAAATAAAATAACAAATCGTTAGAATGCTGTCCACGGCAATATAATAGTCCAGAGATGGTTTCCTGCCCACTGTGGTAGCCATAGAAATGCAAAAGCAGATGCGCTCACGATGGTTACAGGGAACCCCAAGCAAGGTCTATCTGGGGGCTTTCACTTGCTGTAGACCAGAGAGTGGTGAGAAATGTAAGAAGAAAGGCGAAATTATTGTCTGTTCGAGTGCAGACGGTATATTTCCAAAAGCAAGGATTAGTTGCTTGATGGCAGCTGGCACAATGGATAGATAGACATAGGGTAGCGGAAAGCAAAAAGATAAATACCTCAATGACTTGGCCACATTCGTGGGGCGGAACAAGGGCACTTAGCTGAACCTCGAGTCTGCTCATTAGTGTAGGATGGTGAATCATGACCGCCAGTGCATATCAGCACGGCAAGTGATAATGATATTTCCAGAGTTGGGGGCGCTGAGAGAAGTGGTGGACCAAGAAAGTTTGCGAACCACTGGACGACTAGAAAACACAAAAAATTTCACCCGAGATAACTCGATCGTAGTGTGGCTTTTATGTGTACACACGCGACTGAGTTCTTTAGTCCACATATGACGCCACGGGTAAATTGTTTTGAAATCTGCAGCCACAAATGTGTAATGTAAACTCTGAATGTGGACTGGTTGCAACCGATTCGCTTTGCTGACTGTCAGGCACTGTTGGTGCATGCGATGTGTGGGGTGTGCTTATTTCCTCTGCACAATTTTGTTTTTCTGGACTTCGTGCTAATTCTTCAGCTTCGGGGAATCAGGTAATATTAATTATTGCTTGTCTAAAATTGAAAATATTTGCTGCGGCAGAAGGAGCATTGCCAGTTTTTTTTTTCGAATATGTTTGTTTGTTTATTTGTTTGTTTTAGTATCCAGAAGCGATGAGTTGTTAACCCTTAGGCTCGGTATAGTATTATGGATATCGCAACCTCTTGGCCTTGATTCCATTGCAAATACCGTAAATCTGGGAGAAATGTGGCTTTTTTGCCTACCCCCGGGAGTGAACCCGGACCACAAGGAGTTCGTCACCCGGGTCTTGTGTTCATTTTTTATTGCTTAAAAATTGCCATAGGCTGGTGGGGGGGGGGGGGGGGTAGTTCTTTTTCCGTAAACAAAAATCTACATTTATTCGCTTACAATCATGCTAGCTTCTTTTGGAACAGTGTCCTAACTCTCCAAATTGCGAAATCTGGCCTGAATGTCTTGCGACTCCGTGTCATGCAGAAAAGAGATAAACCCGAACGAAAAGTATATTTGCAAGCTTCACAATATAACAAATACAAACAAAACGTGAACGTTGCGGCTTTTGAGCCTTCATCAGCACACACAAAATAAACAATACTACATAGATACAAAAAAATCACTTAGCTGGTATCACGATCTAGATGCACTGGGTCCCAGTCTGTCGTGTCCAACAAACAGCTCCTGTTTTTGGGGTAGAGCTTATATTAAAAAAAAACGTATTGAAAAAAATCGCGCCAGAGCTTATTTTTGGTGTAGGTCTTATTTTCGGGCGCACAAATTATGCCCGTTGTGCTTTAATGTCGATTCTTCAATTAGTAAGAGACAGTAACGGAGACAGTCAAATTCCAATCTATCAAGATATCAAGACAAGAAGCTGGCACTGGATAGGATTCGCAGTTAGAGGTACTTTACTTTTAATTCACCCGGGAGCTGGGTGGTCTCGAAGCATGGTGTCTGCCTCGAGTGCTAGAGGTTCTGGGTTTAAACCCGGCCCGTGAACTTAGACTTCTAGCAGGTCTCTGGGTAGTGAGATTGGACGCCCGTGTTTTTTAAAAACGTGAAACTAGCCTAAGACAAAATTTTCTAGCATCCCCCCCCTGGGTAGTGAGATTGGCGACGTATTATGAGTTAGGGTTAGATATAATAGAGCTGTGATTAGTGGTAGGGTTAGACGGAGTCACTGCAGGGGTGAAGGGCTGACAAAATCCTAACCCTTACCCATAACGCGTTTACTTTTCCGTGAACTCCAGGAGTTCATTTTTAGAGGGTGAATTAAAATTAAACTACCCAGTTAGAAAACCTGAAAATAATATAACATAATAACTAAATAATCTAGCTTGGAAACTGTAAGCTGACAGAAACACTGCATTGTTTTTCATGCCAATGGGCGCAGTCAGTCATGTTGTGTACAGTGTTAAATATCCCAAGGTTAAGTGTCGTCTGCAGCTCACACACAGCTCGATCCCGGGTCCCGCTAGCCCAGGGTTTCACAAACTTGTCTTAGTCGCGGCGCCTTTTTTTTTTTTTTTTTTTAATTAACATTTTTCACGGCGCCCTAACCTTAAAAGTATGACTATTCGTATGTAAGAGATTTAAAAAAAAAAAAAAACTCGTGTATCTTCGAATATTTCGTGGCGCCCCTGTGAAGAGGTCGCAGCTCCCCGGGGGCGCCACGGCGTACAGTTTGAGAATCACTGCGCTAGCCCACATTGGCCAAGCTGATTGCCAGTCACGTGCTGCCAGACCTGAGCACATTTCCTGTTGATAATACGGGTGGGGTTTTTGTGTTGTACACAGGGCTGCCAATGCTGGGTTTTTACACCCAGATCTGGTGTTTTTTTTTTTTTTTTTTTTTGACGCCTTGCGTTCAAATTTTGAAATCTAGGTTTTAAAAAAATATATATCCTTATATAAAAGTGGGTAAATGTTTCGCTTCGTAACTATACAATTTGTAATGTTTAACAATCAAGGGTTTTTATATTGTTTTGTGTTCTTTGCCTATGTATTACTTGGGTTTTTGTTGAGTTTAGCTGGGCTTTTCATAAAAATCTTATTGGCAGCCCTGGTTGTACAGAGAACTGTGTGCGACTGACAAGCTGTGTGGCTGGCTCCTGTATGGTTGGTGTTGATGCCGTTCAGTCACTAATGCCTGTAAGCTGTGTAGATAATTTCATGAAATAACGAATAAGTCCATTAGTTGACATCAAACTGAACCCGCAGAGATGTGGGTCATACAAAGAATAGATTACGAGGTACTGCTGGGGTGACCGTTTATTAACCCTCACATAATGCTTCAGGTCAAAATGGACGCTAGGCACGACCACCCTTTTTTTTTTCAGACGGTGGCCGTTGCATTTTTTGTTCCATTTGTAGACTGGAAAGATATAGTTTCGTCGCCCTGCTTCTGAGTTGAGTGCATGACGTGACACTGTGAGCTACGTGTGTTTTTTCGTTGGCGCAGGAGCGGAGCAACTATGGGGTGACCTGTTTGCTATGAAGCTGAAACTAGGATTACCAGATTACGAAAACGTTAGGACTTGGTCCATTATTACTAATGGAACTCATAGAAAGGTGGCTATGTGGACCAGGGGTTCTCTGCCTGTACTCTAATGAACCCTACAAGGCTGCGGTTCTGCTCCAAAAGTAAATAAAATGGAGTGACATTTAACGTGTGTACAGTTTTGACTATCGCCGCACATCTTATAAAACAAGATATATCAACATTATTTAAAACAATTAGTCGTAAAATGACAGGCCTCGTAGTTATTGTTTCCTGAACCTCTTTAAACAAATTTATTTAATTGACACTATTTGTTGTTATAATCAACCTAATCATAGTAGCTAATTTAACCAGTTATATCTAGGGCATGCGTTAGATTAACCTGTTGCAGTCTGTAGTCTTTCTCTGGCAGCTAGACGAAACTTTAACCTACTTCGCAAACACTTTCAGACACTGCAGTGGAATGTAAACCGGTTTTTCAATCTAGACTGACGACCTGCGAAATCAGGCCTATTTATACAATTCAGCAAGATGGAGATTTGAACATGTTCCTATCGAGCTGTCTGACGAACTTGCAAGTTGCTGCACTATTGTAGACCCTGCAATTTAAATAGTTTCAAGAAAGTGCTGCGACTTCTATTTTGTTTTGAAAATTCCGACCATTTTGGATAGCTTGAAAACAGCCACGAGTTGTGCCAGAAAGTGAGTTGCAAGAGTATAGTGGTTTGATGCTAACCTGCCGGCCCGAAGACCGCAAGATTTGATCGGATTTTCTATCTTCCAAACTGACCTTCCCTCCCAGGTTGACGTCGGTTTAAATGGGTGCTAGATAATGCCACTGGAAGTAAAAACGACCGGCTTGATGTTGAACACATCTCCCACTGAGCTATACAAAAAATGTGTCTAGCATGAAGTTTCCACTACACGACTGGCGCAAAAAAAAAAGGTCCGTTACAATTACCTAATGAAAGAATATGTATATCAAGTTAAGTTTCTGAACTGAAAAGCTACAGAAATTTTTTTTAAAGAATACCATTGGCAATGAAGAAGACACACACCGACATCCCCTGTGATCTCAGAATCGAGGATAACTGGCTCATAAACAGCAGCCTCTCCCGAAACGAGAGCTATTCTGGCCATCCTAAACGTCACGGTGGCTTGGAGAAAACGATCATGGAGTTGCAGTTTCCCAGAAAAACGAGGCTGCGAAGATAGAGACAGGACATTGAAGATGCATTGAATGTGAATTGGTAGAGGCCTGGGGAAACGACAAGAAACAGAGAGACATTCTGGTATGCCGTCAAGAGGTCGACGTTCTGTATAGTACTTGCTGATTTATGTCACGCTATCAATAAATATTCACACATTTCATCATTATCATGTGCCCTGCCAACTGGCGTAGGCGCTCATGCATCTCCACAGATCACGATCACTGGTTGACTGAAACATCTCTCTTGATGATATCCCTCCATGCCATCGTTTCAGCCCACCCAGCATCATCTTTCTTGGTCTGCCTCTACCCTTTTTTCCACTCATCTTTCCAGTTGTCACGATGTTCTCCAATTTTTCTCTTCTCATTATGTGGCCAAAGAACAGTGTTTGTCTCTTTCTTATTGTTGTATATAGAGATCTACTTTCATTAGCTTCTTTCAAGCAGTTCTTGTTAGTTACTCTGGTCGTCCAAGGGTTCGCAATATTCGTCTCAACCACATCTCTGTTGCTTCCAAATTCTTCCTAATGTGTTCAGTGATATTCCAAGATTCGCTACCATACAGCAAAACTGGTTCTATGTAATATTTTAGCAGCCTCTTTCTGACATTAAATCAGAGCGATTTATCGAAAAAAAAATATTGTTCATTTTTTTTTAAAATACAGCTTTCGCTTGACCTATTCTGCTTTTAATTTTTGTCGCACATTTCCCTTCTGATGATATGACTGTTCCCATATATTTATATGTATTCACTTGGTTAAGTCTTTTTCCTTTAATTATGATATCACAACGTGGAGTTATCTTCTTCTTTGATAACTCAGTTTTCTTAATAATCAATGAAAGTCCTTTTCTAGCACTCTTCATCCCCACAATATTCAGCAATATTCATACATTGACTATTACTTAACTCTTTGAGTCCCAGGGGGTTTAGCATCACAGGCCCAGGGGGTAGTAAAGAAAGTATTGAAATCAGCGCATCATGCGTTCATTGGGCTTCTAGGTAGGAACCTATGAACGTATGATGCGTTCCTTGGGACTCAAAGAGTTAATATTAGAAAATAGGAATCATAAATTTACCAATCACACAATTGTTATTTCGTCAGACATACTAAGAAAATCAAAACAGTATGGATCTACTAACAACAGCCCTCTTGGTGGGCGCCATTGGGATTTTGGTAGCTTATTTCTGGCTGCACCGTCCTAATCCAAAATGTCCGCCAAGTCCTAGCGGTGCTTGGCCAATCGTTGGACACCTGCTACAACTGACCGCTGACCCAAGGGTAAAGTTCGCCAAGTTTAGAGAGCAATGTGGCGATGTTTACAGGTATGTAATTAGTTGCCTATCCTTCAGGGATGTTCATTTAAGTTTATACACGGGCTAAAATGTTGCAAATTGGGATCTTTAGGGCTAGAGGCCCTAGTCTCTGCAAAGAAAGAACATGTATACAATTGGCAATGATGTGCTTGCCACTTAAACTTGGACTTCCGGGGCAAGATGGCAGCGGTCATTATTATATTTTGTAACAGTCACTAATTATACATAACGAGAATGGAATTCGTGCGTTGTTTATAGTTAGTGGAATGCAACAGTTAAATATATATATATATATATATATATATATATATATATATATATATATATATATATATATATATATATATATATATATATATATATATATATAAATAAGATAGTCAATTTTTGTATCAAGATTTTCGCCGATGCTACAGCGTTTCGCGCATCTGAGCTGAAAGCCTCTTGGAAACATGTTCAACAGTGTGTGGTGAAGTTGACCTATCTGCTAGGCTCTGCGGACCACATTTGAAAACACGGGCCACCAGTTGAATGACCTTGCTTTACAGGACGTTGCAGAATCAACCGCAGCAATTATTTTGGCTGTTTATGATCTTGCGACCAGCAGTTTCCCATTGCCACTGGACGGTCGACCCTTGATACCACTGTCGAAACCAACCCAACCCATCTGCTACCAAACTGCCTATTCGCCGGCAGCTGTGATCGAACCCTTCAGCTTGAAATTACAAAGCGCATTCGCAACACCTTAGCCATAGACGCCGATATGTGCTGTATCTTGATTAAACACTAAACTTAATTAGTGGAAAAACAGGGCCTGCTCTAAAAGAGGAAACGAACGTAGACACGGGTTAAACCAAGGACGAGATGGAAAGACAACGTCAGAGAAACTCCACAACAGCACGGTGGCTATCTATAGTCGATGGGGCCTTAAGAGCAAGCAGGAGTACTTTATATCTCCCTCGATATCGGAAGCTGTAAAAGAGGAAATAAATAATCAGAGGAATCGACAAACACATAAGGATGTCTAGTGTTCATCGGTTTAAACTCCATGTAGAATCCTGGTTGGACGTCCACTTGGGGGATTTGGGCGAGGCACTAGGACTTCATCGACGCAAAACCTGACATCTCGTACAACTACATTAAACATTTACCGGCTGTCTTCTTTATTAAGCTAGGCTCAAAGAAGTAGTAGTAGTAATAATAGCAGCAGCAGTAGCAGTAGCAGCATCAGCAACTGTAGTAGTAGTAGAAGCAACACCAGCAGCCGATAGCAGCAGCAGCATATGACATACTGTCAATGTCTTTGTTGTAATTAATGAGATAACTGATTGTCTGCCCCATTTCTGGGATAGACAAGATTTCAAGTACCCGTTGTTTCTCTGTCCCCAGCCTGTACCTGGGCTCCACTCGCGTGGTGGTCTTCAACGGCCTCGATGTGGCCAAGGAGGTGCTGGTCAAACAAGGAGACGACTTCATGGACAGGGCCGTCAACTATGTGGACATTGTAAGTACAATGGTCGGTGTTGTGAATGAATGCAGTTCAACCCCCGCCAGAACCGCACTACGAAAGACAAAACACATTGTGACACAACGTGTCACCATTCGGATAAGAATCACCCAGGCGCAAGTCGCCTAGGCGTAACAAAAGGGCGAACAGTAGGGGTGGGGTGAGGGGGTAGAATGTGGAGTTCTCCGAGGGATGATCAAATATGGCATCGTGTAGGTAGGTAGGTAAGCTGTACCCGACAAGGACATCACACAAGCGATAAACACCCAGTGACATATAGTGCCACCATGCAGATGAGGATCACCCTTGGAGAGGTCCCAGAAACCCCTTTCAGCCGTTATGGCCATATTTATGGCCCGGTTATATTCAGAGTACCAGGCAAAAGCCTGGGTGGGGCTATAAATAACGAAAAATTACATCCCACATGAGGACGAATGTAATAGTACTAGGCAACACATTTAGAAACTCTTGAAATTATGCATATTAGTGGGGGTTTTTTAAATCTGTATTGGTAAAAAAAAAAATAGTGGAGAAAAAAAAAAAAGGGGGGGGGGAGGATGCGGGTATGCAAAGGTTGATACGTTATGGCCAGGTATGTATGCCAGTCGATGACAATATGGGAGCTGGGAGCTGGACATATGGGACTGTACTGTATGCTAGTCGATGACAATATGGGAGCTGGTACTGTATGCTAGTCGATGACAATATGGGAGCTGGTACTGTATGCCAGTCGATGACAATATGGGAGCTGGTACTGTATGCTAGTCGATGACAATATGGGAGCTGGTACTGTATGCTAGTCATGACAATATGGGAGCTGGTACTGTATGTATGCCAGTCGATGACAATATGGGAGCTGGTACTGTATGCTAGTCGATGACAATATGGGAGCTGGTACTGTATGCTAGTCGATGACAATATGGGAGCTGGTACTGTATGCTAGTCATGACAATATAGGAGCTGGTACTGTATGCTAGTCATGACAATATGGGAGCTGGTACTGTATGCCAGTCGATGACAATATGGGAGCTGGTACTGTATGCTAGTCGATGACAATATGGGAGCTGGTACTGTATGCTAGTCGATGACAATATGGGAGCTGGTACTGTATGCCAGTCGATGACAATATGGGAGCTGGTACTGTATGCTAGTCGATGACAATATAGGAGCTGGTACTGTATGCCAGTCGATGACAATATGGGAGCTGGTACTGTATGCCAGTCGATGACAATATGGGAGCTGGTACTGTATGCTAGTCGATGACAATATGGGGCTGCTATTGTATGCTAGTCGATGTCAATGTGGGGTTGGTACTATATGTATGCAGGTCGGTGACAATTTCGGGGCTGCTACTATATGCTAGTCGTTGACAATATGAGGGCTGGTACTGTATGTATGCAAGTCGATAACAATTTCGGAGCTGGTACTGTATGGTAGTCAATGACAATATGATGCTGGTCGATGACAGTATAGGGCTGGTACTGTATTTAAGCTAGTCAATGACAATATGGGTCTGCTTCTGTATGCTAGTCGTTGACAATATGAGGGCTGGTACTGTATGTATGCAAGTCGATTACAGTTTCGGGGCTGGTACTGTATGCTAGTCAATGACAATATGAGGGCTGGTACTGTGTGCTGGTCAATGACAATATGGTGCTGGTACTGTATGCTGGTCGATGACAGTATAGGGCTGGTACTGTATGTAAGCTAGTCAATGACAGTATGGGTATGGTACTGTATGGCAGTCCATGACAATATGGAGCTTTTACTGAATTCTAGCGGAAGAGCACCCCATATTTTTACAGACCAATCGGCACTAAGTTGGTAATGTAGTCATCATTACGCCGGCTGTCTTTACTTCCCTAGGACTTCCTTCCTGGTACCCATTTTAGGCTAGGTCGACCTGCAACGCCTCATACAATCATAAAAATCTACGCAGCCAACAGTGGGTTTCGATCGCAGTACGTTGGAAATACGAGCCGGACTCGCAACGCCTATGCCACGGACGGTTGTACTTACTGTATGCTAGTCAGTGACTGTATGGTGCTATTCTGTTTTTGCATTGCGTCTGAAAATAATGTTTCACCTTCTGCTTTGGCCTTTGAAAGAGAAGCTAAGTTTGGACACTTGAGAGATGACTGATTTCAGCAAACTCTTAATTAGTCACCTTTTGCGACATGCAGTTGGTCTATCCCCTCTCCTGCTGGAGAGTTAAAGAAGTAAACGGCGACATTGTTGAATACTTGATGTGGTAAGAGTTCCTGATGTATCTGCCGTCTGTTTCAGGCGTCCGACAGTGTCAACAAGGGCCTAGCCTCATCAAATGGTCCTGCCTGGAAGGAACACCGGCTCTTCACGATGACAGTCCTCAAAAACTTTGGCCTGGGTAAGAATATGCTGGCTGAGAAAGTTCAGGAAGAGGTCAATTACTTCATGGAGCTTCTGGAGAGTTTCCAGGGAAAACCCAAAGACGTCGACTCCCTAACGACAACCGCCGTGTCAAACATTATGTGCTCAATAATAGTCGGCAGGAGATTTGACTACGATGATCAACAGTTTGCCCAAATTCTCGAGCTCATCAGGTACAATCTGTCTAAACTTAAAGGAACTGCTTTGTTAAATTACTTTCCATGGCTTCGCTTTTTGCCTGGTGATCTGTTTTATTGTAAAATTATAACCAAGAATTTTCGAGAATTTTTCGACATATTTGCTCGCTATTACATACAAGAAAATGAGCAAGTTGTTGGAGAACCTGGGAACTATATTGCTGCGTATCTTCAGGAGATTAACAAGAAAGTCCAAGCGGGCGAGAAAACCTACTTGGACAAATCAAATCTGTTACGTTGCATCTTTGATCTGTTTGTAGCGGGGACAGAAACTACTGCTACCACGCTTGGATGGTTCTTCTTGTACATGGTGAACTATCCACGGGTTCAAGATAAAGTCTTTGAGGAAATTAGTGAAGTTGTTGGGCAGGATCGAGCTCCGAACACCCAAGACAGGTCTAAGCTAGTCTACACAACAGCCACTATCATGGAGGTACAACGCCTGGCAAGCTTGCTTCCGTTCAGCGGAGCTCGTGTGGTGCGACGCGATGTCCAGATCGCCGGCTATCTGATTCCACAAGACAGCCACGTCTTGATCAACTTCGACACAGTACTGCACGACAAAGCGTTGTGGGGCGACGACGCCGACCAGTTCCGACCTGAAAGATTCATTGCGTCCGACGGAAGCTTGTATACACCGGACGCCTGGATCCCATTTGCTATTGGCAAAAGAAACTGCCTAGGCGATTCAATGGCCAAGCTGGAACTGTACATATTTGTCTCCAACATCATACAGAGATTCCAGATTCTGCCCCCTGACTCTAAGAGAGTTCCGCCATTGAAGGGGTGTCTACAAATAACCCATGTACCATCTCCGTATGAGGTGAGGTTCGTAAGCAGAACCTCAAGACTGTAGAACAGTGGTTCTCAGTCTTTCTCAGGTGGCGCTCCCTTGAATATATGGCAAAACCCCCCCCCCCCCCCATTTTGCATTACCAGTTAAAAAAATTATTAAAAGGAGGAGGACAAAGATTAGAATGACAGGCACTCATAAAAAGAACTAAAAAAGAAAACATCACATCAATCTAAGTGTCAAGTACACAAAAGAAACAATCAAAAACAATTATTTTAAAATCTAAATATCAGTGTGATGGTTGATACGATGATGTCTTGTCGATATTTGTTATTTATGGTCGGATGTTGGACAAAGTACAAAGGAAAACTCTCACACACACACACACACACACACACACACACACACACACACACACACACACACACACACAAATATTGGTATAACAGTCATACTGGCTCAGCGATCTGACTTGTAAAGTTAATGGTAAAATATATAAGACGTGAGAACATAGATTATGATGTGCCAATAGCTGATTTCTATCAAAAGTATATAGAGAATATGCAAAAAAAAGGGGAGGGGGGAGGGAAGGAAGTATGGCTGTACCGAATAGTGATTTTCACTACTCGGCCGAATACGAATAGCGGGACCAACTATTCGGCCGAATACCAATACGAATAGTGTGTCATCATCATCAGGTGCCTTGCCGACTGGCGTGGGCGAATATGCCTCGCCACAATCTGCGATCTCCTGCACCATGTATTTGTTCGTGTGATGACACACCTTCATGCCATGCAACAAGACTGTCAAGAATCTTATCTCGTTGTCTTCCTCTATCGCTCTTTCCACAGATCTCTCCAGTAGTCACCACATGTTCCATTTTCCATCTCATAACATGGCCAAAAAATGATGACTGTCTCCTTCTGATGTATGTGATTAGTTGTCTTCGGGCTCCCGCAACTTTCAAAACCTCTTGGTTGCTTTTTTTGGGCTATCCAGGGTATTTTAAGCATTGTTCTGTAAAACCACATCTCTGAGGCCTCAAGCAATTGTTTGACCTGCCTACCGATTGTCCAGGACTCACTACGCATTGCCTTTAAATATAAGTGCTCACTTGACGAGGTTAACAAGTACAGACCACATTCCCACTTTAAAATTTCAGCCAAAATGTAATCATAACCTTAGTTATTCGCTGTACCTTCACGAATACAGATGGAGGATCAGTCGCACCTCGAGATAAATACAAAAACAATTTTTAGCACGCTGCGATTGGCATTTTATGCAGTATGGTACACTTTGAGTGTGAAACAAGGAAAAAAAAAATTGCGACAGTGGCGAGGAAAGACAATTTTAATTTTAACTTTTAAGTATCTTCATGCCTTCTTTAATAACGTCACAATTTATAGCCGAATTTTCTTGATTTTCGCCGCGGCACCCCTGGCACACGCACCCGGTTTGAGAACCTCTGCTGTAATGCCTTGGTCGAGTCAGCAGGCTGTTGTACCACGCAACCGGGTCCCAGTTTTTCCCCCGCTACTACAGACTTAGGCAACAGCAACTATTATGTTAATGAGAGAGTTATTTCAGTCAGTCGCAGTATATACCCAACGGGTGTAAGGGAACCACTATTCGTATTTGGCCCGACCCTAAGTATTCGGCCAAATACCGAATAGTTATTAAGTCCACTATTCGGCCCCGAAGCGAATACGAAGCGAATATTCGGTACAGCCCTAGAGGGAAGAACTGTTTACTGGTAAAGATATTCCTTTTTCTTCTCCATATTTCACAGGCTGTAAGTTCCAGCCGAAAGTCTTGGTTGTTTGTCAATTTGGACTTTGGCTTTGTGCCAGGGCCCACGTTTTGAGTGTACACTCGTTTTACTGGCTTATTTGTGTCTTGGCTTGCCGCTCAGGCAGATGCACTTTGAAGGAAGCTCCCAATCAGTCGACTACTACGACATGCTTTTTGGGGAGACAGTGGGTCTATTCTGGTTCTCCCCCCCCCCTTTCCTTCGCTACAACGGGCCCCTTAACCAAGGGGTGGGGGTAGGGAGGGTGAACGAAATTAGAGGCACATAAATTAACCCTGCCAGATAATCAGTTTTGTGAAAAGCCATGACATTTTAAAAATAACGTGTATATATAATTTTTTTAATAATATATTGTATTGTTCGTATTGGTTTAATAGAAACATGTATTGTTCGTTCACAATGTTTTAATAATAATCTATGCCATCCATGATGTGAAAAAATGGTTCACGTAATGTTTACATTATGTGATCTTTTATTACTCATGTAAGTATATTACATAACACTAACAACGTTGACACTCTTTTAACAACTGTGAACGTATGAATGTGTTTTGCCATCTTGCTGTCCATGTTCTGGGTGATGACAAACATTAAACACTACAAGAACCTTAAGGGAACTGCTTCAGAGTAGTTTGTTTATGACTGCATTTTGAACTCTTTTAGATTTGTTACAAATTTTGAAATATGTTGCAGCCCTCTTTTAAAATGATTTTTCCAGTAGTAAATTTGGAGACATTTTTTATAGTGATATCATATGCTGCTTTTCTAAATGTGTGTGTGTGCGTGTGCTTCGTCTAGCATTGAATGGTGATGAACTGTTGAATATATTACTGCAGTTTAGTTTTCCAAAACTAAAACGTTGCATTTGCAAATTGACTGAATGATAGTTATAAAAAATTTTTGATAATAAAGTAGTTATTAAAAAAAAAAAAAAAAGCAACCGTTTGCAACACTAATATGGCAGATAACGCATTGTCCTTCCGGTACTTGTTCGTTCCCAACCGAAACATAGCCAAATAAAGGGAGGTAACTAGGATCCTATTTTCTTAGTTCTCCATGAATTTCCTTTTGGTCGTGAGTTGCCTTTCAGCGAACTGAGACACACCAACTTGGATGCCCTAGGCACGTAGGTGTCTGCTGAGACACTTCGTCTCCTCTGACGACGCTGGTTGTCATTGAATCAGTCACTTCAGAAGCTTCAATGAGTTCACCCTTTTCCGTTTTAAAGACTCAGTTTTTAGCCAATTGTCCATAGTTCTGCAATAAAAGTTATAGAGATTAAATTATTGCGGAATAGAGGGTTGGAAAGGGGGAAAAAAGGGTGGGGGGGGGGGGGAGAACAGATTCCGGCACATATTTTGCACGTTTCCGGAAGCAGCACAGATTCTGCCTTTCATCACTTCACTTGTTCATAGACCCTCAACTACCTTACGCCAAGTCGTTGTATCCTTCACGATTGCAGGCAGCTCTCCAAATAGCCTCCGCATCTTTTTAACTTCACTCTCTTCGTGTGCTTTTGGTCTTCCTTTATTTCTATGCCTCTGTGGGTTCCAGTGCAAAGAAATTCTTGTTATATAGTTCTAAGGTTATCTCAGCCTGTGTCCTATCCATCGTCTGTGTCTTTTCTTCACTTCTTGGCCCACTTGAACTTGTTTAGTTCTCTCCCAAAGCTCTAAATTAGTGATTCTATCTTACCATTTAATTCCCTCCACTCTGCGAGGCTCAGGCTAATGAATGTTGGTAGTTTATTAATCACTCCCTTTGTTGTTCTCCGTGTTTCCGCTCAACACAACAGTACTTATTTGACAGTAAAATAAGTTTAATATTATTTTTAATTTCTTTTGTCCTCCACAAATTTATAGTGCAATAAAAGCTTCTCTTGCCTTTTTGTATTCGTCTTTTAATATCTTTCTCAGTTCCCACATCTGTATCTACATTACTTCCCAAATAGGTGTACGACTCCACGTCTTGAGGCGGGATATCATTGTGAGAAACCACATTACTATTTGTCAAATTTTTCCTCGTTATCTTTGTCATTCGCTTATGAATTTTCAGACTAGCTGTTGTGTTCTCACATCAAGTATATTTAATTTATCTTGCATCTGATTCGGTAAGAGGGACAAAATAGAAATATCATAGGAGAAGTCCAGATGATCAAGCTGTTTTATAAAGTAAAAAGTAAGCTAAAGATAACGTTTCACGCCTTTAACCGCATCGGGCATATGGGAAGAGCATCCCATTTTATTATTTATTGGTGGATTGGAAACGTTCTTAGAAAAAAAGGAAGTTTTTAGAGGGTTATGAAATTTTAGGGAAGAGAAAAAGTTGGTGAGAAAAAACAAGCAGTTTATGTTAGCTTTACAAAATCGATCACAATAAACAAACAAAGGACGTTGCGGCGATTAGCCTTTATCAGCACATAAAGAACAATACAGTACACATACACACATAAGCTCTAACTGTGAAGTGACTACATGGGACTAATGTACACAATAAATGATACTCATCTGTGTTCCTGGCGAAAAACTTCCTTCAAAAGGATGTAAAGGACAGGTACTGGCGTATCTATTACCAACGCACGGACGGGGAGCAAAAAACGGGTTCACTAAAACTAGGAAATGGACGGAGTAGACGCCCACAAACAGCTTACACTGAGTGTCGCACGGGTGTGTCTAGCTCTGTTGTTTGGTTTCTGTGATGTCTTGCATTTACCTTTTATTTCCGAGAAAGAAAATGCCGGTGACATAGGTTGCAGCTCTCTCTACGGTTGTTGTATTAGAGCCGGTTTCTCCGTGATTTTGGAGTTAGAAAGCGCTGGCGTGCTGAAATATACAACACGTGATCTCAATGGCATTGCGGAACACCTTGTGCGAAGGTCACGGGGCTCCGGAACTGCCAATCAGAAGGGAGCTAGTGTGTATATTGGCGGGGTCTGGGGGAGACTAACATTACTTTTATCAAATGTTGTATTTACCGTACTTTGATGACACCTTTTTAAAAAAAAAAACGTTAGAAACAGGGTTTAGAGGAGATGGCTGTTTGAAAGGTGAGTTATCTTCAGTGAAAACACCAGCAATCATTTCTGGTGATTCATGTGGCATTCTTTCACCACATGTAGAGGATTCCGAGTCACTAGTTTTTGTATTTTATTTTTAATTCACCCCATCTGAAGATGCATCGCACTCCGTAGATCTGGCGATGAGTCTTTTTTATTATTAAGTACAAAATCCATAGAGCAGGCAGACAACGGCCAGTTCGGCACCATTTGGTCATGTATGACTATCTAGATGTTGTGAGGGCCATTTGGGAGCGAGTGAACAGTGCGGAGGCACGCATAGATCATTACGGTCTGAGGAGAATGGCGTTGCTAAGAGTTACCAGGGGA